>JAJOZX010000578.1:0-232500 GCA_023014485.1 Bathynomus jamesi | reverse complement strand
GTATTTAATGTCTATTACAAGTGAATATAAATACTTCAAAAATGAAAATGATGAGCAAAAATACATAATAAACAGTTTGGTAGTCCAGATAATATGTAAGTACCAATATACATATACAGTTACAGCTAGCTGTGACATATACTGCTACATATGGGTCATTCTCTGTCAGATCAACCAGTGCCTAACACCCTCATCTCTCAGATTTTGCTGAAATTTGGTTTATAGGGAGTTTGTGGGCCCTGAATCCATTTCTGAAATTATAAGGTCAATCCGACCAACGGTTCAAGAGATATGACCTCGGGAAATTTGAGGTCACTTGCGAGGTCACTAACATTTGGCGACCCATAACTTGGGTAATAATGGTCACAATTATATAAAAGTATATATATTTAGAATCAGAAAACGACAAGGAATCCAAATATGCAAGTTTTAGAACTCTAGGTTGAAAAATAAAAAAGTTACACTAACCAAAATTTGAGGTCACGATTTGACCTCTGGGGTATCAAATGAGAATTTTTTTTAAATGTAAAACATGAAGGCATAGGCATTGGCTATTAGAATCAGCAAAAAAAAGTTTGTTTATGTTAGTATTTTTCATGTAACTAACATATAAGTGAACACCATATTCATAAGTTGTGCGTCAATTCTACCTATTTTTTCACACTTAAGCTCATAATTTGACCTATAGAAATTAAAATTACATTTTTTTATAGATATAAAAACAAAGGCAAAAAATGTAAAATTGTATTTCACTGCTAATCTACACTGGCAATAATAGTTATAATAGTGAAAAGGGAAGACCTACTTAGAGGATTCATGTGCTAGCCTAATACAATTTTTGCATGCTCGATGCTCTCATCAATTTCTTTTTGTGGAAAAATGTATTGAATTCTGCTGCCTCCTCTTAGGGTAGGACAACTCATTACAGTTAATATATGATGTCCTGGCACTGCACATGAATCCTTGTTTGATGGATAATATATGCACTTGATCCTGATGACCAGAGGGATGTAGAAAGTTCACAGTGAAATCATCAAACTCTTCACAATATTCCTCCACAATTCCATACCAAACTTGCATGTCATAAATGCAGCCAACATACTCTCCTGGTTTGACACATTTTAGGTTACCAAGCATTGCAGGTTCATTAGTAAAATGACTTTTCCTTATTCTTTTCTTTTCTCCAATGCCACTTGAAATGGAATACACCATCAGTTCTTCCTTGTTTAGGGGAACAAATCTATGATATTTCTGAGTTCCAGGAATAGCCCTACTATCCTTGAATCGATGTTCCAACCGTTCTTCTGCATCTTTCAAATCAGCTGTAGTTACAAAGAAAAAATTTATCTTCTTGCTCAAGTTTTCTTCACAAAACTGAAACATGTGTTCTGGTGTAAGAATTTGCCTCTCTGTAGTTCTCTGCAAACTGGCACGAGCAGTAGCTCTTTTCACTGTTCCTCCAATCCCATCACATGCATTTTTGCCATGGGATGTAGCAAAGAAGTGCCATTCACAAGACAGACCAAAATCCTCCTCATGGTAACAGAGATTTGTGAAGTTGTATCTGTTCTTATATTGGCCAGCACATCCATCTGAGAAATAGTGCACCTTCTTCAATTGTGGGCATCTGAATTTAACATATGTCATAAGCTTCAATATGAATGAGTAAACCATTATAGTGTTGTGTTTTAGTGATGCAGATAAGAAACAGACACTAAAATGGCTAAGTTCCTGGTCTGCAGATGATCTATAATAGATGACAAAAGGGTGAACTGTACACTGTGAATTGTCCCAGTGAAACCCTTGGGCAGCATCCTGGACAATGAAAGAATAATTCTCAGAGAAATCACCTACTATAACTACCTCGCTCTGAGGTGGTAGTGTTTCTTTCAACTGCTTGAAGTACTGTGATTGTTGCTGAGCAACAAAGTGATGACGAACCATGCAGGATATTTTCATGCTTAGGGATGATAAGTATTCATGAAGTGGCTCCACCTTATCAACCATTGTACAACGGTCAACAGTCACCCATTGCTTGTAAGATATTTCATTTGGAGCTGATTTCACACTGTCAAGTAACTCAAGAAAATCCAGGACACCCTCTTCTCTTGGGCAATCATTGCAAAGTTGCATCATGCAAGTCTCTCTTTCTGTACTGCAGACACTGTAATCCATAAGATCCTTGTATGAAAGACCTCTTTCTCCCAATGCAGCCAGCTGCAATTTTGGATTTTGATGGTATGTGCAGACACAGACAGAATGAGTCCCACCACTACCGGCAAGCACACAATATGATGGCCGTAATTTTGCAAATGTGGAAAATCCTATTTTGGGATTCTTTTCATCATTTTTATATAGTTCAAACATCTCTCTTAAATTCCCGAGGACCAATCGTTTTTGCACCTTCAGCACTGATAACTTTCACGCAATCCTTTTGGCCAGGACACATACGACTAACCTCTTCTGACTCATAGAATCTTCTAACTATATCTTTGTGTTCTTCAGATATCACTTTTCCTTTGCTCATTAGTGGAATCTTCGGAAGGATTCCATGTTCTGATTTAAGTGAATGGCTTCTTTTCACCATGTATGTTGTAGTTTGAAAGAAACTAGCTGTTTTTTCAATTGTGTATGGTGAGTGTCAATATTTGTAGTTTGTGATGGTGACATTTGCTCTCCAGGAATGACTGTTTCAATTCATTCATTAATTTGTCTAGATGTTTTTCAGATTTAGTTTCAGGTTTTGAAGTATCACTTACCTCCTCGGTAATTTGAACACCATAACTGAGTTCTAGCCTCTCCTTCAGGTGTTTCTGAGCAGATGATAGCTTACCACAAGCCTTGCGCTTTTTCTGGCTTAATGACAGCCCTTCTGAAAAGAACAGAAAAAAAGGTTTCACACACCTGAATATTAGTAATTAAATATTAATTATAGTACCTTAAATGCTATATAATTGGCTATATAGTAGATCAAACAGACCTTGTAGTAAAGTATAAGTTATTATATTAATTTATTACTTACTTTTTTTTAACTGGTGTTTGGTCCAGAAATGCTAGAACTGGTTCAACTGAAGTTGAAGGATTTTCCTTTATCAAGCAATCACTGTCATTGTCCAGATCTTGAATTGAAGAGATGTTACTCAAGCCACTGATAGTAGATGATTCATTTGAATCCTGCTCAGACTCGTTGTTTTCAGTGGTACTAAGTATAGTGGGGTTTTCATTATCAGTGTCCAGCAGTTCACACACAACAATGAGTCTTTTTTCACTCTTCCAGCACATTTTTCAACAAGTACATCAGTCACTTTTCTAAGATTGATTGTTATGCGTTTCTTGTGTTTTTGAATAGGGTCCTGGCAGTATTTCAAGTGCCGAACCATTGTATTTTGATCTGTAAAGATATAGGATTTACAATTAGGTAATATATTTTTTAGAAAATATATAGCTATACACACTTAATATTTTAGGCCTTGATAGTCTCTGAGGCTCATTAAAACACCATACCCACCAGCCACCCACAGTGCTGGCTGGAACTGTACTAACCTGTAGACAAGGAATTTTGCAACTATCTGTGTTGATTCTGCACTTAGACAAGTAGCAACATGTTTCAACAGGTTTGTTTAGGCTACATGTGAGCTTAGTCTTCCCCTTTCACTATTATAACTATTATTGCCAGTGTAGATTAGCAGTGAAATACAATTTTTATTAAATTCTTGGAGCTTGAGGTCAAATTGATAGCTAAGATATAAAAATTCCTTGAAATGACAAGCAATTTATAAATATGGTGTTCACTTATAAGTTAGTTACATGAAAAGTACCAACATAAACAAACTTTTTATGATTGTTTCTATTAGTCAAGAACTCTGACTGTTTTTTATATCTATAAAAAATGTAATTTTAATTTCTATAGGTCAAATTATGAGCTTAAGTGTGAAAAATAGGTAGAATTGACGCACAACTTATGAATATGGTGTTCACTTATATGTTAGTTACATGAAAAATACTAACAAACAAACTTTTTTTTGCTGATTCTAATAGCCAATGCCTATGCCTTCATTTTTTACATTTAAAAAAAATAATTCTCATTTGATACCCCAGAGGTCAAATCGTGACCTCAAATTTTGGTTACAGTGTAACTTTTTTATTTTTCAACCTAGAGTTCTAAAACTTGCATATTTGGATTCCTTGTCATTTTCTGATTCTAAATATATATACTTTTATATAATTATGACAATTATTACCCAAGTTATGGCTCGCCAAATGTTAGTAACCTCGCGAGTGACCTCAAATTGCCCGAGGTCATATCTCTTGAACCGTTGGTTGGATTGACCTTATAATTTCAGAAATGGATTCAGGGCTCACAAACTCCCTACAAACCAAATTTCAGCAAAATATGAGAGATGAGGGTGTTAATTTCAATTTTTTTTGGTTGATCTGACAGAGAATGACCCATATACTGTGACATATACTGCTACCTGCCCAGAGGGTGATAGCAAGCTACCACTTGTTGATTAACTAAAAATATTCTAAAATTAAAACCTTAAAATTTGGTGCTTTCCTGTTAATAGGAATACCCAACCATCTGTCACCAAACTGTTTGTTATATATTTTTGCTCTCGGCATTTTCATTTAAACTAACGAAAATATCATAACAACCTAACCAATCATCAAGGGCTTACAGTTGACCTAACCGGGCATTGAATTAACCTAACAGGTTAATATAACAGAAAATGCCCAGTTAGGTCAACTGAATGCCCAGTTAGGCTAATTGAATGCCCAGTTAGGTCAACTGTATACCTTTGATAATTGGTTAGGTTAAGTTGTGATATCTTCATTAGTTTAAATGAAAATGACGAGCGTAAAAATACATCAAACAGTTTGGGAGTCCTGATAATACGTAAGTACCAAATTTATTAATCATTTAAATGAAATTAGTTAATATGTAGGTGATAATCAGTTAGTAGGGAGCCAAAATGTCTATGTCATCTAAAATCATAGAAAAAATGTTGCTGCTTTCGGTACGTTATCGCCACATGAATTCCGCAAGATACGAGTCTAGATGATGGTGGGCAGTTGGGTATTCCCATTAACAGGAAAGCACCCAAAATTCCTATAACCATTATTTACATCAAAACAGTCTACCACAGCTGTGTGCATGTGTATGCTTATATGATTAGCCTATGCCCATAATGGAAATTTAAGTTACTAAAGGACCAATCCACTGCATAAATGTCTGCCACAGCCCACAAATTATTCTGCAGGGAATCTCAAACTCAAGGATTGAAATACAATATCTTATAGTTACATACATTTTAATGACTAGTCTGTGAACTTGCTGTTCAGTTTGCAGTTACCTAAACAGTTTTCAGTTAAACTTGAAGTGTATATTTTTTAATGTTAAATATTCTACAAGTTATAATTTTGGTAATGGTTCAGAATATAGGTGCCACTTAATTAAGCAAAATTTCAAAAAATACCATAGAGACAAAGTTGTTTCTCTCATTAAAATACGTTAATTGCATATGTCGCATAGTCAAAAAACTAAGTTAGAAAATTACGAAAAAATATATATAGCTACTTCAGTGCTTTTTAGGTATGAATCTAGGAAATTTTGAGTTGGCAACCCTACTATTGTTCATTCACTTCAGTTTGAAAATGGCTTCGGTCTGTGATGGATGTGCGGTGACACTAGTATTTTTTGGTAATTGTTATGCTAACCTAACATGAATATGTTATTACATTATCATTTGTATAATTTAGGTCTCAGGCTCGGGGGGTACAGGGGCAGAGGACCTGTAAAGATCATGCATCACAAACTGATCGGTATAGGGTTTTATATTTAAACCTAGTTACTTTTATGGTAATAGTTCAGAATAGGGGCCACCTCAGTTTGTGTTTTTTCCTCCAAAACATGCTAAAACCATTGGTTTCCTGTTGTTTCAGATAAATCTGACCATTGCTATTACAGTAAATAATTGCTTGTGCTGTGTTCCCCCACCCAAAACCCCCGGTTCCCACGGTGGTCTCCCCAGATTGTAGGAGGGGTTGGGGGGTGTGAAATCACTTCAAGCAATAATTTACTGTAATGGCAACGGTCACATTCATCCTGAAAACCAATGGTTTTAGCGTGTTTTGGTGGAAAAAACAAAAATTGAGGTGGTGCCCCTATTCTGAACCATTACCATAATTTTTTTAAGACATTACAGTAAACATCTACTTTAAATTTCATATGCTGAGCCAAGTCCACTGCAATTTGTATGAAGTTTCCAGTATGAGCCTGCCTGGTGGTGGTGGTGCTTGTGGTGCTGTTTTGTGGTTGCTTAACCTCCTTCATAACATCAAAAGTCACATAGTGGAAGGGACCTACAGCTTTACAGGGGATCTAATTCTCAAGACTAAGAAATGCCTCTTCCAAAGCCCTATAGCTACTCCAAATTTTTTATTACGAAGACAAGTAAAGTAAGGTTCCCCTATCTTTGGCACTCCTCATTTTTGACATAACCCCCTTAACCCGTATATCTATCATGGCCAGTGAACAATCAGATTGCAAGAATGCCTCACATGACTCACCAAAAATGCTATACATGACATTATTTCTTGACTAATAATAATAGTATTTCTCATGTTTTACATAACTCTAATCATTTATAATACTATTTAAATCAAAACTAATATCAATTTTTTTTTTACAAGCCTTTAATTCTTCTGTTTGTGGGCAGAGGGGCCAGATTTGTGGTGTGGGTTGCTTTTGCTTAGTTCGCCTTTTTTAAAAATGGCAAAAAAAATTTCTTAAAAATTGTGTAAAAGTTTTTAAAAAATATTTTTTTAAAGTCAGAAAAACTAATAATTATGTTCTGGACGTTTAAGTATTATAATTTTCAGTGAGTCCAGAGTTTACAAGAGAGTCAAGACCTACGTTCACTAACTCTGGTTCACATTGATTGAAGTTTTATATGGAGGAGCTCAGCCAATAAGGCTATTTACATCCTCCAAGACCAAAACACCTTGTTCCAAGAGAACTTCCACTGTTCCTACATCAAGTGCTGGGTCTATTATTATTGGGATGAGAGAGCAATAGAGAAAGCACACCATTACCTTTTTCAGTTCTGGGGCCAATTCCAGAACACTCAGAAAGGGATGAATATGAGGCCTGTTAGTACTACTAAACATGAACTGATAAAAATGGAACCAAGTACTAAGTCAACAGTAACAGCCAGATGGAGTAACTAGGAGGTAACAGATTAATAAACCTGTGGGAATGAAAATTGGTATACAATGCAAGATTTAAAACTCTCTCAACCACCCAGATGCCACTACAAACTTGAATACTTGGTCCATAGTGAAGTGTATCAATGGGGGGAAAAACTATCCCCACCTAATAGGACTGATAAAGTAAAGTTCCTGACCATATTGCAAAAGAGAGAATCTTAATTTTTTCCTTTGCCTAGTATAACATGGACAAAAAAGAAAAATGGGACAGTGTCTCTGGTAAATTACAACTAACACATAATGGGGAGAAAGCTAGTCCAATCCGGTGTAAGTAAGCCTGAAGGCCTACATGGCCTGAACGGAATCTAAATATTATAGAAGCTTTATAGTGGGAAGAAGGTACAGGCCAATTTCTTGTGCCCCAGGAAGGCTTAAACATTCCATAGAGAGTTGAGTGCCGTAATCTCTCCCATTGGGTTTTGTAATCATTTTGCACTGCCATTTTAGCTACTGCAAAACCCTCGCCTGGATGGAAATATAGCGAAGTTATAGCAGGGAGGGAATGAGCAGCCCTGGCCAGCGTATCAACCATCTCATTACCTGTAATTCCAACATGGCTCGGAACCCACTGGAAGGAAACCAGAATACCTGAAACAGAGAGGGTCTTCAGTAAAGAATGGATAGAAGTTGTTAAAGCCAGATATGTAGTGAGTGTGGGTGAGTTGATCAGGTGAAGAGAGGTCTGGGAGTCTGTAATTATTAGGACATTACAAGCATTACTTCTGGATACTAAAAAACACAATGCCTGTTGGATGGCAAATAACTCTGCTGCCTGTATACTATGATTGGGGGATAGTTTCCAGGAAAAACACCTTTTATGATTTGAAATGAAAACAGCTGATGAACAAGATGGTCCAGGCACATCTATCTTAGATCCATCAGTATAAATATACAAGTAATCTGGATACTTTCTCCCAAGTATGCTGTGAAACACTGCACAATCACTTCTTTGGGGACAGGAGGTTCATATAAAAATGGGAGAGAGAGACAGGTTGGTACCAAATGCAATCTCCAAGGTGGGAAAGAAGGGAACACTGGAACTGTAAAAAATTTAAAATGTAATTGATACTTATTAAGAAGTCCAGTTGCTCTAAAGAAGAATGGCGGCTTATTTGCACAGTCCAGTCCACTGCAAGGATCAAAGGATAATCCGCCTCAAATGACTGACGTAAGGGGTGGGAAAATGGGGAAGCCAGAATATTGAAGTACTTCCTCAGTGTAGAGAGATCTCTATCATATTGAAGGGCATGGAGACCAGTCTCACCCTGTAGGGCAATAATAGGAGTTGATGGGCGGGCACCCAAAATAAGGCGCATTCCAGAATTATGCAATATTTCCAGTTTCTTCTTCAAGGTAAAAGAGGCTGAATCATAAACAACATCAGCATACTTTATTTTACCCAAGATAAATGATCGATAAAAAGTGAGAAGCGTAGATCGATCTGCACCCCATCGATGAGAGGCAACAGATTTTAACGAGTTTAGACGTTTCATACAAGATGTTACCAGGTAGTTAATATGACAAGACCAAGTCAGTCTGGGGCTGTCAAGGACCACTCCCAAAAACTGGTAGGATGTGACCATAGCTACCGGGGTGTTACTAATTTGGACAATAGGATTCACTGAAACCTTTTGATGTGTAAAGAACATAATTTTTTTTTTCTTGATTCAGGGAAAGACCCCAGGTTCTGCACCAAGATGAGAACTTATCTGTTGCTTTTTGCAACATCTGTTGGGCTTCTAAAGGGGTGTTAGCTGCCACATAGAAAGCTGTATCATCAGCAAACTCTGATGATTGAACTGGATCAATACCTGGCATATCGGAGAGATATGCTGTGAATAATAATGGACTAAGAACTGACCCTGGGGTACACCCTTTTTAAAGGGGAAAGGTGTTGAGTAGACATCATTAATTAGCACCTGAAATGTGCGGTTAGACAAGAAGTTGTGCAACCATCTTAGTAAACGACCATGAATCCCCAAATCGCCTAACTTATAAAGTAGGCCAGTATGGGAGATGGTATCAAAAGCTCGACTAAGGTCAAAAAATATACAAGAACATATTTTTTCCGTCAGAGCTTGGCGTATGAATGTTTCCAACCTCAGAAGTTGATCCACTGTGCTTCTCTTCTTACGGAAACCACACTGCGAATCTCGAAAAACGTGACACGTTTCAAAAATCCATAGCAATCGCTGATGGACCATCCTCTCTAGTACTTTACCCAAGCAGGATAATAAGCATATAGGACGATATGAAGATGGACTTGAAGGGTTTTTCTGTGGTTTGAGGATAGGAATCATGATTGCCTGTTTCCATGATGAAGGATAGACCCCTGTGCTCAGGCTATCATTGAATGCTGATAATAGAAATGGCAAGTACTCCAATGGAAGATGACTAAGAAAATATTTATGTACATTATCCAGTCCCATTGCACCACCTCTTGTATGTTCACATTGCCTTAAGGAGGATTGTAATTCCTGCAATGTGAAGTCCAGATTATAATCTTCATTGTAATCAAGAAATAAGGAAGACTGCATGTCCCTGCAAAACTCCTCATCTTCAATAACTGCTACAGTCCCAAAAAACGAATGGAAGAAGGCCCCCAAAACTTCTGCTTTGTCACGTACATCACTTACTATGGAACCATTTACAACAATAGGGTAAGTGAAGTGTGAATCTGTACCCTTAATGATTTTCCGAATTTGAGTCCAAACCTCAGTGGAAGGTGTAGTAAAACTGAGGTTTGAACAAAACCGACTCCATGAAATTCGCTTTGCCTGACGAATAGTACGACGAGCTATAGCCGTTGCCTTATTTAAGAGGATCTTATTATATTGAGTTGGGTGATGAGAATAAAAACGCCGAGCCCGACGGCGGGTGGCCACTGCCACACTGCAATCCTCCATCCCCAGCATTTGTGGTATTTTGGAACAAAATTTCCTGTTGTCTTCTTCAGTGTAGAGGTACTTGTTTCCACTAATAAGGCTGTAAAGTGCTGTATTTTCTCATCTAAAGTCCCTTCTATAGCAGGGGCATCCGGAAGTGCTCTAGACCAAATTCTCCAATCTATGGCACGTAGTTTCCAAGTCAGACGTCATTTATGAGGAGTGGACACTGGTGAAATTTGCAGAGCAGTGAGGACAGGAAAGTGGTCACTACCCAGGCTTCCACCAATGGCCACTGCACAGTTAGGAGCAAACCTACCTCTACATAATGAGAGATCCAACGTTGAATAACGTCCGTTATTAATGTTAAATCTTGTTGGGAGATCTACTGGAGTCAATAATACAAAATCCGAAGAGAGAATAAAATTAAATAAATTTAAGGCCGTTGGTGTTAGAGAACCTGACATACCTATATCCCAAGCCCTGTGTCTACCATTAAAATCACCACAAATAAAAGCTTGTTGACCGAGTTGACCAGCATAGTGTTCAATTTCTATAGTGGTTAATGAAAGGTATGGGTTGTAAACTGTAAGTATATCTAGAGTACCACTGTTCACCTTTAAAGATAAAGCAAGGACCTCAAGAACTCCTGCTGGAAAGGGATGGAGAGGTAATGGTTGAAAGCACAAATCTGAACGAATCAGAAATAGCAAACCCCCACCCCCTCGGCCAACCCTATCTGCTCTGATCTGAGTATAATTAATAAAAGTAGGCTGGAGCCTTATAGTTAACCAGGTCTCACAAACTGCCACTAAATGGGGTTTTTTGGTATAAAGAAAAAGTTTAAATTCTGACAAGTTAGATTGGAGACTGCGGGCATTCCACTGAGCCAACAAAAGGTTAGAAACCTTTGAATATAAAATGTTAAGTGGGTTTGCGAATTTGGACATAACGTTTCTGTTTGGGCATAGGCTTAGGTTTCAGTTTATCAAGGAATTTCGTCAGCTGGTCAGTTTTGAGGTCAGTGTGAAAAGCGTCATTAAATAAAGAAACAAAATTGGATAATGTACTCAAAGTCTTCTTGGAGAGACTACCACCACTCTGAAGGGTGAAGCTGAATAAACTTAAACATAGAACCTTAATGATGTCTGATGACAGAGCCATAGGTCCAAAAGGGGTGGAGGGTTCAGGGACCACAGCCCCACCATCCACCCCCACCCCAGAAGGCCCCTGGGACATTGCCTTAGTCGAGCCAGGTCTTCCCCTCAACTCCACTCCAAGAATTCTGAAGGGGGGGAGAGGGATCCACCACATCCAAGCCTTGAGTCACCTCTCTTGACATAATAGGTTTTGGTAGAACAGGAAAGTCATTACTTTTAAATGTTCTTTCTGAAACTACAGTAGGGTCCTGATTTCGGAGAACAGATCTAGCTTCACTATAAGAGATTAGATGTAAGTTTGAGTCTCTCTATTTCCTGCGCTGTTCTAAAATAGGAACAGCCACTGAAGCTAGCTGTATGGGGACCTGAACAATTGGCACAAATTTTAGTAGTCTTTGGACAAGAGGAGACAACATGATTTCCAGAACAATAAAACACATCTCACTGTTTTCGACCTACAGGACTTAGCCATATGACCAAATACCTGGCACTGAAAACATTGAATTGGATGTGGAATAAACTGACGAACTCTATATGGGATATATGCTATATAGATCTTTACCGGAAGAACTTGTGCATTGAAACTTTAATCTGTTGAATTGGAATATATGTTGAACCTGTTCTTTTTGTCAGTCTACTGACAGTTGCAACTGGATAATTATTATGAATTAACTCATCCTTAATAGCTAGTAGATCTTCCTCCAAATCTATAGGTCCTATAACACCATGCACAATATGAGTATCGTTAACCAAAGAACAATCCACCTCCCATGGGCCCAACTTTCAAGGAGTTCCCAAAAACTGGGAGGGAAGGGCAGAGGTAGTTTTTATTTGCACCGTGCCAGAGCATCTCTGGAAAATTGGTGCCTGCATACCCAACCCATGGAAAGGTGAATCCCTTAGTCCTATGCTAAAGGCCAAAGGTCTTGATGCAAAAGAGATATCTTGTTTCTTGGGAGTAATTTTATATAAAAAGGATGCCCTCACTGGGTCTGAGAGCTCCGAATCTACAGGGGCCAGAGGCGCAGGAGGAGGAGGCCGGCTAGGCCCAACCTTATCCAGTCCCTGGAGACCAGATTGGGGAGAAACGTCCCCTCCAACCACACCAGCCTCACAAGGCCCATCCACCTCTCTACTCCGAACCTTTGGTGGGGGCGAACGCAAAGAAGGAGAATGAGCCCGAAGAACCGATGGAGCAAGAGAGACATCCTCCTCTGAGTCAGACTCATGCAACCTCTTACCTCGCAACCTCTCGAGGTCCGAACTGGCATCCATATCGTAACCAGGCGAATCCCCCGTACTCATGCTAGGCAAAAGCCCGAGCTGAGCCGAGGTCCCCTAACACAATGGACCTATCCTATTCAGAGACTAGGTTACAATTAAAAAAGTGATAGTCTAAATCGTAATTATCAATCGATAGAAGTTTTATTAATTAAGTACGAATCTCAGTATATGAGCCTAGGCCTAATTGGCCAAGCCTTAGCCAGGCAAAGCCTGGCCCTTTGTTGTGACACTTAGAGTCTGCACTTAATGTAAGAAAAGTGGATTATTAAGTTTGATGGTTACACTATCAGGGTATAAAATGTATAACCCGGCTGAAACTAACTTGCTTCAGTAATCTAATTTAAACTCTTTGATTTCAAGCAATTCTAGGTACGTCCTATAACTACGAAGGTTAACCGAAAAGTCCACTGGTTCACATTCATCAGGCTAAAATGTAAATAATTGGTTGGTCTGGATAATCTACATCAGATATTTCAGAAACAGAAGTCTTTCTCTGTCACCAGGGATGTAGCCGGGGGGGAGGTGGTCACCCCTCCCTTGGAAAGTCCAGGAAAAAACTGCAATAATTACAACCAAGGTTCACCACCTAACTAAAACATTTAACAATTTGGTATCATCTATATATAATGGAAGGAGTGTGTGTATATATATACATATATATATATACTGTGTATATATATATATATATATATATATATATATATATATATATATATATATATATGTATATATATATATATATATATATATATATATATATAAACCCTTAGATTAGATCCATGTCCCAAAGCTGGATCCTGTCTGCTTTGCAGATAGCTGGTGAGGGAAGCTATATTTATGGGACCTCTTTGCGAGTGACCCGTTGCCCACGTCGGGGCTAGCATCATGAAAAAGAAAAACTATGGTATTGGTCATTTACCATTATTTATTCGGACTATAGTGGATTTAATTATCCCAGAAGAGTTCCTTGTTCCATGCACGGTCTGTGTGTATCATATATATATATATATATATATATATATATATTATATATATATATATATATATATATATGATACACACAGACCGTGCATGGAACAAGGAACTCTTCTGGGATAATTAAATCCACTATAGTCCGAATAAGTAATGGTAAATGACAAATACCATAGTTTTTCTTTTTCATGATGCTAGCCCGACGTGGGCAACGGGTCACTCGCAAAGAGGTCCTATAAATATAGCTTCCCTCACCAGTTATCTGCAAAGCAGACAGGATCCAGCTTTGGGACATGGATCTAGGGTTTAAAGCAGCCTAGTCCTGCTACATTTAGAACCTCAATATAAGCAAAAGACTCGCTGTCTTCACGTCAGATTGAATACATCAAAGAAAAAGGGGTAACTATTATATTTTAGCCAAATACCAAAACTTAAACCTTAACTGGTAGAATTGAGCGTCCACTTTTCAAGGCACATAACATGTCCGTTTCAAGATGGGAATGAACTCAGAATGGTTCCCTGAGTTTTTTATGATACACACAGACCGTGCATGGCACAAGGAACTCTTCTGGGATAATTAAATCCACTATAGTCCGAATAAGTAATGGTAAATGACAAATACCATAGTTTTTCTTTTCCATGATGCTAGCCCGACGTGGGCAACGGGTCACTCGCCAAGAGATCCCATAAATATAGCTTCCCTCACCAGCTATCTGCAAAGCAGACAGGATCCAGCTTTGGGACCCGTTGCCCACGTCGGGCTAGCATCATGAAAAAGAAAAACTATGGTATTTGTCATTTACCGTTACTTATTCGGACTATAGTGGATTTAATTATCCCAGAAGAGTTCCTTGTTCCATGCACGGTCTGTGTGTATCATAAAAAACTCAGGGAACCATTCTGAGTTCATTCCCATCTTGAAACGGACATGTTATGTGCCTTGAAAAGTGGACGCTCAATTCTACCAGTTAAGGTTTAAGTTTTGGTATTTGGCTAAAATATAATAGTTACCCCTTTTTCTTTGATGTATTCAATCTGACGTGAAGACAGCGAGTCTTTTGCTTATATTGAGGTTCTGAATGTAGCAGGGCTAGGCTGCTTTAAACCCTAGATCCATGTCCCAAAGCTGGATCCTGTCTGCTTTGCAGATAGCTGGTGAGGGAAGCTATATTTATGGGACCTCTTTGCGAGTGACCCGTTGCCCACGTCGGGCTAGCATCATGAAAAAGAAAAACTATGGTATTTGTCATTTACCATTACTTATTCGGACTATAGTGGATTTAATTATCCCAGAAGAGTTCCTTGTTCCATGCACGGTCTGTGTGTATCATAAAAAACTCAGGGAACTATTCTGAGTTCATTCCCATATATATATATAACATTATTTAAGCAATATTTTGTCATTTTTTTAAACACGTCCAAACATGTTTGGACGTGTTTAAAATGTATCATACTGAAATATGAAGCGTGGGGAAACTGAATACAGCTCGGCACCAGTTAGTTTTGCATGCACCGCAGCATAGTACAGTGTGACGAGTGGGGCGTGTTGCATCATTGTATGTTGGTCAAGCTTCGTTAATTCGTTATACAATATTACGATGGATATATGAAAATATTTCAAAAGAAAATCAGTTGAGTCAGTTGAAGAACACAATGAAAGTGATACAGCAGAAATGACAGGATTAGCTTTACCGTAATCACCATGTTGGGAAACAAGCTAACTCTAGATGATGTGTCTGAGATATTGGATAGATTTGCTAGAAAAAAGGTGAGATGACTCAATTTGTTACTGGAATAAAACGGA
The DNA here is from genome assembly GCA_023014485.1 of Bathynomus jamesi. Taxonomy (NCBI): domain Eukaryota; kingdom Metazoa; phylum Arthropoda; class Malacostraca; order Isopoda; family Cirolanidae; genus Bathynomus; species Bathynomus jamesi. The sequence continues at coordinate 217,126 of JAJOZX010000578.1, read as the reverse complement.
CGGTGGGCAGTAGTGTGATTTTGTGGTGTACCTATATGTGAATTGCGTATTTACTAAAGTAGTCAATTTTGCTTTAGTAAAATGATTGGTATTTGATAAAGTACATTTTTTTTTTGTCAAATAGCCCCTAAATTATTTTTCCATGCGATTATCCTGTTTAAAATTTTATATATGTTGAACAGATGTGCATTTCTTCTGTCTCAACTGATTTAGCTGTTTCTGCATCCGATTGACTTTTCTTATACGTTGTTAAAAAAAGTGGGTAGAAATAACTGCATATATTTCCAAATAAAATATAAACAAAATAAATATAGAATAAAAATAACAACCCTCGTTTCTAACCAACTAGTGAAGTTGGGTTTCCCTAATTAACAAAAAGAAGAAGAAAAAATGTTTCTGAGACAAAGAAAAACGGAACTCTTTGTCGATTCTTGAAAAATTTTGACTGCTGAATCAAGTGGGCTAGTTTTTTCGTAAAAAATTCTCTTAGTTCCCCAACTAACCGGGCAACTTAAAGTCAACCTTTAAACCTCACAACCTTTAAACCTCACAACCTTTAAACCTCATTATTAACCACTGCAATTAAACAAAAACCCTGTTTAACTAAATAGTGGCCTACCAGAACTAGGTATAAGTAATTTAATAAAAATACATAACTAAGGTAAGAGAAAAACTAGGTACCTAGAAGAAACTTGAACCGGGCTACAACTGCCCTAACTAAATAATTAAATGGCTGTTATAGCCCCTATTAAAACTTAAAGGCAATATAGTCTTAACTTAACTTGAGTAAAAACCTTCAAAACCTTAAACCTTTAAAAACAAAAACTTAAGGGCAATACAGCCCTAGCCTAACTTAAACTGCAAAACCTAGGTCTGGGAAATAGCCCCTATACATAAATAACTTAGAAGTGTGTTAAATAGTAACTTAAAACTTAACAAATAAAATTCAAATCTGGAAACTAAATTAACTTATGGATTAGTTAGAAACAGAAAGGGTAACGTTGTAGTGCCTTGCACCACAAGAGTATTCTTTATTAGTGAAAACTGCCACAAATTGGCATGAGTGAAATATTTAAATATAAATAAATAAATACAAGTTAAATATGTCCAGTGATCAAATTTAATTCTTAAGAATTCAGTGTGGTGTGACTAGACATGAATGGGCTTTTAAGGATTATTTTGGCTGGTTGGTAAAATTGTTAAGTAAAAACAAACTTGTGTGCAACGACAACACAAAGGACGCCAAAAAAAAACATTATTATTCGAAATCACCCCGCCAGCAAGCAAAGTTCCTTTTGGTATGTTTTGTATTTATATATTATTCTTTACTATTTCATATCTGTATGCAATACCGCATACTGCAGATACTAACGCCTTATACCATTTGCAATTAGTACTAAGATTCATACTACAAATAGTAATGTAAGATTCATATAATAAATTACTTAGGCTAAGTTAGGTCTAGGCTAAAGCCAAATTGTAACTAGCCTAACTGAGGCCTACCATAGTCTTTGTTTTAGATTAACCTCAGCTCAATATGTTGAAGAGGCAAAGGCCTGCCTATTAAATTTCATTAGTATATTTTACTTTATAAGCCTATTATGTTTCACGTTATTTTCTTAGCAGATGGCCTACTAATCATTTGTAGCCTACATATTTCCTTTAGTCTTCCCATTCAACTTAACACAATCCCATAACCAGAATTAACTGTAATTTATCATCCACAGGTTACTGGGGCCTATATAACCTATATGTATTTTAATTATTAATTATTGCCATTTTTATTATTACTTTTTCTCCAAATATTACTTACAGTATTCTTGTCTGTCTCTTTGCAGACAAGGTTGTCATTGTGGCTATTATCTTATTTTATTATCTTTTAGTTATTATTATTATTGTTACTATTATTATTACTATTGTTATTACTATATTATTACTATTATATTATTATTATTATTATTATTAATTATATTTTATCATTTGTATTATTGCATATTCCTTATTACAATCAGTATTATTTGCAGACTGTTATATATTAGCCAAACGGGCCATTATTTAATCTCACCATTATAAGTCCATCAAAGTTGTTACGGGTAAAAATCCCCTTGCATATACTCATTAATTGTTGTCAATAAAATATAAAAATTCATATTGATTTAATAATCAGTCCTTCCCTTCTTTTATTAAATTAACTTTGCGCCGCAGTGCCGGATGCCAATCTAGTACTTGGGCGCTGGTGACCCTGGCATATAGTTAATTATCTACGTAAACTTGTAAAGGTCTAAATAAATAAAACCGGACTCTTACAATTGGTACCTCCTGGAGTGACCAAACACCGTAATTTATGCAAAAAAAAAAAATTTCTAAAAGTTTTTTCTCAATTTTTGTCAATATATTCAGTCTGCATCTATAATTTTATTAAATTCACTAGTACAAAGCACTCACCTGTACTGGAAGTGTATTCTATTGCAAAATATATTCCTTTTATTTTGCCTTTTTATAAATTCAGCATTTTCTAAAGTTTTTTTATGCAAATTTACTTATATTTTGCAAACAGCCTATACGCAGACTATTTTTCTGCTAATATTGGGCTACATCATAAAAAATTTTTTTACTTATATTGCAAACAGCCTATACGCAGACTATTTTTCTGCTAATATTGGGCTACATCATAAAAAAAAAAAAAAAAAAAAATTTTTACGTAACTTTTTGTTATTGGCATTCATAACTCAATTGAGTCTCATACTCAACCAAGCTTACCTGAAGCCATTATTTACATTCAACAACATTTGTTGAAATCTTGTCAGTTTGTGACACATTTTAAATTTTTTTTAGTACCTTGTAACAAATAATAGCCACAATGACCAATAACAACCTAGGGTCATCCAACGGTGGTACTCCAAATTCACCACCTATAACGGACTTTCTCACAATGTATCAGCCTACCACTCCACAATTCACCGCTGAAGAGCCTGGAATCTTTGTGAGTCAACTGCGGGATTATTTCGAGATAAAAGGAGTTACGGACCCACGAACCAAGTTCCTTGTCACAAAGAACCTCCTGCCTACACAAGTATACAAAGTAGTGCGGGATGTAACTCTATTGCCTCCGTCTGACCAAGCTTTTGAGAGCCTCCTCAGCGAGTTAGTCAGGAGACTCGGCCAATCAGAAGAAGAGCGACTCAATGCTCTACTCAAGGACCAAGTTCTTGGGGATCAAACGCCAACAGCCTTCCTGAGACATCTGCAAGACCTGGCTGGACAGACCAATGAAGACGATAAAAACTCACCCTTAATGCGACGCCGCTTCCTCAATGGTCTCCCTACTGCCCTACGGCCAATGCTCCGTTGTATGCCAGATGATACAGACCTCCTCACAATGGCCAAAACAGCTGATAAGATGATGATTGAAATCCACCTTGGCCAAGTAGATAACCACACCCATCACCCCCAAATCTGTGCCACGCAGGACGACAATCTGAGTCCGGCTGCACAAGGTCTTAAAGTATCCAATGAAATTCTACGAACACTTAAAGAAGAATTTAAAGCTCTCCGAATAGAGCTAGCTAACAACAGGGAACGAGAGAGAAGTTCTTCAAGACAAGGACGACCCTCTGGTCCAATTAGAGCCTCCCAATATGAACCTGGACAACGCCTCGTTCTCCTACAACCACAGCCACCGCAAACAGGTCAGTTGGTTGCTCCTAATCCAAATCTATTAGCCTTACCTCATCCTCAATCCTCAATCCCCACTACTCAGCCCCATTCTCAACCTATTTCCTTACCACAGTCTACTGTTCATACCCCTCCTTGCTGGTATCATGAAAAGTTTAAAGATCGTGCAACGCGCTGTCTCACACCTTGCCCATGGACTCCTAACCCTCCTTTAAACTAACCAGGCTGGTGTCACAGGCGTCTGACGCTACAGCCTCTCAAGCCTCTCCTCCTATCCTTACTTCAACTAACCCTACCACTACCTCATTTAACACTGTCAAACCAACACCTACGTACGCAAGTAAAGTTAAAGAATCGCAACCTACTTATTCAACCACAGCTAATTTAATACCCCCAACTAATTCTCCAAATACAACACAAACTCCTTCCCACAGCAATACTAACCTTCTTCCACAAAAATTTAATGATTCACAAACTACTGCACCACCTGGTCCAACATTCACCTTGCATGATCCACTTTCAGGCTATGCATTCCTTATTGACACTGGAGCTCAATACAGTGTTATTCCTGCAACAGCCGCAGACCGTGCAAACGGACCTTCTCCTTTCATTTTACGTGCAGCTAATTCTTCATCTATTCACACTTATGGACATCGTTCTATTTCAGTTTCTCTTGGACTTAGACGTGTTTTCCGCTGGATATTTCTTGTCGCGGATGTATATACTCCAATGTTAGGCTCTGATTTTCTTTCTGCTAATGATTTATTAGTTGATGTTCGTAGAGCACAATTAATTGATAATGTCACACATCTTTCAGTAATTGGTTCTCCTACCGTGCACCCCTCTTCATTATTGGCAAGTTCTCTGCCACAGTGCTCACCTGCTATAGAGCAGCTCCTAAATGAATTTTCTTCACTTACTCAACCCTGTTCTAAGGATACCCCTATTAAACACACTGTTGTCCACCGTATTGATACGGTAGGCTCACCTGTTTTCACCCGCCCACGTCGCTTAGCTCCAGATCGTCTTGCAATTGTGAGACGAGAGTTTGAACACATGCTTGAACTCGGTATTATACGGCCTTCAAGTAGCCCGTATGCCTCTGCTTTACACATGGTCCCAAAACCTACACCTGGAGACTGGCGTCCATGTGGAGATTATCGTGCTTTGAATGACAACACGATTCCAGATCGCTATCCCCTTCCTCACTTACACGATTTTACTTCTGCTCTCCATGGCACCACAGTATTTTCACGCCTTGACTTGGTGCGAGCCTTTCATCAAATTCCTGTACACCCTGATGATGTACATAAAACTGCTATAACAACCCCTTTTGGGTTATTTGAAATGACAAAAATGCCATACGGACTGCGTAATGCGCCCAAACTTTTCAACGCTTCATTGATGAAGTGTTGAGAGGTCTCTCCTTCACTTTCACATATGTCGATGACATTCTCATCGCAAGTTCTTCTCCCTCAGAACATATTCAACATTTACGCTTAGTTTTTTCTCGGTTGGCAGAATATGGTGTATTGCTAAACCCTGAAAAATGTGTCTTTGCTGTAGATGAACTCACCTTCTTAGGACACAAAGTTACTTCGAAGGGCATTTCTCCTCTCGAAAATAAAGTATCTGTCATAAGGTCTTTCCCACAACCGCAAACTCAAAAGCAACTTCGCCGCTTTTTAGGGATGGTAAACTTCTACCATCGCTTCATTCCTCAGTGTGCAAACATTCTTGCACCCATAACCTCTCTTCTTCGCCAATCAAAAAGGGGCAGATCCACTGCAGTTCTGTGGAACCCCGAAGCTACCAACGCTTTTTCACAAGCAAAAGAGGCTATAGCACGAGCTACATGCCTTGTTCACCCTCAACCAGACGCTCCTCTGAACTTAGCCACTGATGCCTCTGACGTTGCCGTGTCAGGAGTGCTCCAGCAGCTTGTTTCAGGCGTTTGGGAACCTCTCGCATTCTTTTCACGCAAGCTCTCACCTTCACAAATGAGGTACAGCACTTTCGGTCGAGAGTTGCTGGCGATATACCTCTCCATCCGTCATTTCAGGTCATTCCTGGAAGGACGTGACTTTAGCATTTTTACGGATCATCGTCCGTTAATATTTGCTCTCCATTCTCAATCAGACTCTCATGCTCCTAATGAGCGAAGATACCTTGATTTTATTCTTCAATTTACTTCAGACATTCGACACATTTCAGGTTCTTTGAATGTTGTGCCGGATGCGCTGTCTCGCATCTCAGCAATTTCTGACCCTGGACACTCTCACATCAACCTTTCAGAGATGGCTAAGGCTCAGTCCACGGATACAGACCTCCAAACTCTTATTAATTCACCCACTTCATTGCAAGTCCGCTCTTTACCAGTTGAACCCAAGTCAGACTTACTAATTTTATGTGACGTCTCGACTGAGCATATTCGACCGTTGGTCCCACAAGGGCTGCGAAGAGCTGTTTTTGCTAAACTCCATTCCCTTTCTCACCCGGGAATTAAGGCCACCCAAAAATTAATTGCAGCTAGGTTTGTATGGCCAAGTATGCACAAAGATATCCGCAATTGGACTCGATCTTGCCTTCAATGTCAGCGTGCCAAAGTTCACCGACACACAAAGTCAGAAATTGGTACCTTTCCTTTGCCAAAGGCTCGTTTTGAGGCCATACACCTAGACATAGTCGGCCCCCTCTATTCTTCTCGAGGTTATACCTATCTTCTCACTGTCATTGATAGGTTCACAAGATGGCCAGAAGCTGTTCCTTTGACTTCTTGTACTGCTTCTGCAGTAGCTCACGCCTTTGTTTCATGTTGGGTTTCCCGTTTTGGAATACCTGCAACCATTTGCACAGACAGAGGTGCCCAGTTTGAATCGGCCTTATGGAAGGAACTCATGCTCCTTCTTGGGACTGAGCGCATCAGAACAACAAGCTATCACCCGCAATCCAATGGGGTGATAGAACGCTTCCATCGTCAACTTAAAAGTTCCTTGCGAGCCACTGATCCATCTACTACATGGGTGGACAGGCTACCCCTAATCCTACTCGGAATTCGTACTGCTCTGAAGACTGATCTTGCATGCTCTGCAGCAGAATTAGTTTACGGTACCACACTCCGGTTACCCGGAGAATTTTTCACACCTACACCCATTAACCCCGCATGTGATCCTGCTTCGTATGTTAAGACATTACGCTCTGTTATGAAGCAAATTCGTCCCACAGCACCTAGAACTTCCACTTCACAAACTACCTTCGTTTCCCCTGATTTACAAACTTGCACACATGTTTTCTTGAGACATGATGCTCACCGCTACCCTCTTCACTGCCCCTATGATGGTCCCTTCCTTGTGCTAGACCGTAAACCCAAAACTTTCATCATTGACAAGGTGGGCAAGCGTGAAACTGTTTCTGTGGACCGCTTGAAACCAGCATACCTTGATTTTTCTCCAACAAAAGATCCTATCCTCCCTCAATCTTCTGTACCTCCACCTCAAATACAGGTACAGCAACCTATCCCTCCTCAATCTTCTGTACCTTCATCTCATATACAGGTACAGCAATCTACCCTTCCTAAATCCTATGTACCACCACCTCATCCGAGGGTACAACAATCTATCATCCCTCTTCCAATTCTCCTTCATTATCGCAACCAACTGTCTTTGAACCAGCCAGTGGCTCCATCGCACAGGCACCAAGAATCCCCTTCCCCCAATGTCCCTACTGCACCTGTAGCACCATCCATGCCTTCAGAACAGTGCTGCAGGATATTGCCATCCAAAAGCAAACAACGACTCGTTCTGGAAGAGTCATTCGTAAGCCAGTGCGTTTTGACATTTAAGTGTTTTTTTTACCCCTGACAACCATGTTTTTGGGGGGCAGTACTTGTAGTGCCTTGCACCACAAGAGTATTCTTTATTAGTGAAAACTGCCACAAATTGGCATGAGTGAAATATTTAAATATAAATAAATAAATACAAGTTAAATATGTCCAGTGATCAAATTTAATTCTTAAGAATTCAGTGTGGTGTGACTAGACATGAATGGGCTTTTAAGGATTATTTTGGCTGGTTGGTAAAATTGTTAAGTAAAAACAAACTTGTGTGCAACGACAACACAAAGGACGCCAAAAAAAAAACCATTATTATTCGAAAGCACCCCGCCAGCAAGCAAAGTTCCTTTTTGGTATGTTTTGTATTTATTATAATTATTCTTTACTATTTCATATCTGTATGCAATACCGCATACTGCAGATACTAACGCCTTATACCATTTGCAATTAGTACTAAGATTCATACTACAAATAGGAATGTAAGATTCATATAATAAATTACTTAGGCTAAGTTAGGTCTAGGCTAAAGCCAAATTGTAACTAGCCTAACTGAGGCCTACCATAGTCTTTGTTTTAGATTAACCTCAGCTCAATATGTTGAAGAGGCGAAGGCCTGCCTATTAAATTTCATAGTATATTTTACTTTATAAGCCTATTATGTTTCACGTTATTTTCTTAGCAGATGGCCTACTAATCATTTGTAGCCTACATATTTCCTTTAGTCTTCCCATTCAACTTAACACAATCCCATAACCAGAATTAACTGTAATTTATCATCCACAGGTTACTGGGGCCTATATAACCTATATGTATTTTAATTATTAATTATTGCCATTTTTATTATTACTTTTTCTCCAAAATATTACTTACAGTATTCTTGTCTGTCTCTTTGCAGACAAGGTTGTCATTGTGGCTATTATCCTTATTATTATTATCTTTTAGTTATTATTATTATTGTTACTATTATTATTACTATTGTTATTACTATATTATTACTATTATTATTAGTTTATTATTAGTATAATTATTATTTGTATCATTTGTATTATTGCATATTCCTTATTACAATCAGTATTAATTTGCAGACTGTTATATATTAGCCAAACGGGCCATTATTTAATCTCACCATTATAAGTCCATCAAAGTTGTTACGGGTAAAAATCCCCCTTGCATATACTCATTAATTGTTGTCAATAAAATATAAAAATTCATATTGATTTAATAATCAGTCCTTCCCTTCTTTTATTAAAATTAACTTTGCGCCGCAGTGCCGGATGCCAATCTAGTACTTGGGCGCTGGTGACCCTGGCATATAGTTAATTATCTACGTAAACTTGTAAAGGTCTAAATAAATAAAACCGGACTCATACAACGTTCAACTGGCAACTTCATTTTTGGTAAGTCTAAATTGATTTTAATGAATTTAGCTTGACCATAGTTAGTAATCTGGCTGCTGACCAAATTTTAACCTGAAAACCACTGCAGCCTACAGTGAAAAAGTCTGTAGCTATGTTGACAGTGTCTAAATGGGCCATTATTATTTCTATAATTACTGTGTCTATTTAAAGTAAACTTAGCCTTAATATTACACCTAAATAAAAATAGTCTCTCTCTCAAAAAAATAAAATAATTTTTCAATAAATTTTTCAATATACGTGAGAGTTTCATTTGGATCTCTTCTAATGATTTTGTTATTCATAGATATGTTATACTGTTAAACGTGTATACACTAAATAATTGTATGCATGAAATCAATAAATGTGTGAATAAAATAGCTACTTACTTTGTTAAATATGAAAAAACTATAGGATCAATACCTGATTTCAAATTTCAGAAAATACAAGTAATTACATCATAATATAGCTTAGACTGCACCAATATGACTGTCCTATCCAAACTTTTGTTGGAAAGGGTACACATTTCATGTGGATGGCTCATGGCTGTATAGTGGCTGTTCGAAAATGGCAGTTGCACTGACATTTTCAGACAGTTTTTACACAAAATAAGCTTAAAATGCGCTGGCTTACGGGGCTCCACCCTGGACCCTACTGGGGGAGCTTCCAGCTCTCCCCCAGACCCCCTAACTGTATGGGCTCGCCCGATTCACCATGTAATCTGACGAACGTAGCTCAAGTTCACCCCCCCCTTGGGACATTCCTGGCTACATCCCTGTCTGTCACTCCCTGTTTCTCCAGTAGCTTTGTATTTTCACTTAAGGCGGGTACACATGCCAGTCAGCTCGGCCGAGCCACAGCATGCCAGTACTCGTACGAGTGAATTTGTGTGCTTTCTTTGTTCACACTTTGCCAGTAGCCTAGTGCTGGCGAGCTCATTAGTGCTCTCGAGAGTTTGTGGAAAGGTGGGCATTACTAAGCGAGCGAAACGTAAGGTATTATTTAACGCAGCAATAGTAATAAAAGACGTTTTAAGAACTGAATTAATGAAGGTCATGAGGAATAGACGTAAGAAGAAGAGGCTTTGGGTGCGAAACTGGATTAGTAGACGTGATACACAGGGATCCTCAAATGTGTTATTAAAAGAACTTGTAAGTGAGGATGTTAAAAGTTTCGGTAATTATGTCGCAAATGACATGGCCTGAAGTTGAAATCAAACATACATTTTTCTAGTGTATTTTGGTGTGCTCTGTTCAACTATAACCTTCATTTCTTGTGCAAATTAACAGAAATACGTTTGGGCCATGCAACGACAACTGTATTTCTGTTCATTTGCACAAGAAATGACGGTCGTATTCGAACAAAGCACACCAAAATAACCTTGAAAAATGTATTTTTTACTACATTTTTTACAATAAAGCATAACCTAACATGTTCGTGTTACGAGATCTCGTAAACGACGTATTACCACAGGAAACGTGCAAAACACCTCAAAATTAACCAGCAAAGTTTGCTCTCGTCATTTTCGTTTAAACTAACGAAAATATCACGACTTACCCTAACCAATCATCAAGGGCGTACAGTTGACCTAACCGGGCATTCAATTAATCATTTGATTAATCATCTAGGGCACATGACGTATCAAGTTCTCAAAGTCGAAACCACACGAACGGCACGTCATAATTCTATCACAAACACCACCAAACTGAATCCAATTAGGAAAAAAATAGCCAGAACAGAAACCAACAAACTAATTTAGTCGCAGAGTAACATGACGTCATACCACCCCCGACTACAAGTACACTAAATATATATATATTATTATTATTATTTTCTACAATAGTTTGCACAAAAAAATGAGTGACAAATTTGAATAAAGCGACAAACTACCTCATAAAAAGTTATTTTGATTTACAGGTTCAGCCCATGTCATTTAAAACATATTAACCAAAGTTTACAACCATTTGCAAATGAATAAGGAAACGTTTGATGATCTGCTTTCAAAACTTCATGATCGCGTACAGCGTTCAGATACGCATATGAGGAATGCCATACCTGCGGAAGTCAAATCACAAGTCACATTGCGGTACTTAGCCACCGGGAACTCTTTTAGCTCACTGGAGTACTTATACCGAGTACCAAAATCAACGATATCTCTCCACGCGTCCACTGACTCGCAAAAAAAGTTGAACACTGTCCGAGTAGACTCGCCTTGCCAGTGGACTAGCGCCAGTACTCGCCAAATATGTTTACACATGCTAGTATCGGGCGAGTACTAGGCCGAGTTCCCTACTCGGCCGAGCTGATTGGCATGTGTGTACCCGGCTTTATGCATATTAGTTTTCCTACCTGGTCCATTGTAAGTGTTTCTTTTTGCAGGAAGAATGCAAACATATATGCTGTTTGACCTTTCAACAGCTCCTGTGTGTTGGTGGAAGTCTTCAAAGTTTTCCTGCTAACTCTCCTAGTTCAGTACGCTTGTTATATAACCTCTCCACCATTCCACAGGAGAGGTTTTTTCTACCACTTACCTGTTGAAATTTCTATACCCATTCCTAACTTGCAGTAATTTAAACTAAAAGTATGAAAGCATTAGTACGTAATACACGGGGGTTTGTTATTTGTATGTTTCATTCTAATTTATTATGCTACGTATACCTTTTGAGAAGGGGTATATTCAGGGGCGTACCTAAAGTATTTGGCACCCGGGGCGGATCCTTCCTTTGGCACCCCCCATAAATAATTTTAAAATTTAAACGCACATAAAAATATATTATGTTTGCAAGTAGATTTTTAAACAGTAGAGTACTGTCATAAGCAAATTGGAAATAAGAAAAATGCAGGGCATTAAAAATTCAGTGAACAGGTAATGCTGCATTTTATTTTATACAAAAAACACAGGAAATCCAGTCTCAACGTTCAGCCTATTCTTCAAAGGTAAATAGAGAGGACTCACAGTCTCTGCTTTCGAGCCTTAATTTCTGCAAATTGATCAATGACCTCATCAAAATTCATCTTCTTTGCATATTCATGTTCAATTGAAAGTAAAGCCAGATTTGTCAATCTTGTCTGACTCATGGTCGAGCGAAAGAAATTTTTTATCAATTTCAATTTGGAAAAACTTCTTTCACATCTTTCACACAGACAGTCAAAAAGAATCTTAAACACAGTGACAAGCTTGGAAAAGATTCACAAAAATCCCATTTCACAATAAACTCCAGAAACTGCAATGCTGTCCATTTCTTTGCCTCTTCAACGCTGATTTTGGCATCCTCCAATCCTTGCTCTCTCTCGTTTGAATACTCTTGTGAAAATGCTTCTCGTATTTGCCCTTCAGATTCACCAGGCTGAATATCTTCAGGACTTTTTCCTATTGCACTTGATGTTGAAGGCGTCACATACTTCAAAATTGATCCGGACATTGCCTGAGCCACCTCTTCTCTTGCCTTCTTCATTTCTCTTTGTTGGAATCCATTGGGTCGATTTCGCTTCATAGTGGATGTTTTCTGCAAAATTTTAAAATCAAAAGGTATAAAGCATGAACTATTATGACTTGAAATACATTAACTGAACAAATTGTCTGTGATTATTATTATTATTTGGGGGGGGTAAGCATCACTATGATACCACATTGTCAAAAATTACTGGACACTGGTATAAGTCCCATGATATTGTTATAAACACCAGCACTTTATGCTTTATCATAATTATTTAATGAAACATACCTCATGTATGTGGAGTCACAGTGTCAAGTGAACAAGACTTGGAATGTCAGTTGCAGCCAGCTGGCTATGCTCAACAAACTGATGACTAAAACGTCAACAAACGTTCGCCTTTCGATGTAATTTTTATCAAATATTTAATTTCTCGTTTGTAAATTTTGTATTGCCAATAAAAATAAAAATTTATTTTATAGTGGAAATTAACATTAAGCTGTTGTAATAGTTTGAACATTTTAAAAAAAAATTTCTTACTTTGGTGAATTTTTCATTTGGTTTGAAAACTTGTACTGGTATTTCAACTCTCCCGATGGCACCCCCCTCCTGGCTGTCACCCGAGGCGGACCGCCCCCCTCGCACCCCCCTTAGTACGCCACTGGGTATATTCCAGCACAAATCATGCAAAAAAATTAAATTTAACACCACAACATCTTCAGTTTTCCTATAATTTGGTATATGGCATTGTCCAACGTAATAAACTCAAAACATAAAATTATAGCTCAATTGAAGTAATGGTTAAAAAATTATGCCCCCTCCCTATTTTGGGGGGTTCCACATACTATTATTAGTAGCCTATTATTGGTGACTTCAATACTAATGTGCTTAATGATAATTCTTTGTTTAGCAACCACTTAAAAGCCTTCTGTGAAGATAATAACTTGACCCTTTCATCCATGTTATCTTCCTAGTGATATCTTTACTTATGTTAGTGATAGTTGGCACACTACGTCATGGTTGGATCATTGTATTTGTATATTCATTATAAACAGTGATTCACTGGCCTACCTAATCAGTGTTCCAGACAACTATCTCTTAATCTTCTATACTGTAGACCTCTTGTATAATGTTTGTACCTGTTGAGTCTGAAATAAAGCGTTTGTTTGTTTGTTAACACACTGCTTCTAATTGCATTTAAATAGCCAAAGATCCTTTTCAAATGAGTGAAGTACCCCACATGTAATAGTTATAGATGACCAAGTAATGGTAATAGAAGGAATCAAAAGTAATAGTAATAGAAACCCAGTAATTGACCCCATGTCTGGTACTGGTACTAGTTGCGGTATTGGCTGCTAAAAGTTATAGGGCCTTATAAACAAAGTATAACGGACTTCGACTTTACGACAGGTGATATTACACAAGCTATAGGGAAACTAAAAGCATACTCAGCGGCAGGACCGGACAAATGGAAATTGGAATGCCACACTAATCAAAAACTGCAAGAATTCAATCGCTAACCGCCTATATTTGATATGGAGACTATCACTAGGCACAGAAAAAATACCGGGCATCCTTAAGAGCGCGAACATAGTCCCAATATATATAAATGAGATCAATCCGAGGCACAAAACTATAGGCCAGTGTCGCGTACGTCTCGTCTCACTAAAATATTTGAAAGAATAGTTAGACAGAAAATCTATGACTTTTTGAAAACTCAGTCATGCCTAGCACAACTAATGGAACACTACAACATTATTGATGCACTGCACTGGAAAGTAATTAAAACTATGATGTACGAGTAATATACACAGACTTTGCCAAAGCGTTCGACAAGTTTAACCATGGAATCATAACACATAAACTGAAATATATGGGAATAACAGGAAAAGTAGGGAAATGGATATATAATTTCCTTAGTGAGCGGCGGAAAGTCGTTACAGTGCAAGGAATATCTTCATCAGAATCAGAAGTCCTCAGCTCAGTACCTAGGGCCACCAAGAGGGCAGGGAAAACGGGTTATATACCAGGGGCCCGGAAAGAGGGGGGGTAAAATCTAAAAATATTAATAAAGCAATTGATTAAATAACAGAGAGGACATATAGTTAATGAGCATACATTTTATAGAGATTATCATACTGTATGTTTTGAAGAGTGACTTGGACATATAATCAGTTTGCTTGTTATGTACACAAAAAACATTCATAATAAAATACTGAGTAAACATGGGGACTCATATACCAATCCTTCCCCGGGGCCCGTGGCAGCTCTCGCCGGCCCTGTCAGTACCACAAGGAACAGTATTCATAATCATGCTAATTGACATAGAGGAGGACGTAACCAGAGACAGCACAGTAACATCCTTTGCCGATGATACAAAGATCAGTAGAAAAATAAGAAACCCAGAAGATATAGGATCTCTACAAACAGACATGAATAAAAATCTACAAGTGGACGGAAGACAACAATATGAAGTTTAACACTGAGAAATTTCACCTGTTACGGTACGGAAAAAGGGAGGACCTAAAATCCATGGAATACTATACCCCAAATGGACAGGAAATTCAGAGAAATTCTAAAGCAAAAGATTTAGGAGTTGTAATGACTGATGATGCGAAATTTGAAACACAAAATAAGATAGCAGGAAACAGAGCAAATAGAATAACTGGGCAGATACTGAGAACCTTTAAACGAAGGGATAGGAATATAATGATTCCTCTACTGCAGACACTGATCATACCCAAGTTGGAATACTGCTCGGTCCTGACATCCCCATATAACAAAGAAGACATTAGACAGCTAGAAGGGATTCAGAGAAGCTTTACAGCCAAGATCAATGGGTGCAAAGAACTAAATTACTGGAAAAGGTTACGCGAATTAAACCTATACTCACTGGAATGGAGAAGAGAGAGATACAGCATTATTTACATTTGGAAAATAATGGAGAAACTAGTCCCTAATCTTACTCTGAACCCTGTAACTCCCCAAAAAACGATGGAAAGTAAAAATGGAAGACTGTGTCATGTTCCCAAATTAAAGGCTAGACAAGGAACATCCTCAACCCTGAAAGAAAATAGTTTTGTTGTGAGAGGACCAAAACTGTTTAACCAGCTGCCCAAAGACCTAACGAACACAAGTGGTGTTGCGGTGGACATCTTCAAAAGAAGATTAGACGCCTGGCTCACAATCCCTGATGAGCCGGGCGTACCTGGATATGTGAGGTTGAGAGTACAAGAAACCAACCCACTACTTCACCAGACCAACTCGAGAGGAGGGGGCGACAAGCTTGACCTTCGTGAAATGAGGAATAATCGCGCGGAACATTTGAAAGGTTGAAAGGTATATATATATATATATATATATATAATATATATAAGTGCGATAAACCAAAACAGCTGATCAGGATACGCCACTGATATATACTATAGTGTATATATACATATATATACAAACCGGTAGAGGTTTGCGAATGCGTGAAATGATTATATATATATATATATATATATATATGAAAATTATTTCACAAAAGTAACACGTGAAAAATATTTATGATGAATAAAACCACGAAGGAAAGGAAACACAGAATGGTGCTCAAGCGCTTTCGTCTAATGACATCCTCAGGAACACTGAAGTACATAGAGTTACAGCCTATATGACGCGTTCGGTGGAGAAGGGGCGAACGCCACAAAATTCGAAAAATGAGTTTTTTGTCGTATAATTATCCTTTAAAACCTTTGCTTTACCTATGCAAAAAATTAGATGTTAGTCTGCACTCTTTCACGGTAAAATTTAGGTTTTAATATATCTCAGAGAAATTCACTCCGCATCATTGCTTCACTTTGAACACATCTATCTACTTTCTGGTCACTCGACAATGCCCTGTGATGCTCAATTTGGCCAAATTGAACAAAATATAAAAAATAATTACAGCAATATTATTTACACCAAAAAAGATTATGTTACGGCCATAACTACAGCCGTTTCGCAGCGCTTCCTAGTTGTAGAAACGAAACAGGCTGATTTTCTCGATTTTGACGTCCTAAAAACGTGCATTGTCATTAAGAAATCAACAACTACTAAATTTACAGATGCAAGAAAGTTAATATTTGATTTTCAACACAAAGAAGGCTACGTAATATCTACTGCATACCGCACAACCCCAGATAATAGCCATCCCGTCAGACTGCAGAAAAGGAAAAAATCCTACAGTGTCAGTTTATTCAATCTAGCCCAGCAGACACTGCAACCAAAGTATTCCCAATTGCTGCCAATAACTAAGGAAAAAATAAAAGATCTCAAAGAATTATCAGACCTAATGCCTGCAACTGCAGTGAACTATTATGCAAGATTGTTAAAGGAACTGGAAGAAACCGAAACAGTTGAAGCAGGTAATACAACATTCGACGAAGAGGACCAAATAATGGATTACACCAGTTAACATCAGAAGCTATCAATAAATAATATTGTAAAATTTCTTGGCGTTTTATTATATCGACATATTACACAACAATATTTTACTCAAATATGTGTTCAAATTCATACAACATTTCAATAAACCGGAAAAATACAAAGGTTTAAAGTTTACAAACTTTAACTGCATTTTGTGGCATAATTCGAAAATGTTGCGTTCGCCCCTTCTCCACCGAACGCGTCATATATAGGTTACAGAAAAAAAAATAAAATAAAAAAAAATATATATATATATATACACAATAAACGGAGAAATGAAATTAAAAAAAAAAATTATTAAAAATTAAAAGATTGTGGAAGAGGCATACAACTTTGTAAGGAAACACTATCGATTTTTAGCACAAGATCAAACTACCGACTTTTAGCACAAGATTAAATTAATTGTTTCCAACCAATGTAAAAAAAAAATAAATAAATAAAAAAATACAAATTTATACTGGAAATCTGCCCGGGTTTTATCACTCTACCCATCTTGTATATAAAAATAAATTGAAAAATAAAAGTTATTAGAGTGGCATACAAGTTTACCAAAGATTTAGCGTTCTACCCTTCTTATCTAAATCTTTTCTGAAGGAATTCAAAACAACAGGATCGAGTTGAAAAAGACCTTTGCTTATGTTGAAGTTATTTGAAAGTTGGATAATGGCAGACTCAAGAATATTTCTATTAACAATGTTGCCAGAGTGAAATAAAACTGAAGCATTATTCCAATCAATACAGTGGGATAACTCTGACAAATGGACAAAAAGGACACTGGACGACTGTCCTGTTCTAACGGAATATTGATGCTGTTTTATACGTGTGTGCAAATCCTTTCCCGTCTGACCTATGTAAAAGGAATCACATTGTTTGCAACCAATTTTATAGATAATGCCTGAATTATTGGTAGGGCTATTTTTTATTACGATATTTTTCACAATATTGTTATATGAAAATACTACATTAATATCCAAAAGTTTAAGTACATTAGCAATGCCTAAAAAGCCCGGGAAAAATGGAAGTACTAAAATATTTTTTGACAATGTACGAGTGTTATTATTGCCCCGATAGAAAGTTCGTTTTGCTTTGTTGAGACAAGATTCCATAAACGCAGATGGATAACACAGATCACTTCCAATACCGTTGATTTTTTCTAAGTTCTTCCCAAATCCCTCCTTCCGATTCGCCTCAGACAAATTGACGACCATCCGTTCAACAACTTCAGCAGATTAATTTTAAAGAAACATATTGAAGTCACCAGACAAAATGAGTGGTCCGCCTTCAAAAATTTAAACATTGCCAAACGTAATTTTGTAACTGTTATTCCCCAACCGTGGATCCAACCTTTGTTTAATGAAATTTACAACGAGTTGCGTCGGAGACCTTCTTCACTTCGTAACATTTTGGATCGAAAAATTAAAAGTCTCATTCGAAATAGTCAGTGGAGTAAAAAAGCAAGCTCAAAGTGTGTTTTGAACTTTTCTTCGAAAAACATTAGTGACGATGCGAAAAGTGCCCTTGGATATGGTATGTCCTTTTTTATTGTTAAAAAACCTTCGGCTTTACAAATTTGTTACAGTCTCGCTTGTTTTGAAAAACAGTGTAATCTCCCTCAGTATTTGTTTAACATAGTTAAAGGCCTTGTTTATAGTGCGGCGAATAGTAGTTACGAAGATAACTTTCCTAAACGTTTTCGCAATAGCCTCTCACAATTAAAAAAAGATGGGGAGCTCCATATTACTAAAGCAGACAAGGCTAACACCATAGTTATTATGGACAAAGTGGACTACCTCAGAAAGATGAACGAGCTTCTCCAGGACCTCGCCACATACAGCAAACTTAGGAAGAACCCGCAGGATGACGTCATCAAATCATTTAATAGTGGCTTGAAACGCATTCTCAAAGATCATAAGGACTTAATTCCGCTTTTCATGTCCACTTCACCTTCTCTGCCCTACCTTTACGGTCTTATTAAAACCCACAAACCTGGCAACCCTATACGCCCTATTATTAGCTCGGTGGGCTCTATTACTTATAAACTCTCCAAATGGCTTGTCAAAGTCTTGTCCCCCATTTTCGGAACTATCTCTGATTCACATGTAAAAAATTCCATGGATCTTACTGAAAAATTGAATAATGCACGTACTGAAACTAACGATAGATTGATCAGTTTTGACGTTTGTTCATTGTTTACAAAAGTGCCGATTGATGATTATGCTGGACTTTCTCTCCCAAGAATTACATAAGTATGACCTGCCACTACCTTCACACATTGTTTTGGAACTTATTAAGCTTTGCATCAAAGACTGTAAATTCATTTTCAATAACGAGTATTATCAACAAGTTTTTGGGATGGCCATGGGCAACCCCTTGTCGCCCCTTCTCTCCAATATTTATATGGAGTTTTTCGAAATTACTTACATTCCGAGAATCCTGGGGGTTGGCATCCCTTGGTTGCGGTACGTCGACGATATTTTGTGTATCTGGCCCATGAATCGTGACCTGGATAACTTCCTCCTTCAGTTAAATGATCAAGTCCCCTCCATTAAGTTTACTTTAGAAGTGGAACAAGACAATTCAATTCCGTTTTTGGATGTGCGTGTACAGGGAAAGCCCAGGTTTTAAGTTCAGTATCTATCGGAAAAAAACAAACAATTTGTCCTACGTACACTTTTACTCGGGACATGACACCCCCGCTAAGAAGGCCATTTTTTCTTCAATGTTTCTCCGCGCCCTTAGGATCGCCAGTCCGGAATACATCGATGCCGAATTAGAAAAAATCAACGGTATTGGAAGTGATCTGTGTTATCCATCTGCGTTTATGGAATCTTGTCTCAACAAGGCAAAACGAACTTTCTATCGGGGCAATAATAACACTCGTACTTTGTCAAAAAATATTTTAGTACTTCCATTTTTCCCGGGCTTTTTAGGCATTGCTAATGTACTTAAACTTTTGGATATTAATGTAGTATTTTCATATAACAATATTGTGAAAAATATCGTAGTAAAAAATAGCCCTACCAATAATTCAGGCATTATCTATAAAATTGGTTGTAAACAATGTGATTCCTTTTACATAGGTCAGACGGGAAAGGATTTGCACACACGTATAAAACAGCATCAATATTCCGTTAGAACAGGACAGTCGTCCAGTGCCCTTTTTGTCCATTTGTCAGAGTTATCCCACTGTATTGATTGGAATAATGCTTCAGTTTTATTTCACTCTGGCAACATTGTTAATAGAAATATTCTTGAGTCTGCCATTATCCAACTTTCAAATAACTTCAACATAAGCAAATGTCTTTTTCAACTCGATCCTGTTGTTTTGAATTCCTTCAGAAAAGATTTAGATAAGAAGGGTAGAACGCTAAATCTTTGGTAAACTTGTATGCCACTCTAATAACTTTTATTTTCCAATTTATTTTTATATACAAGATGGGTAGAGTGATAAAACCCGGGCAGATTTCCAGTATAATTTTTTTTTTTTTTTTTTTTACATTGATTGGAAACAATTAATTTAATCTTGTGCTAAAAGTCGGTAGTTTGATCTTGTGCTAAAAATCGATAGTGTTTCCTTACAAAGTTGTATGCCCCTTCCACAATCTTTTAATTTTTAATATTTTTTTTTTTTATTTCATTTCTCCGTTTATTGTATATATATATATATATATATATAATATATATATTTTTTCTGTAACCTATATATAGGCTGTAACTCTATGTACGTCAGTGTTCCTGAGGATGTCATTAGACGAAAGCGCTTGAGCACCATTCTGTGTTTCTTTTCCTTCGTGGTTTTAGTCATCATATGTATATATATATATATATATATATATATATATATATATATATATATCGTGTTCATATATTTCTCAAGCAACTAATTCATGGAATCATAATTTAACATCATAACGTAAGCGGAGAAAGACTGAATTAGACTTGTCAGATACTACTAGTGTATTCGAATTCTACCGATATAGAAATGTTGTTGCATCTGTAGTACTGTTAAGTACATAGCCTGTACTTGACTGTGTGTTAACTCAAACGCTTTTACCCATATCTTCAGACATCCTTTCCAAACATTCACATCACTCTTCTTTTATCATGGGGAAAAAAGTTTTGTGTGATGACGTCATCGAACTCGACTCATTTATTACACCTCGTACACCCCGTAGTAGATTCGTGCGATGGTCTCTCTTCACACGAAGGTCAAGTTGGTGGCTCTGCCTCTAGGCCCGTCTTCATGGAAGACCGAGTTGCTTTCTTGCGCTCTCCACCGCACATAGCCAGGTATAACCGGTTCATCTGGCACCGTCCTGAGCCAGGCATCTAGTCTTCTTTTGAAGACTTCAGTTTTGACCCTTATCATGTTTCTGAGGTCCTTTGGAAATTGGTTAAAAAGTCTTGCCCCTCTGACAACCAAGCTGTTTTCTTTCAGTGTTGAGGAGGTCCCTTGTCGGGCCCTTACTTTGGAAACATTACACATTCTGCCTTTCCTATTTTCCAGTGTTGTTTGAGTGGTAACTGAGTTTAGTTTGAGTTTGGGGTTTTGTACCAGTTTTTCGATCATTTTCCATGAATATACAGGGTGTACATAAAGTCAGGATCTATTTTTGTGAAGCACTTGGAAATTATATGGAATTCAATCATAAAATGATAAAGTGGTAACATTTATTAAATAATTAAGAGTAGGATTCGACGTGACGCCCATCAGTATCCCTGCACAGCTCAAATCGTTCCGCAGCATTTCTAAACACATTCTGGAGCATTTGCGGGGTTATATTATCTGCAGCAGTTCGTATACGTGTACGTAAGTTTTCAAGACTCGTAATCTTCGTCTGATAGACGTGCGATTTGATAAAGCCCCATGCAAAGAAATCTAAAGGGGTTAAATCTGGTGATCTCGCTGGCCAAGGTCTGTTGCTTCCGCGTCCGATCCAGCGATTTGGAAAACGTCCATTTAGATAATCCTGAACAATTTTGGCATAGTGACAAGGAGCACCATCATGTTGATAGACGACGGTACTAACAATCCTATCCCCGTCGTCTATCAACATGATGGTGCTCCTTGTCACTATGCCAAAATTGTTCAGGATTATCTAAATGGACGTTTTCCAAATCGCTGGATCGGACGCGGAAGCAACAGACCTTGGCCAGCGAGATCACCAGATTTAACCCCTTTAGATTTCTTTGCATGGGGCTTTATCAAATCGCACGTCTATCAGACGAAGATTACGAGTCTTGAAAACTTACGTACACGTATACGAACTGCTGCAGATAATATAACCCCGCAAATGCTCCAGAATGTGTTTAGAAATGCTGCGGAACGATTTGAGCTGTGCAGGGATACTGATGGGCGTCACGTCGAATCCTACTCTTAATTATTTAATAAATGTTACCACTTTATCATTTTATGATTGAATTCCATATAATTTCCAAGTGCTTCACAAAATTAGATCCTGACTTTATGTACACCCTGTATTTTGGTATACCTCTCCCTTCTTTCCAGGCAGTACAGACTTAGCTTACGTAGTCTTTCCCAGTAGTTGAGTTCTTTGCAGCCATCGATTTTGACTGTGAAATGACTCTCAATATCTTCTAGTTTATTAATTTCTTCCGTTTGCTATGGGGACATCAAGACTGAGTAGTATTCAGGTTTTGGTATGATCAGTGTTTTCAGCAGGGGAATCATTACTGTCTTGTCCCTTCCTTTAAAGGTTCTTAGTACCTGTCCCGCGATTCTTTTTGCTTTGTTTATAGTTATCTGATTTTGTGTCTCATATTTGGCATCATCGGTCATTATAACCCCCAAATTATCGCTTTCGTGCTTCTCTGAATTTCCTGTCTGTCTGGGGCATAATATGCTGTCTAAGTTCTTCATTTCTACCATATCTCAAGAGCTGGAATTTTTCGGTGTTAAATGTCATGTTGTTCTCTTCTGACCATTTGTACCCTTCATACTATCTAACGCTAACATTTTTTATTCACAGTAAATGTGCTCATGGAATTATGATATAGACTGTACATACACCAGTTTTGATTAGTTACTTTAGACCTGGAGTTGTCGAAGATAGTTCTCACTAGTCTGTTTCACTTTTTATTTTCACTGGTTGCCATTTAACGGTCTTTTCTGTTTAATTTTATTCCCTTCATTTTTTAACTCTTAACGCTCTTTTCAAAAGATTTCTTTTATAAAAGTGAGATAATCATTCAAATAAATATCGTGTTTCTGTACTATACACGTACCAATGAAGTCACATTTTAATTCCAGGTCGAAGATTTTAATCTGGTAGGTCCAACGTCTTTTTCACCTGTTTTCACACTCCAGAACCTTAACAATTCAATCATTTTATATGGACCGCCGCAGTTACCTTTAATTTCTCTCGAATTATTTTTATAACTAGCTGCATTATACAGGGTGGCCCAAAAGTCCCTATCTATTTTGCTGAGATAATTATACTTCTATTTTATTTTCTACGGGCCATAGATGATGATGGATGTACAAGAATGTGTGTTGGTAATAACAGTACACATCCAAGGGAAGTGCAAAGAAATTCGAGAAAAATTTTAAAGAAAATTTCACAAACTAAGACCTACAGACAAAGCAATTCGCGAGCTGGTCAGTAAATTTTAAGAACAGGATCTGTTTATGATAAGGTAACATCTGGACGTCCAAGTACCTCTTAAGAAAATGTCGAATTGGTAAGAGATGCCTTTGAAACATCATAGAATGTCAACTCGCACAGCATCACGTAGACTGAGGATACCAAAAACGACTGTTCTAAAGATTTTAAAAATCAACATTAAAAAAGAAAAGTCACCATATTCAAGTGCTACACGAGATAACCCCCGAGATGCTTGAGAATGTGTTTCGCAATACAGTGGACAGCTTTAAAATTTGCAGAGACTGATGGTGCTCACGTCGAATGTCAGACCTAAGCTTGATAAATAAATACACATCTAATTATGTTACTAGATTTTTATCCTAAAATATTATTATTTCAGCAAAATAGATAGGGACTTTTGGACCACCCTCTATGTACAGCTGTGTTTAAGTTTGCTTTATTTTGTCAGACAAACACAGGTGGGTGCTACTGTAGTATGCGGTCTACCTACGATTCGGCGGTCTACCTTTGAAGTATAGTTTCTTATCTTGTTTGCTAATTGCTTGTTTAAATCCCAATGTTAATCGCCCTTGACAATTGGTTAGGTTTAGCCATGATATTTTCGTTAGTTTTAACGAAAACAATCGTAGGTAGACCGCATACTACAGTAGCACCCACAGGTGGTTCATGTTTCAAAGCATTCTCACTTACTTTCCAGGTATAGAGAAGTAGGCAAACACACGTCTGGACGCTTTGAAGGCTCGAATAATAATAATAATAATAATGTTCATATAGACCGAAAAACGTTTGAAAAGGTTGAGTACAACATGAAAAGTTAATAAATAATTGATATTCTAATTGTCAACGTAATTTACATTAAACCAGTGTTCCGCAATCTGCAAGTCATTTCCCACGTGCATTATTATTATCATTAAATTAGATGAGATAAGTTTTAGTTTGAATTTAAATTAAACATTTATATTTTAGTCGTGTTTATTTTAAACCCAAATAAAGTGTACGTCTATTTCATCGTAGTTAAATTTGCATTAAGTATCTACATAATTTACAAAGTTGAGCTTCAAAATAACCTATTATTCATTTGAATATACATGTAACTGCAACTGCATCTGAATTGCTAATGAACAAACTCAAGTATTTATGTTACATAAGTAGGCTATGCCATTAAATGTTTGATATAAGTTCATTAAATTGTCACTTTTTATTATTTCATGCCCTTACTATTTCTTTGGTTGATCAACAATTCAACATATATTAAAGTTATATTCATCATAAATATTTTTCACGTGTTACTTTCGTGAAATAATTTTCATATATATATATATATATATATATATATAAACGTACATATGCCTACTTCGAAATAATTCCCATATCATTCATTTTTATCTCATTTTTCACCGATAAAAACAAGTAATAACAAGTTTGAGACAAGTAGACAAAAGGTTAATTCTTCGTTCGGCTGACTGATGGAAAATCGACGCTATTATCTTGACCGTGGAACCATCCACCTTGAAAAGTGATCGGTGAAATTTGTTTCTGCAACAACAACAAAAGTATAATGAGCGTTTTAATTGATCATTATGAGAAGCACAAATATGGACAATCGTTCGGGAAGCTTATTTTTAATTGCTGTAGCAATAATATCAAGTACGTCATAATTGGAAACATAGATAAATACGTTACAAAGGTAAACGTTTGCTTTCGTTTACAGCAGTTTATCATCCTCGTATTATGAAGGAAATATATGAAGTGATCAGTTATTCTAAATGAATTTAATTGAGAGCAAAAGGAATTTATTAAGTTTGGAATACTGTATTAGGTTTGTATTTCTTTGTTAATGTATTATTATTAGATGTAGTTTTAATTTTTTACAACTAGAAAGTATTTTACTCTCAATATTAATTAAGATGCAATTTTCTCTGAAATTTGTAGTGAATAATGAAAATATATTTCCAAGATAATTAGAAACTCCAGTTTAAAATATTTAATTTGAAATATTTTAATACACGGGTGTCAGGAAATTATTGCCCCCCCCTGTAGAGCAAAAACTAGAAGAGATAGATAAAAACCGGCGAGACCACTTGAAAGAGCGTTAAAATCTGAATAAAAACCATTATATTCTATTCCTGTGATTTTAATTCTTACCATTTTTTTCCCCACAGAAACCATGGCATCATCTATTTTGAACGATTCAGAGAAAAAGCGAGTTCTTGACCGCATTCGAGCTGTCACATTTCGTGAAGCAAAGGAAGCTGGTGCAACTTTCATAACTCGACACTGGGTGGCTGAGAGATTAAAAAGATCAGAAGACTTTGTCAAAAGGAATTGGAATAAGAATCCTGAAGATTGTGAAACAGAATTTCGAGGAGGAAGACCGGAGAAATTATCTCAAGAAACGAAAGACATTGTGCTTGCTGCATCACAGCGCCGAAAGAAGAGCTGCTCTGAGGTAGCGAAAGAGATACTTATCCGTCGTGGTAAGATAGTCAATCGGCAACTTGTGCATCAATTTCGAGTTCGCCAAGGCTTGAGTGCTTGGCATGAAATAGCTAAGCCACGGAAGAGTGATCTTAATATTGAAGATCGGCTATGGTTTTGTGATTATCTTGAGGAATGGACGGAAAACGATTTCCTTCACTTGGTTGTCAGCGATGAATTCTTCGTTTATGTCTCCAGAAAACCAAATTTTCAGAATGATCGGGTTTGGGCAACAACTCCTGATGAACTCCCAGACGACCAGAAGTATCGAGAAATAGTAAAAAATCCAGCATGTGTGGGTGTTTTCATTATGTTCTCTATTCGGAAGCTCATCTGGGTTATCAAACCAAGAGGAA
Organism: Bathynomus jamesi; assembly: GCA_023014485.1. Classification (NCBI taxonomy): domain Eukaryota; kingdom Metazoa; phylum Arthropoda; class Malacostraca; order Isopoda; family Cirolanidae; genus Bathynomus; species Bathynomus jamesi. Next base: position 190,882 of record JAJOZX010000578.1, on the reverse strand, counting down.
CCAGTTGGGATGGGCCTTATTTTCGAAATGTAATTTTAGCCCAACATGTAATTCCGTTTTTGAAAGACCCCGAGTGTGTTTTGGATGTTGAACAGGCAACCTTTCTTCACGACAAAGCTCCCTGTATGAAAGCACTTGCGACTCAACTGCTTAAGGACAATAACATTGATTTTTTCGGAAATAATGAATGGCCTGGCAATTCTCCCGATCTTAATGTCTGTGAACATGTCGGATCCATCATGAAGGATCGGGTGGAGTCCTTAATGCTGGAACAACCCATTCAGAATCGGTATTCAACAGAAATTATGACTGCAAAGATCAACGAAGTCCTTGAAGAAATGAGTCATGATAACGATCTCTTTGAAACACTTCTGGGATCATACCCCCGTCGATTAATGGCCGTCAGAGCCGCAAATGGGGGCAACACCCGATATTAAAACAAGTGTTTTTTATTCAAAATTAAACGCTCTTTCGCGTGGTTTTGTCTGTTTTTTTCTATTCCTTTCAGTTTCTTCTGTACAGGGGGGGGGGGCAATCATTTCCTGACACCCTTTATAAATTCAGACTTCCAAATTATATATGTTGCCGACAATATATATATATATATGATAAATAAACCCACGAAGGAAAGGAAACACAGAGTGGTGCACCGCTCTGTGTTTCCTTTCCTTCGTGGTTTTATTCATCAATATATTTCACGTGTTACTTTCGTGAAATATCATAATTTTCATATATATAATATATATATATATATATATATATATTATATATATATATATATATTATATATATATATATATATATATATATATATATATATATTTATTTATTTATTTATTTATTTATTTATAATAAATAGTGTAAAATAAATAGTCGAGCTTCACAATTATTCATGTCATTGTAAATTGTAAAAGGAATGTATTTATTTTATTATTAATAAAGGTTATTCACTTCAATTAAAAATAATAATAATGTAACTGGACCAGTGCGGACCGTGCTCAAAGTCAAAGGAGATGGTCCGGACCTGTCTTACCGCTATTTTTCAATCTTTGCAAGTATACAGTATAGTATGAGATTTAGTCAAACTATTTGTTTGGTTTAATATGTAATAACTCTGTGAAATAAGCATATATATTCATTCTGGACCAGTCATAGGATCTCAGGTTGCCTCGCTATTCACTAATATATATATATATATATTTTGCCAGACGTACTGGGCCAACATAAAACAAAAGATAGGCTAGGGTTAATCGAGCTTATGGAGATCGATTGTTTTTTAATTCTAAATGGGCACGGTACGTAATACTGTAGTTGCCTTTTGATACCAGCAGTAACATGCTACAGTTTCAATTACATCTGAATTTATTTTTAGCTGTCACCTGTGACTTGAAAATTTCTGATAGGTCATTGTTATAAATCTGCGTGGTCCAAACTATCCCGAATGCGTTGGTTGACCGTCATCCGACCTCCAGCTGGCGCTATTTTCACAATACCTATTACTATTTTTTCTGTAAATGTTGACTAGTTGAGCGTTGTCAGTTGTAAGTTACCCATACGGGTTGTACAGGTAGTGATTGTGTTGTAGCTGGGCCAAGTTGCCCCGCACAGCCTTCAGCCGTGTGCACACTGCGCACTTATTCAGTTTCCCCTGAGTTGGTAAGATAAACGGGTGTGTTAATTGCATCCTTGTGTAACCTTTGAATCAAGCACAGAGATCTCCTAGTTTCTGAAAACACCTGTTTCATTAGTCCTGTCGCAGCACTAACATCAGGTCTCCTACAGGACCGTCAGTTGAAAGATGCCGTGTCATACAAAGGCTATCAAAAGATGTATAGAGTTAATGATGGAAGCAACGTCATCTGGTTGTAACGATCAATGATGGGATGGCTTTATTAAAGCAAAATTCGAGTTCCGAAAGATCATGGAAGTGTTCAAAACAAAGTGGCAGTGCTATTTACAGGAATTTAATGATCTACTGTACCCGTTGGCAGGGTGGTTAGGTGGCCACAGGTAAAACTCGACAATCAACCTCCTCGTGGTGAGTTCTGACTGATTCGAGCCACGTACTCTCGAATTAGCTGAGAATTGTATGTATGGAGTTATGATGGGTGCCTATGGAGAATCTTCGAGTTACTGGCGGCAGTCAGAGGAAGTCATAATTGTAGTACATTATTACTAGAATCAAAAGACAACTTTTGCACATCCTACCGAGTTTAAATTCAGAAAAAGTTTTTCGCTCCACTCTAGTGTTGGCCCTCCCTTGGCCTTAGGGACAAACTCAATTCACTTAGGAATTCTCTCTACCAATTTTGTTACGTTTTAGGAGGGATAATGGGCCATTCCATCAGCAGTGCAGTTTCTAACACGGCGAGAAAAGTTGGTCTCTATAGTCCGTTCTGTCAGATTGAAATCACTGTTTCCTCAATGTTAGTCTGTTCGAACTAGTAGGTTGTAGTCCAGGCTTTGTGAGAGGGGTGTTGACGTATTGGTATAAGTATGGACCCCTTACCATAAAGGGTCATCAATGCTGTCACTGCACTGTTGTCCAAACTCTCACAATATTCCATCACAGTCATAAACGATAAAGGTCCTAATCCATGCCATGAGAAACGTTCCCACACCATCATGCTGCCATCTCTATTCTTAACGGTTCATACAATATACTGAAGATCGAAGCGTTCCCTGGGCTGTCGATACACCCAGACTCTGCCATCGGATGCAGTGTGTAGTGGGACTCATCACGCTACATAACGCGTTTTCACTGTTCTTTAAACCAGTGATTCAGGGTTCTCAAGTCTAAAAAATAAAAATCAGAACCTCACCTTCAAACAATAAGAATTCCGTCCCCAAATTAAGAATATCTATAATATATCGTTAACATTTTATTGTGATAGCCAAATGAAATGAAAAATTGAAAAATTAAGAAATAAGAACAAATAAAAATAAATAAGATTTGAGGCCAAAAATAAGAACAAATCTTAGAAATAAGGACACTTGAGAACCCTGCACTGATTTAATGTTACATATCTGGTCTTTCCACGAGACACGTTTCTGTGCTCAACGAGCAAGGCTTGTTATAATTTTTTGTGTCCTGTTCTGGGCTCCAGGTTTTACAGTCTTCCAGTTTCGTATATCTCTTACAGTTGATTGGGGAGTTTAAAAACTTTCGCAGCCTTAGACAAAGTCATATACCTGCAGTATGATATCCAACTATTTTGCCACACTCAAACTCCTTCAGCTGTGATTCCCGTGCCATACTTATGAATACTGACTGTAACTACTGACTGTAGCTTACTATGCATCTGGACGAAAGTGCTGCCCTTTACAGAACAATTACCTCTGAAACATTCGAGTATTGGGAAAGGGAAGTTTGTCCCAACTGTACCTCCCGAACAAACTATGATTTTTTTTAACAAAACTACAGCATATATACAAATTATGAAACCTAAATTGAAACAGTTTTTATGTATGAGGTAGTACCTTCAGTGGTCTCAGTTTGTATTAATACTTGCCAAGAACTCCTCAAATCCTGCGATGAGTTCCTTCCGAGAGATTCCTTCGCTGAGGAAATGAATGAAGAGTTGTTTGTGACGTAAAAGGAAATCTTCAAACTCAAAAGCGGCCCTTTCACTTCTCTGGGGAGGATTCGGCTGAAAATGCAATTAAATAATTTACTGGTATGCATTTCAACAGTCTACCTAATCTACTCAGAGACCTCATAAAACCAGTCGTTCAATAAGGTATAATTACAAGTGAAGAAAACCTGTACTTGAAATGATAACGAACAGGTTATCACAGATTGAGCCTCTTATATTCAGTTACTAGCAAATTTTTTAGTGTAGACCCAAGTAAACCCTGTTGATCGAATTCTGGATCCTGGAATTCCTTAACAAATCAAATCAAGAAAGGTTCCGTGAATCAGGACGATGGTATTCGTGTTTCGTGTAAGAGCGAGAATATTTCTTCATTCACTGACGGTCACAAACTTATTGATAATAATTCATTGTTTATTTGAAATTTACTTTTCAGTATCAACAAATGATTCTATATTTATGAATCATTATTTATCATTGAAAATACATCATTCTATTATTTTACTGTTTTTTTTAAGAATTGAAGACATCCTCCGCTTATTTTCGTTTAAATACCATTGTTCCATTTTCACTCAATACTCGTATTTGTGTCATTCAACAATAGCGATACACTATAATCTATATTATATCAACATCGATTCAACAATGCTTCATCAGTATTGATAGCATAGTTATTGTTGTCGTAATTAGAACAGATAAGGCATCGATCGTATATAAAAATGACTATGATAATTCAATATATATATATATATATATATATATATATATATATATATACACACAGTATATTAGTTTACAATTTAAACTACTGTAATATACTGGGTGTCCCATTCGAAATGAAACAACTTTGAAACTCTGTAATTTTTAAAGTATTAATGTGAGAATGTACATCATATGCATAAGTTTTTGTCATAATGTTTTTTGTTTGTTTCAGATTGAATTATGTTTACCCAACAAGAAAAAGCGAAATGTGTGTTATGGATGGTTGAGTTGAAGTCCCCTACTCTGGTGCAACGGCGATTCGTACAACCTTTCACAAGGAACTACCCACCAGAAGAGACCTATATGCATGGACCAAGAAATTTGAGGAGCCTGGCAGTGTTCTAAAGGAACACACTGGAGGGCGAAAAAGATCGGAAGATGTTGAACGAATGCGCGGCGCCTTTGGTAGCAGCCCGAGAAAGTCCATCCGTCGTGCCAGTGACGAACTGCAGATTCCTCGTTCAACTGTGCATAGAGTCGTGCGCAAGCGGCTGCAGCCCTTTCCATATAAGCTTCAGATTGTTCAGCATATAACATGTGAAGATCTTAACAAAAGGAAACATTATGCTATGCACAATGTATCTAACGTATCTAATATATCTAAATGTTATAATTCACATGTATCACATGAAACTTTATGACACTGACTATTTACTGTGTGAATATTACATTGTTTACATCATTCAATAAAAAATTATAAGGTTTCAAAGTTGTTTCATTTCGAATGTGACACCCAGTGCGTATATATATATATATTGAATTATCATAGTGTCATTATCATAGTGTCATTTAATGTTGCAATTATCACAATCAAAATATTTAAATAATATTAACCCAATAATAAACTCATTATAATTAGCTTCTACCAAACTTCTCAATTTCCTTTTTGTAATACTAAATAGTTATCTCCTTCAGGACGTACAGGAATACTTTTATTCTTAATTTTGTTAGATGTAAATACAGTACGTCAAATGGGTTTTCATTTCAGCGTCTCTTTTTTTTTAATAAGCTTTCATATTAATTCTTTAAGTTGGAATACTTTTATATCTTAATTCTTATTTATTTTATTACGCTTAGTTTTAGATTTACATGATTGAAGAGAGCCAACTAGCTGATCGAAAGTAGGTTTTGCGAATTTTAATATTAGTGTGTGCATATATATATATATATATATATATATATATATATATATATATATATATATATATATATATATATATATATATATATATATACAGGAATGTTCCTAATTTTACCTGATCTTCAGATGCTCCTTTAGATGGTTCATTCTTAGTAGGATTTTTCATTGGAAGCACTTGGGTCTCAAGTGAGGCCACATCTTCCTTCAGCGGAAGTCCCCATTTTCCTTTCATAATCGTGTGTGTTTTATTTATTGGCTTAGTTTTTTTTAGTAGAATTTTCTCTTTAAGTAACGCTTGAACCTTCTGTCTCTCGGCCATCTCTTCTTCAGTCAACCTGTGGCAAACGGAAGGACGTTGCAAAAGAGGCAGGTCGAGTATTCGCTCTTCGTATCCATGACAACAAGGACCTGGGCACATAGTAACACCACGGATCTCCTTCCAGCCGGCCATGCAACAGGTAAACTGAAATAAGATATTTGAATCACTTACATAATTCACTCTGTTTGGGTTTGGCGAAGGGGAGTTATATATCCACATCACAGACGTTTCCTCCAACGGGATAAATAGCCACTAGATATAGAACAATTTCAAAGGTACGTTTTGGAAAGAATTTTATATCAGAGTTGGTGGCAAGAGAAAAACGGAAACAAGATATATTTCAAGATATTTTTAGAACATCATTTAAGCAACACTAAAAAGTATACTGATATAGATTGATTCATGCGTATAATTTGGTTATTCTAATCAATGCCTCCGTTCGGCCCCTGCGGAGCCCGTGGCCGCGGGAACCCCTTACATTGGCCGGCGAATATTTTAATATCGCGGGAATTTTTTTAAGTCGTAGTGGAATCGTTTTGAATGATTTCCGTGTTAATTTTTTAGTTTTTCTTCAGTCTAGTTAATCGTTGATTACTTACTGTAACTTTCTGTTTTTTTTCGGCTTGTTTCGGTACAAAGTGACTTTTACTATCAGCTGATCAGTTAAACTGAACGTCAACTGCCATTGACATTCTCAAAACTGAAGCTCATAAAAAAATAATTTACGTTCTACAGTGTCTCAGGATAGGATGTTAAATCTGGTTATTATCTTCAGTGAAAAAAACTAAGTCATGCGGAGAAACTAAGTTATGTGGACATTATTGACGATTTTGTGTCTAGAAAAAGTAGGAAAAAAATGTGGAAGAGAAGTGCCGATGAAGAAATATAGAAGATTGTAGAAAAAGTAGAAGAAAATATAGGAAAATGTAGAAGTATTACCGATTATTTTGTGTCGCTACGGATTATGTTGCGCTAATTTTCTGATTGGTCCGCTCAAAGATAGGGCCGCTACATGAGGTCTCACGGGGAGCAACCCTCACATACATAGCGGAGGCCCTGAGTTACGGGCGCTGGTAACCGATGGTACACTACGTATTCCTACATCAGTAAACGTTAATGAAGTATCATTATAATGCAGTGGTTCCAAACCTTTTTAAAATAAGGACCTCTTTGATACGCAAAGAAATTTCCTAGACCCCTTTTAGTTTTTATCTTGCCAAAATCGCCTTAAATAAAATCTATACGTGAAAATAAGTACAGTTTTGTCCAGTAATTCTCAGGGTTTAGAGTAAGCTGAAGAATTTGTCTATACATTTTTGGGTGTATCTGTGTTTGTCGCCCCAGATTGGACTCGAATGTGGGTATCTGAAAAACTTCGCAGTCAAGTACTGAGACAAGTAAATCAATAAAATTGATCTCCCGGATTCTAAAAATGACTGTAAAAGAAGTGCAAAGATCACAAAAAAAATTAAAAATTCACTGATCAGTACAGATACTGAATGTGGTAATACAACTGTATGCAAATGCAAGTTCAAGTGCGTGGAAGACCCTCTTCCCCTTTTGTAATGTTGCAAACCCCTCTCTACTCGCACCCCATTCCCCTTCCAACCGTTTTTTCTGGTGGTTGCACGGAAATCTTTTATTTTTGGGTAAAATTAAAAAAAAATCGTTTAAATAAAAACTCATTTGAATAATTCACAAATACAGTTTTTAGATAAAATAAAAAGGTAAGTTTTCGTTGTGTTAGTACATCATATATATATATATATATATATATAGAAGCGATAAAGGCTATAGAAGTGATAAAGGCTAACTCAAAGTACTTCTATGATATAATTTCGCAAAAAGAAAGTCGAAAAACCATGCGACTATCAGACCTTTAAAAAATGAGAACAGTGTTTTATCTGATGATTTAACAGAAGTATCTGAAATATTAAGAGCTCAGTCCGAATCATCTTTCTGTATCCCAAAAACTGACAAATTGATATGCGACAGAAACGAGTTCTTTGAAGAACCACAAGGGGAAAGTATAACGGATTTCGACTTTACGACGGATGATATTACAGTATTACACAAGCCATAGGGAAACTTAAAACACACTCAGCGGCAGGACCGGATAAATGGAATGCCACACTGATCAAAAACTGCAAGAATGCAATCGCTGAGCCCCTATACTGGATATGGAGACGATCACTAGAAAAGGGAGAAATACCGGGCATCCTGAAGAGCGCAAACATAGTCACAATATATAAAGGAGGAGATCGATCTGAGGCCAAAAACTATAGGCCAGTGTCGCTTACATCTCATCTCACTAAAATATTTGAAAGAATAGTTAGACAGAAAATCTATGACTTTTTAGAAACTCAGAAAAAATTCAATGATAACCAACACGGGTTTCGGTCAGGCAGATCATGCCTATCACAACTAATGGAACACTACAACAACATTATTGATGCACTTGAAAGTAATGAAAACTATGATGTACTATACACAGACTTTGCTAAAGCGTTCGACAAGTGTGACCACGGAATCATAATACATAAACTGAAATATATAGGAATAACAGGAAAAGTAGGGAAATGGATATATAATTTCCTTAGTGAGCGGCGGCAAGTCGTTACATTACAAGGAGTATCTTCATCAGAATCAGAGGTCCTCAGCTCAGTACCACAAGGAATAGTATTAGCTCCACTACTGTTCATAATCATGCTAACTGACATAGATAAGGACGTTACCAGAGACAGCACAGTAACATCCTTTGCGGATGACACAAAGATCAGTAGAAAAATAAGAAACCCAGAAGATATAGGATCTCTACAAACCGACATAAACAGAATCTATAAGTGGACGGAAGACAACAATATGAAGTTTAACACCGAGAAATTTCAGCTATTACGGTACGGAAAAAGAGAAGACCTAAAATCCATGGAATATTATACCCAAAATGGACAGGAAATTCAGAGAAATTCCAGAGCAAAAGATTTAGGGGTTGTAATGACAGATGATGCGAAATTTGAAACACAAAATAAGATAGCGGTAAACAGAGCAAAGAAAATAACGGGACAGATATTGAGAACCTTTAAACGAAGGGATAGAAATGTAATGATTCCTCTACTGAAAACCCTGATCATACCCAAATTGGAATACTGCTCGGTCCTAACATCCCCATATAAAAAAGAAGACATTAGACAGCTGGAAGGGATCCAAAGAAGCTTCACAGCCAAGATCAATGGGTGCAAAGAACTAAAGTACTGGGAAAGGTTACGCGAACTAGACCTATATTCACTGGAAAGGAGAAGAGAGAGAGACACCATTATTTACACTTGGAAAATAATGGAGAAACTAGTCCCTAATCTTACTCTGAACCCCTATAACTCCCCAAACAAAAATGGAAGGTAGAACCGGTAGACTGTGTCGTATTCCCAAATTGAAGGCGAGACAGGGAACATCCTTAACCCTGAAAGAAAATAGTTTTGTAGTGAGAGGACCAAAACTGTTTAATCAGTTGCCTAAAGATCTAAGAAACACGAAGGGAGTTGCAGTGGACATCTTTAAAAGAAGACTAGACGCCTGGCTCAGAACAATCCCCGATGAGCCAGGCGTACCTGGCTATGTGAGGTGGAGAGCACAAGAAACTAACTCACTACTTCACCAAGCCAACTCGAGAGGAGGGGCGACAAGCTTGACCTTCGCGAAATGAGGAATCATCGCGCGAAACCTTTGTAAGGCATAAATTATCGATTGCATTAATACAATACAATCTTTAGGGCATGTATAGGGCGCCAAATGCTTATTCCGTCCGGAGCGCCATTTTGGCTAAGGTCGGTACTGTGTATATATATATATATATATATATATATATATATATAAGGTGTCCCAAAAGTCAGTTTACCGAGGAAAATGTTTTCTCCTGATGATTATTCTAAACATTATGACAATTTTTTTTACAGCAAAAAGCCAGCATGTCTTTAGGACCTTAAAGACTTCTAGAGTAGGAGACATTATAAAGAGTAGAGATAGGGCTTATAGGCTACATAAGTGCGATAAAGACAATTTGTGGTTACGAAACAACTACATATCTCTAAGGCGTGAAGTGAAAAGTGTGATAAAAAAGTCCAAGCCCGAATTTGAAATCTCCATAGCTCGTGACGGTAAAGAAAACTCCAAGCGATTCTTTCAATACGTCAACAATAGAAATCCAGTAGAAAGTGTCTTAGGGCCGTTGAAAAATGTTAATGGAAATCTAGTTTCTGAAAATAAGGAAATGGCTACCTTGCTAAACGAATGTTTTTTACGTCAGTTTTTACTATAGAAGATGTAACGAATATCCCTACGGTCATAGACATAATACCTTTTGATAATGGTAATATTTTGGATAATATTGTTGTTAGTAAATGGGAGGTAATGCGCTATATTGACAAAATGAAAATGTGTAAATCACCGGGGCCGGATTCCATATATCACATACAACTAAAAGTATTAAAAGAAAGCATTGTTGTGCCGCTAACAAAGATTTTTAATGCGCCTATTTCTGAAGGGTGCGTACCAGATAATTTCAAGTAAGCAAACGTAACACCTATCTTTAAGAAAGGCGATAAAGGTGCGGCGGAAAATTATAGGCCAATCAGTTTAACGTCTGTTGTAGGTAAGCTACTGGAATCAATAATTAGGGATCGTATAGTCGAACACTTAGAATTGCATAACTTAGTCAGAAATACGCAGCACGGTTTTAGGCGAAACAAATCTTGCTTAACTAATCTTTTAGAATTTTTTCAAAGCGTGGTTGACGTTTACGATAGTCATCGGGCGGTTGATGTAGTGTATTTAGATTTTCAAAAAGCGTTTGACACCGTACCGCACAAAAGACTCATTGAGAAAACTAAGGCTCATGGAATCAGGGGTGTAGTAATAAATTGGATAGAAGAGTGGTTGCGAGGTAGGAAACAGAGGGTAGTTGTTGATGGAGCGGACTCGTGTTGGGCTAATGTAGCGAGTGGCGTTCCTCAGGATTCTGTATTGGGCCCCTTGCTTTTTCTTATATATATTAACGATTTAGATGTCGGCCTAGTCAGTACAATTTTAAAGTTTGCTGATGACACGAAGCTGGGTGGTAGGGCGATTAATGACGAAGATAAAAGTAAAATCCAGAATGATCTGAATAAAATCGTTGATTGGTCAGTCACATGGCAAATAAGATTTAACGTCGATAAGTGCAAAATTTTACATATAGGTTCGCGTAACGGTAATTTTGCATATAGTATGTCAGGGAAAGAGTTGATAAGCGTAGAGCAGGAAAAAGATTTAGGAGTTATAGTCACTGGTGATTTAAAAGTAGCGAAACAAAGTACAGCAGCGGTCAATAAAGCGAACAAAGTGCTAGGTTTTATAGCTCGGAATTTTGAGTACAAATCGCGCGATATTATAGTTCCTCTTTATAAATCATTAGTTAGACCCCATCTGGAGTACGCGATCCAATTTTGGAATCCGCATATGCGCAAAGATATAGACAAAATCGAAAGGGTTCAAAGACGAGTAACTAAGATGATTCCGTCGCTTAGGTCAAAGTCGTACGAGGATAGGCTTAAAGAGTTAAAATTGACTACACGCGAGACTAGGAGGCTAAGGGGTGATCTAATCCAGGTTTTCAAAATTATGAATGGGTTCGATAACGTAGACAGAGATAGCTTTTTCGAAATATCTCAATATAATAGGACTAGAAATAGCGGGTGTAAGTTGACAAGTAGAAGGTTCGAGACAGCAGTTGCCAAAAACTTTTTTACGCATAGAATAGTAAATAGCTGGAATAGTTTGCCAGTAGAAGTAATTAGTAGCACGTCTATAAACATGTTTAAAAATCGATTAGACGCATATGTTGATAGATTGGGTATAGTTTAAGGTAGTAAAATTAAAGGTTGGATAAGATAGATTTTGATTCTCTTTTCATTAAAGATCACAATAACCAGACTAGAGGGCATAGTATGAAATTATTTAAGTCAAGATGTAGAACAAATTTAAGAAAACATTGTTTTACAAGTGTTGTGGGATATAGGGAGGCAGCATCTTGGGTTAGGGGATACTCTCTGTCCTTACACACCCCATTTAAAGAGATTCCTCTGCCGAGCGGTGCCCCTCATAGTACTGTTAAGTATTGAAAAACTCATGATCTTCACTTACCCCACAAACACCTTTAAATAGGAGACCCACAATGGGTGCACACGCATTTCCACATTACTGTACAGTCTTTACAGCCACACCTACACTTTTCCTCCTAAGTGTATATATTGTAATGTATATGGTTGTAAATTGTGACTTGGTCCGCAATTGATATGGACCGTGACTTATTTTTGATTGGCAAGGTACTGGTATTGATGGATACCGTAATGAAATTGACTGGATTCTTTGGATCTGATATATTTGCATGTCGGTTATAAATAGATATAGAGTGTAACATATTTGTGGAGAGTAGTCTATGATGACTTGATCCTCTGGATCCAGAGATTCTATCATTAGTTTTAAATTGATAATTAATTAGTTTTAAATTGATAATTATTTAGTTTTGTAAAAATTGGTTGTTGCCAATGTACAGGCAGTTTTTACATAGTGGAGCCACCTCGATGGGCCGAAGTGGCCCCTAGTGTGCCCACTATAAAAATTTCATATGTTCTTATGTTCTTTGTGGTTCGGAACCCACGTAAAATTGTAGGTCCCCTCCGCCACCACGGAGGACATGCACAATACACAATTACGAACACAGTTAGGTAGACCAGCCATGAGTAGATCCTAGGGTCTTTGTTGGTCTGAAACATTTGTGAAGAATTCCAGCTCTTAATTAAGCAATGATAAGGAACTATGTAAAGCAATTTGCCGGTCAACCGTTGACAGATATTGACAGATACAAGATGTGCATCGAACAACATGGACAACATTTTGAACAGTCATTGTAACCAGAACTATTCTCATGTTTTGTAAATATGTTTCAGACATTTTTTTTCTTTGTTTCCTTATGTTTTGTAAATATATTTATGAAACAAGTTTTTTCTTTATAGTAAACTCATTTTCTTTATAGTAAACTCATTTTCTTCGATAAACTGACTTTTGGGACACTCGGTATTATATTATATATATATATATATATACACAAACTCAGAATGGTTCCCTGAGAACAATATATGTTAAACACAGACCGTGCATGGCACAAGGAACTCTTCTGGGAAAATTAAATCCACTATAGTCCGAATAAGTAATGATAAATGACAAATACCATAGTTTTTTTCCTTTTTCATGATTTTAGCCCGACGTGGGCAACGGGTCTCTCGCAAAGAGATCCCTTAAATATAGCTTCCTCACCAGCTATCTGCAAAGCAGACAGGATCCAGCTTTGGGACGTGGATCTAGGGTTTAAAGCAAACCTAGATCCCTACACTCAGAACCTCTATATAAGTAAAAGACTCGTTGCATTCACGTCGTGTTGAATAAATCAAAGAAAAAGGGGGTAACTATTGTATTTTTAGCCAAAAAAACCAAAACTTAAACCTCAACCGGGACATTGAGCGTCCACTTTTCAAGGCACGAAACACGTCCGTTTAGTATACACAAACTCAGAATGGTTCCCTGAGAACAATATATGTTAAACACAGACCGTGCATGGCACAAGGAACTCTTCTGGGAAAATTAAATCCACTATAGTCCGAATAAGTAATGATAAATGACAAATACCATAGTTTTTTTCCTTTTTCATGATTTTAGCCCGACGTGGGCAACGGGTCTCTCGCAAAGAGATCCCTTAAATATAGCTTCCCTCACCAGCTATCTGCAAAGCAGACAGGATCCAGCTTTGGGACGTGGATCTAGGACCCTAGATCCACGTCCCAAAGCTGGATCCTGTCTGCTTTGCAGATAGCTGGTGAGGGAAGCTATATTTAAGGGATCTCTTTGCGAGAGACCCGTTGCCCACGTCGGGCTAAAATCATGAAAAAGGAAAAAAACTATGGTATTTGTCATTTATCATTACTTATTCGGACTATAGTGGATTTAATTTTCCCAGAAGAGTTCCTTGTGCCATGCACGGTCTGTGTTTAACATATATTGTTCTCAGGGAACCATTCTGAGTTGTGTATACTAAACGGACGTGTTTCGTGCCTTGAAAAGTGGACGCTCAATGTTCCGGTTGAGGTTTAAGTTTTGGTTTTTTTGGCTAAAAATACAATAGTTACCCCCTTTTTCTTTGATTTATTCAACACGACGTGAATGCAACGAGTCTTTTACTTATATAGAGGTTCTGAGTGTAGGGATCTAGGTTTGCTTTAAACCCTAGATCCACGTCCCAAAGCTGGATCCTGTCTGCTTTGCAGATAGCTGGTGAGGGAAGCTATATTTAAGGGATCTCTTTGCGAGAGACCCGTTGCCCACGTCGGGCTAAAATCATGAAAAAGGAAAAAACTATGGTATTTGTCATTTATCATTACTTATTCGGACTATAGTGGATTTAATTTTCCCAGAAGAGTTCCTTGTGCCATGCACGGTCTGTGTTTAACATATATATATATATATATATTACTTTATGAGGGTTTCAACGACGGTTCAAGATCGACCTGCGGTCGACAGCTCTCTCTCTCTCTCTCTCTCTCATATATATATATATATATATATATATATATAAATAATGAAAATAACCACGAAAGAAAAAGAAAACACGAAAGAGTGCTCAAGCGCTTTTGTCTGATGACGAAATCCTTCAGTGTTCCTGAGGATGTTACTAGACGAAAGCGCTTGAGCACTATTTCGTGTTTTCTTTTTCCTTCGTGGTTATTTTCATAATATATTATTCACGTGATTCTTTCATAAAATAATTTTCATATATATATATATATATATATATATATATATAATTCAGTGGCGGCTCGTGGTAATTTTACTTACGCATGCAGTCACATGCATTACAGTGTAGTACATATTAGATAAGCTGTATTTTGTTTTTTATATATATATATTGAATAAATTGCACAAATAAAATACTATTAAATCTCGCTTAATAAAGAACAACCCAGATAATACCGCTGGCCGTGTGTACTCGATTGGATGTAAACAATGTGACTCAGTTTATATAGGTCAAATTGGAAAAGCGTTGGACATCAGAGTAAAACAGCATAAATATGCGTGCAGGACGGTAAATAATTGTAATGGATTGTAATCATGTATATATATATATATATATATATATATATATATATATATATATGAAAATTATTTCACGAAGGTAACACGTGAAAAATATTTATGATGAATAAAACCACGAGCACCATTTTGTGTTTCCTTTCCTTCGTGGTTTTATTCATCATATATATATATATGTGTGTGTGTGTGTGTGTGTGCGTGCGTGCGTTATTATATAATCTACATATGGAAAATGATCGAAAAACTGGTACCAAACCTAAAACTAAACCCAATTACTATTCAAACAACCCTGGAAAATAGGAAAGGCAGAATGTGTAGTGTTCCCAAATTAAAGACCCGGCAAGGGACCTCCTCAACACTGAAGGAAAATAACCTGGTTTTCAGGAGACCAAGACTTTTTAACCAGCTTCCAAAGGACCTCAGAAACGTTATAGGGGTCAAAGTTGAAGTCTTCAAGAGAAGACTAGATGCCTGGCTCAGGACGGCACCAGATGAGCCGGGTGTACATGACTATGTACGGTGGAGAGCGCAAGAAAGCAACTAGCTCCTCTACCAAGCCAGACCTAGAAGCGGGACCACCAGCTTGACCTTCGTGTGAAGAGAGACCAACGCACGGAACAGCAACGAGTTAACGAGGTGTGTGTGTGTATATATATATATATATATATATATATATATATATATATTTTACAGCTTGTACTTTTAAAAATACTTCCGATGGAAAACTGTAATTTTGTATTTGTAACAACCATTGATTCGTAAATAGAATCTTCTTAATTAACGTGGATACAAGTTTGATAACGAATTCTAAAAGGGACCCGCGAGAAGTTTAACAAAATAAAAATAAAAAGTAAAAGTTTGGGAATGTTCAATGAATGCATTAACTATCAGCATCCCTGGAATGATATTTGAATAGTGTTTGTAAAACTTGCTATATACTCTATTGTATTAATAAATTAAACATTAATTTTTAACTCTACACCGATTAATTATAGGGCCAATAAATTCCAATCCATGAATGGCACATGTAGTTGAAAAAGGGACGCGCGAAGGATTAACTAGTTTGAATGGGGACTGAATTAAAAAAAATCGGAAACGTTGTGTTCGTCATATTTTGTTAAGAAATAGGACCTCGGATTATATTTACTCTCTCCACTTTTCACACTGGCGAAGTGTTCGAAAACTTTTGCGAGTAGCGCCGTTATTACCAAGCTTATAAGTATACCAGTATAGGTTAGTATACTTGGACAACGATTAATTTTCGCTAAGGTCCGCAAATATGTTTCTTTAAATCTACACCAAGGTCCGCTACCTACACTTTTTATCTTCTGGATGTTTTCATAATATGACCGACATTATTTGAATGAAATCAACTTATATTTGAACGTATTTTTAAAAAATTATTTGAGGACGTTACGTAAGTGTTTTGGCTTTATTTTAAGCCTAATCGGAAATTCTACCATAGTGACGTATTTACCCAATATTTTAGCCAAAATACATTCACTCCCGGCGGACCGTATAAAATCCATCGGGGGTCAGGGTCTAGACCAGGGTCCGCCTATTGGTGACCCACTGATCCCTGCTGTAGGATATTGTTGTTTACCTTCAAAGCGTTACATGATGATTTTGCTGTAATAATAATACAATTTTCACAGACAGACTTCTTATACTATTTCCAGTCCTGAATATCATAAAATTACACGCACTTGAGGGCGGAATAAGCAGGCGCTGACATCTTTACAAAAATGAAAGCCAACATTGTAATAAATTTTTCAGAACCAAGAATGAAAGACAAAAGGATATAACAAAATGGAATTAACTCGTCTAACTTTCAAATATAGGTTTTTACTCACCCTGTCATCTGCTCTGATTGGAGAGAAATGTAAAACAGCGATGGAAAGCATCGTCACCAAGAACAGTAATAACATCTGTGAAATAAAAAATGGAAAAAAAATAAAATTTTCAGGAGATTTGTAACCATAATCGATTCTTTAATTAAAAGCATTAAATTTATACTAATTAACGCTTATAAACGATGAGTGAAAAGATTGCGTCATTTTCTGAGATTAATTAATTAGTAAATAATAATAATAATAATAATAATTTAATTGAATCTCATTAAACGTTACATTAAGTATAGACAACAACAGAGGAAAGTTTAAGATCTAAATTCAAGTTTAATTTTAATGTATTCGCACGAATTTAAAATTGAGGCCACGTCCTATTTGTAGCTGTAGGAATATGAAAATAAAAACCCACTCTAATAGACAGAGTTTATTTCCACAACAGTTTCGACGCCCACTGGCATCCTCCTCGGGTGGATGCCAGTGGGCGTCGAAACTGTTGTGGAAATAAACTCTGTCTATTAGAGTGGGTTTTTATTTTCATATTTTGACCTTCACGTAGAAAAAAGTGAAGTTTTTTGCATTTATTAGCTGTAGGAAGTTTACTCTAAATATAACCCTCCTCCGTAACAAAACATCTGGCAATGGCGCTGGGTAGTCTCGAACTCTCCGCTTACACTTGTATCCTTCTGCTGTTTAATCAGTTCCTCACTTAACATTTTCTTTCATTTTTTTTTTTTTACGTTTTTTTTTGTAGCAAATTCTATGAACCTGAGCGTCGTGCCCTCCTTCAGTCCACCCCTAAAATTTTATAAAACTCCAAAAGCCTCTCAAAGCATTTTTTGTAATTCAATTTTCAACACAAGTGAGATCTGTCTTGAATTGTCGCTTCTTAAATACTGAAGATGGATTTTATTTCAGTGAAAGACCCTTCCACGGGGAGGACTTAAATCTGGCACCAAAGTTCTGTCGAGTGTTTAAGAATTAGATTGGACGCTTCATAAAAGGCTTTGGCACTTAATTAATGGCACTTGTCCTTTAATAGCCTTAAAATTAATCCCCTCTAAGTCTCTCCTTTTACGGCTTTTGAACATTCAGATCAGAAATAAAGCAATTTATTAATGCCTTCACCCACGCACTCTCTACATCAAGTTTCACTTAATAGAACATGTACAGCTAATGCATATATATATATATATATATATATATATATAAGCTTTGGCCTCCCATCGTCTAATGGAGACTCCCACGGACAACTTAATATCGGGATGATGTTTTCCTAAAACAAATCTCATTACAATATTTTCCTTTTATCCTGTTTTTTGCTTTTTACTTTTATTTACTTTTATTTTTTATTTTTTCCATTTTTTCCATTTTTCCATATATATATATATATATAAAATGGAAATTGGGTTTACAAACTATATATATATATATATATATATGATACACACGGACCATGCATGGAACAAGGAACTCTTCTAGGAAAATTGAATGCACTATAGTCCGAATAAGTAATGGTAAATGACAAATACCATAGTTTTTCTTTTTCATGATGCTAGCCCGACGTGGGCAACGGGTCACTCGCAAAGAGGTCCCAAAAATATAGCTTCCCTCACCAGCTATCTGCAAAGCAGATAGGATCCAGCTTTAGGACAGGATCTAGGGTTTAAAGCAGCCTAGCCCAGCTACATTTAGAACCTCGATATAAGCAAAAGACTCGCTGCCTTCACGTCAGATTGAATACATCAAAGAAAAAGGGGTAACTATTATATTTTTAGCCAAAAACCAAAACTTAAACCTCAACTGGCAAAATTGAGCGTCCACTTTTCAAGGCACATAACATGTCCGTTTCATGATGGGAATGAACTCAGAATGGTTCCCTGAGGTTTTTTTATGATACACACGGACCGTGCATGGAACAAGGAACTCAGACTATAGTGGATTCAATTTTCCTAGAAGAGTTCCTTGTTCCATGCACGGTCCGTGTGTATCATAAAAAAACCTCAGGGAACCATTCTGAGTTCATTCCCATCATGAAACGGACATGTTATGTGCCTTGAAAAGTGGACGCTCAATTCTGCCAGTTGAGGTTTAAGTTTTGGTTTTTGGCTAAAAATATAATAGTTACCCCTTTTTCTTTGATGTATTCAATCTGACGTGAAGGCAGCGAGTCTTTTGCTTATATTGAGGTTCTAAATGTAGCTGGGCTAGGCTGCTTTAAACCCTAGATCCTGTCCCAAAGCTGGATCCTATCTTCTTTGCAGATAGCTGGTGAGAAAAGCTATATTTTGGGGACATCTTTGCGAGTGACCCGTTGCCCACGACGGGCTAGCATCATGAAAAAGAAAAAACTATAGTATTTGTCATTTACCATTACTTATTCGGACTATAGTGGATTCAATTTTCCTAGAAAAGTTCCTTGTTCCATGCACGGTCCGTGTGTATCATAAAAAACCTCAGGGAACCATTCTGAGTTCATTCCCATATATATATATATATATATATATATATATATACACTAAAAAAACAAGGAACAGCAGAACTATTAATCGATTGGTTCCGTGTGCATGTAACATGAAACATTTTTCTAAATCAGATCTATTTCTTCTTCTCCCTCCCCTTCCCATCGCTTCCCCCCTTCCCCCTCTACGCATTTAAAAAAAGAGACTTCAAAACCGCTAAAATTGATAAATGCGGAAAAATGCTGAACTTCTTATGGTAATCTTATACGAATCAAGGTATGATCATTTCTAATTAAAAGGACAATCTACGCGTAACGTAACATCCAAACCTTATTTCCGGTGAATCGCTGTCCGAACATAATTAAATAAGGCGTCAAATTTAATGGTCATTAATTATTTTCATAAAATGTGCGGCGGGAATTGAAGAATGAAAATGAGAATTCAAAGCGACCAACCGAAAACGAAACGCGCGACAGGAATGTACAAACTTTTTTTGTTAATTTTTTTACTTAATCATTAAACTTTCGGGTCAAATTTGAAAGAGTAAGAAAAAATAATGAAAATTTTCGAAAAGGAAGGACGAAATTGAGTAGACTCAATGAAGCTTTTCATCTGGTTGGGAAGTGGGTGAGAGCGGGGTGGGAAATAATGTTTATACTTTGCAAACAAAACTAAATCTCTCTCTCTCTCTCTCTCTCTCTCTCTCTCTCTCTCTGATATATATATATATCAGTGAGAGAGAGTGACCCACATGATTAAAATGAACACAAAAACTATTGTAACACACATGAGCTGCGTCGTGGCCCTCTCATAGAGAAACGGTGTTACCCGCTGAGCTACGAGTGTTGGATAGAGACGGGTATCCACATGGTACAATTCATAATATAATTGCGAGGTTTCGGGATGAAAATAAAAATGAAGCTTCTCGACGTCCAGGAAGACCGTCAACTGTTACAGACCGAATTAATTGCGGACATTGCCAATGCGATAAAGTTGCAACCGCGCACCCCTCAACAACATCTCCATAAACTTGAAGACATTAATGGATGCGTGTCTCGTTAAAAACCTTTTACGGACTTATTCATTTTGCTCATAAAAGTAAATGTACATCGCAGATTCGAACGAATCAAGAAAATGATTCACGAGTCGGAAATTTGGAAGTCGATTCTGTTTTGAGATAAATGTCCGTTCCATCAGTTTACGTCAAATGACCGCGCATGGGTGTGGAGAATGTCAAATTCGAGCTGACGACACCTGATCGGCGTGACATAAAATTGTGGGTTAGATTAAGTTAGATTAGGTCAGCAGAGATTAGGTTAAATTAGGTTTGTAGAGTGTCGGTATTATGTTTCGTCTCGACTAAATGGGTATATATGTCCGTCAAATCAACCTTAGGGAGAGTCATTGGCGGATCTAGCCTCCACGTTTGTAGGGGGAGGGGAACCAAATCTGACGCAACCCAAGCTAACCTTAACCCATCACGTCAACAACAAATATCATTGGTTTATCAGGAATAAGGACAGTCACTAGCATTCCATCACCTTACTCTCTCTTCCTTACCCCTGCCTCCATTTTCTAATGCCTACTTCCTTATCCTACGGATCATGGCAAAATATATATATATATATATATATATATATATATATATATATATACAGGGTGTACATAAAGTCAGGATCTATTTTGTGAAGCACTTGGAAATTATATGGAATTCAATCATAAAATGATAAAGTGGTAACATTTATTAAATAATTAAGAGTAGGATTCAACGTGACGCCCATCAGTATCCCTGCACAGCTCAAATCGTTCCGCAGCATTTCTAAACACATTCTGGAGCATTTGCGGGGTTATGTTATCTGCAGTAGTTCGTATACGTGTACGTAAGTTTTCAAGACTCGTAATCTTCGTCTGATAGACGTGCGATTTGTTAAAGCCCCATGCAAAGAAATCTAAAGGGGTTAAATCTGGTGATCTCGCTGGCCAAGGTCTGTTGCTTCCGCGTCCGATCCAGCGATTTGGAAAACGTCCATTTAGATAATCCTGAACAATTTTGGCATAGTGACAAGGAGCACCATCATGTTGATAGACGACGGTACTAACAATCCTATCCCCGTCGTCTATCAACATGATGGTGCTCCTTGTCACTATGCCAAAATTGTTCAGGATTATCTAAATGGACGTTTTCCAAATCGCTGGATCGGACGCGGAAGCAACAGACCTTGGCCAGCGAGATCACCAGATTTAACCCCTTTAGATTTCTTTGCATGGGGCTTTATCAAATCGCACGTCTATCAGACGAAGATTACGAGTCTTGAAAACTTACGTACACGTATACGAACTGCTGCAGATAACATAACCCCGCAAATGCTCCAGAATGTGTTTAGAAATGCTGCGGAACGATTTGAGCTGTGCAGGGATACTGATGGGCATCACGTCGAATCCTACTCCTAATTATTTAATAAATGTTACCACTTTATCATTTTATGATTGAATTCCATATAATTTCCAAGTGCTTCACAAAAATAGATCCTGACTTTATGTACACCCTGTATATATATATATATATATATATATATATATATAATATATATATATATATACACAAACTCAGAATGGTCCCCTGAGAATTTATATGTTAAACACAGACCGTGCATGGAACAAGGAACTCTTCTGGGAAAATTAAATCCACTATAGTCCGAATAAGTAATGGTAAATGACAAATACCATAGTTTTTCTTTTTATTCGGACTATAGTGGATTTAATTTTCCCAGAAGAGTTCCTTGTTCCATGCATGGTCTGTGTTTAACATATATATATATATATATATATAATATATATATATATATATATATATATATAAAGTAAATTGCATTCATATATAAAGTAACTGTAGCAAATGAAAATTAAATATTGGTTAATGAAGAAATATTCGTTTTATTACTTTCTTCGGTAAGTCTGAGCGTCGAGAGTGAGTCTGTCACAGATAAATCGTCAAAGGTTAATTACAGAAAACTTCCAACTGAAATGGAATGAATTACTGATAGAAGTAAATGAAACCGGTCATGAAATCCTACCCTTCATAAACCAGATGTGTGAATTATAAATAAATAATGAGAGAAAAACTGTTCATCTCCTCACCGCTGTTCCTACGGATAGAATTATCGCGTGATATAAATTTTATGAGTATTCAATAAATTCTAACACTAATCTCTAAACACAAAGATGAAGCGTCATCAGTGAAAAACAACCGTAGACTCGATGCGACAAGACGCGACACCACTTTTATATTGAGTTTATGAACGAATAAAATATTATAAAGGTCCATTACTGTAATGAACCTTTGTTTTCGTGCGCTCTCGTTATTCAGATCGCTTCATCACGCGCCTTCCCTTACATGCGTGACCTGAATAACGGAAAATAGCGTACGTAACTTAATCTTTGGAGGCATGACCTATTTTAGCTGTTTGAATCTTATATTTAGGTTATAACGATAGTTTCCAATACTATTGCAATTATGGAAATCGTTTAAATGAATATCGCGCCTTTGGAGATAAATTAGTTTACCAAATCTTTCGATACTTCAAGAAGGAGGACGAGCATTAACTAACGAAATAATAATAACTTTTTGTGTGTATGTTACTCTTGAATCTATTTTAACGTGATTAGTATTCAGTTCTCACATCGGTTTTCGTTACAACCACTGCAGAAGAAGACGAGACGAGGAACACTTCCAAACGGGGAGTGAAATGCAGGCAGCGCGGCACCAAACGAAGGATAGATTGAAGGCAACTATGTCGCAAGCACAATAATTCAAAACACTTCTGCGCATGTCATATTAAGACGAAGGATCAAAATAGGAATCATTGGAATACGAGTATTTCCGTTGTATTTTAATATGTTGTACAACATTTTATTTGGCAACGAAAGAAAAACGAAGTCCCACAAATTTAAAAAAAAAATTAGTTTTTCTTTTTTTTTTTTTGGCCTCCGTATTTTCTGAACGAATGAATTTCAATTTTCTGCCATTAAATTTTGTGACTTTTTACCGCGCTTTCAAATTCTTTTTAAATATCGTCTTCGAATTCTTTTTTGGCAAATTATTAATGTAGTTTCTCTCTCTTGAAAAACCGTTCGAGGGAGACACACTTCCTGCTACGCTCAGAAATGAAAAAAAAATACTTAATCCTTTCGTTCGCGAATTTTTTCCTTCTTTAAACCAAAAAATATGATTTATTTTTATTAAATACTAAATATTTTAGTAGGAACCAGTCACTTACTTACATGACACACATTCTGTATAAAAGTTGTATTTTGGTACGATTTATTATTATTATTATTATTATTATTATTATTATTATTATTATTTCCGGTGAGGCATTACAGTTCCACTGAAAGAGTTAAGGAATGTGACGGCGCCTCTGGGAAGAAGAATCGTAACGGGAAGATAAGAAATATGTAAATAAAAACTAAATAAATAAATATAAAGAAAAACTTTGGGGCACAGTATGAGAAATAGTTTATTCGGTTTTCACCGCAGTGCCATTGAAAAGTTTACTCCATTCGTGTTTAAAGTTATGTAAATGAAATAAATGAAGAAGATAAATAAGTAAAATTATTGAAATTATATACCTTTACCAGGGTTTGAACCCACCACCTCTTGAGTGGAAGATGAAGGAAGCTAGCCACTACACTACGAAAAGATAAAGCCATTAAGGCAACCTGTCGGGTCTGTATCGAAGGAGTGACATTTCAAAGGAGTGACATAACAAAGGAGTGACAAATCGCAAATAAAATTCAAAGGAGTATAATTATTAAAATTTTTTATTTAAAAAAAACAAAATTTGTTAGAATTGTTAAAATTAAGATTTTATTTCAAAAACTAGAAACCTAACCTAACCTAACCTAACAGTTGCAAGCCTCTCTTCCCTCTGGATTTGTTCTTTCTTCTTCTTTGTTGGTATTTTCGTGTCACTCCTTTGAATTTTATCTCCGATTTGTCACTCCTTTGTTATGTCACTCCTTTGAATTTTATCTCCGATTTGTCACTCCTTTGTTATGTCACTCCTTCGTTATGTCACTCCTTTGAATAGGACCGAACCTGTCACATATTTAACCAACCTAGGAAACACATAACGCTTTCGCGTCCAGAGGCATGTTACGTGTTAATCCTCCCTCCGCGTTTCCTAGGTTGTTTAATTATGTGACAGGTTGTGTTAGCTTTTTATCCCGTCGTAGTATAGGGGCTAGTGCCCTTACCTTCTGCTCAGGAGGTGGTGGGTTCGAACTTTGGTAGAAGCGATTTTTCATCATGAAAAATTGTGCGTATTTACGCATAATATTCCATATATATATATATATATATATATATAATATATTATATATATATATATATATATATATATATATATATTATATATAATATATATATATATTCAGTGGCGTTCGGTCCATGGAAGCAATGGAAGCATTGCTTCCCAACTTAAATGATTAGAAGCGCTGTTAAACAATATTAATGACGATAAAATTATGATAAATTATCACAGGCTATACTCCTTTCAAATATTTCTTTAATACAAAAAGCTCGAAATCCAAATCAGGGCATTGAAAAAGGAGAGGAAGAGCAATAATTTTGTTGCGTCGAGACGTGCGCCAGTGGAAGCAACCTTGAGAATTGCTTCTTTTGTTTGACTTACTATATTCGTGTTTTATAGAAACTGTATCAATTCATCAATAATTTCACTGCTTATACGATAGTATAAATGCAATAAATGATATACAATAAAATTATTGATCCCTATACTGTACTTGGGGACGAATTAATATTGTCTTAAAAGACTAAAAAATATTCACCGATGGAAACATAGACCCATAACGCATTCATTTCCTTTTGTAAAACGTGGCTCGTGGAAGCAACTTAGAGAGTTGCTTATTCCTGCTATTATGCTAACGGAATTCTTTTAAAGCGATTAATTAACTGGCAATTATTACCAAATATATTTTTAGAAGAAGAAATACAAGCTAATTGTAGTTAGAGTTTGCTTAATTATGAATAAATCAAAGTAAGTCGTTATACTGAAGTTAATGTTGTTCGTCAACTGCTCATCCCCTTCCTCCCCCGCCATCTTCGCCACCCCTACCACAAGTGCACAAATTCAAATAAAATTCGAGTGCATTTTTAACAGTGTTCAGTTATTTATTTGAGTTGTGATTGTTACAGTGCGTTCAATGATCTTTGGCTGGATTATACAGTCTTTTTATTTTTTTAGCAGATAATGATGGCGTGTAAGTGATATGATAAGTGTAATTGTATAATTGAAACTTTGTTATATTGTTCGTTCAGTTCTAGACAACTTGAAGAAAAACGAGACATTATTAAAATTGGTAGGCCTACGCCTAGCTTAAAAAAATTAAGTACACAAACTAAAAGATGTTGGCGTCATTTTAATAATCGGTTATGTTATAATGTTTCAGACTAATAAAGACCCTAGGATCTACTCATGGCTGGTCTACCTAACTGTGTTCGTAATTGTGTATTGTGCATGTCCTCCGTGGTGGCAGAGAGGACTTACAATTTTACGTGGGTTCCGAACCACAAAGCCTTAATTTTACTATCGTAAACTATACCCAATCTATCAACATACGCGTCTAATTGATTTTTAAACATGTTTATAGACGTGCTACTAATTACTTCTACCGGCAAACTACTCCACCTATTTACTATTCTATGCGTAAACAAGTTTTTGGCAACTGCTGTCTCGAACCTTTTACTTGTCAACTTACACCCGCTATTTCTAGTCCTATTATATTGAGATATATCGAAAAAGCTATCTCTATCTACGTTATCGAACCCATTCATAATTTTGAAAACCTGGATTAGATCACCCCTTAGCCTCCTAGTCTCGAATGTAGTCAATTTTAACTCCTTAAGCCTATCCTCGTACGACTTCGACCAAAGCGACGGAATCATCTTAGTTGCTCGTCTTTGAACTCTTTCGATTTTGTCTATATCTTTTCGCATATGCGGATTTCAAAATTGGATCGCGTACTCCAAATGGGATCTAACTAATGATTTATAAAGAGGAACAATAATATCGCGCGATTTGTACTCAAAATTGTGAGCTATAAAACCTAGCACTTTGTTCGCTGTATTGACCGCTGCTGTACTTTGTTTCGCTACTTTTAAATCACCAGTGACTATAACTCCTAAATCTTTTTCCTGCTCTACGCTTGCTAACTCCTTCCCTGACATACTATACGCAAAATTACCGTTACGCGAACCTGTATGTAAAATTTTGCACTTATCGACGATAAATCTCATTTGCCATTTGACTGACCAATCATCGATTTTATTCAGATCTTCCTGGATTTTACCTCTATCTTCGTCATTAATCGCCCTACCACCCAACTTCGTGTCATCCGCAAACTTTGAAACCGTACTGACTAGGCCGACATCTAAATCGTTAATATATATAAGAAAAAGCAAGGGACCCAATACAGAACCCTGAGGAACGCCGCTCGCTACATTAGCCCAACACGCCTCCGCTCCATCAACGACCACCCTCTGTTTCCTACCTCGCAACCACTCTTCTAGCCAATTTATTACTACACCCCTGATTCCATGAGCCTTAGTTTTTTCAATGAGTCTTTTGTGCGGTACGGTGTCAAACGCTTTTTGAAAATCTAAATACACTACATCAACTGCCCGATGACTATCGTAAAATTCAACCACGCTTTGAAAAAATTCTAAAAGATTAGATAAGCAAGATTTGTTTCGCCTAAAACCGTGCTGCGTATTTCTAACTAGTTTATGCAATTCTAAGTGTTCGACTATACGATCCCTAATTATTGATTCCAGTTGTTTACCTACAACAGACGTTAAACTGATTGGCCTATAACTTCCCGCCGCACCTTTATCGCCTTTCTTAAAGATAGGTGTTACATTTGCTAACTTGAAATTATCTGGTGCGCACCCCTCAGAAATAGACCCATTAAAAATCTTTGTTAGCGGCACAACAATGCTTTCTTTTAATTCTTTTAGTTGTATGGGGTATATGGAATCCGGCCCCGGTGATTTACACATTTTTATTTTGTCAATATAGCGCATTACCTCCCATTTACTAACAACAATATTATCCAAAATATTACCATTATCAAAAGATATTATGTCTATGACCGTAGGGATATTCGTTACATCTTCTATAGTAAAAACTGACGTAAAAAATTAGTTTAGCAAGGTAGCCATTTCCTTGTTTTCAGAAACTAGCTCGCCGTTAACATTTTTCAACGGCCCCAAGACACTTTTTACTGGATTTCTATTGTTGACATATTGAAAGAATCGCTTGGGGTTTTCTTTCCCGTCACGAGCTATGAAGATTATAGCTGGTTTTGCGGGTGCCAGAGTACTTTAAAGCTGTATTGCTGGCCTTGTATTTTATTTTCAAGGGAGAAAAGTGTTTGGAATAGTAGTGGTTATAACGATTTAAATAACTTTCACAAAGCTCAAAAACGGCACGAAACTTCTCACAGTCATATTATTTCTTTAATTCAGCTAAAACAATTTGGCAGAACTCGTAGAGAGTCTCAATTATGTTGTCAATTTCAACTAAGCATTAAAAGACATAATGAAGAAGTTGGTGTATACTGTATATATATATATATATATATATCAGTGGCGATTTCTTAATGAATGCAACGCATGCAATGCATGTGTTAAATATGTTCTCTTTTCAGATCTAAGTAAGGATTATAATTGACAAAAATAATTTTCAGAAACTAAAAATAGTCTAATGCTTCAATCACGCATGTACTGGCTATTGGGCGGTGTAAACAAAATTATGTCTTATTTCATTAGACAATTAAGAACATTTTTCTGTACACAGATCGAAATACTTGTAGCTAAAGCGGTTCTAGGAAATTTCGCCGCAAACATTTTCGCCGTAGGAAAATTCGCCGTAAACATTTTCGCCGTGAAATTTTTTAAAAATAATCAATGGATTATTATTTAAGAAATTTATTTAACCAAACTATCACGACTTAACCTAACCAATCGTCAATGCCGTACAGTGAGTTTCAAAGTAAGATAAGGAATTTATTTAAGAAATTTATTTAACCAAACTATCACGACTTAACCTAACCAATCGTCAATGCCGTACAGTGAGTTTCAAAGTAAGATAAGGAATTTATTTAAGAAATTTATTTAACCAAACTATCACGACTTAACCTAACCAATCGTCAATGCCGTACAGTATAAAGAATTTTAATTGTGGTAGACTGCTCGAAGCTAGGTAGACCGCACACTTAACCAGCACCGGCTATTATAAGGGTTCAGTTAAACTTTTTTTTTAATTTTAATTTTATTTTATTTACGGCGAAATGTCCTTACGGCGAATTTGTCTTACGGCGAAAATGTTTACGGCGAAAATGTTTAAGGCGAAAATGTTTACGGCGAAAATGTTTACGGCGAAAATGTTTACGGCGAAATGTTTACGGCTAATTTTCCGGTCACGAGCTAAAGCATTCACTAATTCAGTCTGGGTACAGAAAAATGTTCTTAATTGTCTAGTGAAATAAGACATGATTTTTGTTTACACCGCCTTGCCTTGGGCAATTTTTTAAGGAGACTTCTCACTATCCATAAGATATTTTTTTTGAACCTCATAGCTAAATTCAAAAGGCAATATGTTTTAAAATATGCTTAGAAAATTTACTTAATATTTTACTAAAAATAATTAAAAAGCTTTGTTCTGATTTTTTTTAATTAATGAAAATAATACGGCATGCATTCAGTTTTATAGGTGCATTCACCGAAAAGTAACATCTGGCAATTCTGACAAGGCTTCTTTCCAGTACCACCGCCGCAAGCATCCACTTGTGTTCGGTGTTTCCTTTTGTGCTTTAATTATTTTGGATAATCAGTTAAATAAATTATAGCATTGTAGTGCCCATAATGACTGACGATGTGTTTAATCAATTGAAGACTAGAAGATTTTACTCACTCTCTTTTGATGAGAAAAAGCGTATATATTGAATAATGGCAGACCGATTCCACATTTGAATTTAAGCAAAGAAATAAAGGCTTCACTAGGAAATTTAATCCTAAGCTGTATGATGATGTTCCCTGGTTATGTGGAAATATTTCAAATAACAAATTGTACTGTTGGTCGTGTTTCCTATTTTCAAGAGATAACTCTGTGTGGAATTCTGTTAGTCGTGGATACGACGATTTAAACAATTTACATACTGCAATTTCTCGCCATGAAAAATCTCTTGCTCACATAAATGCATTTGTTGATCTTAAACATTTGGAAAGTCAGAAAGAATTGATTTAATACTCGACAAGCAGAAATCAGTTGCCATTTCCAGACATAACGAAGAAGTTAATAAGAATCGAGAAATTTTGAAACGTTTGATTAGGATAACATGTTTTTTAGGTATGCAAGACTTAGCATTTCGCGGTCACAATGAAGAAGAAAACGCTGACAATAGGGGTAACTATATTGAATTGGTATTTTGTATGGAGAATTCGATGAAAAGCTTCAAAACCATTTAAAAACCGACTGTTTTTTAAGGGAACATCATCTGCTATTCAGAATGACATAATTCAATCTATTAGTGCAGTTATGTTAGAACAAATAAAACGTGAGCTTATCGACTGCATGTATGTGGCGATTTATTAGATGAAACATCTGATGTCAGCTGTTTTTCTCAACTCTCTACTGTTGTTCGTTATGTTAATAAACATGGAGAGATTTGTGAACGATTTATAAAATTCAATGACGTCAGCAATGATAGAAGTGCAGGAGCGATTTCTGATTTATCTATAAGGCAACTAGGTGAACTGGGCTGTTTGAAAAATTAGTTGCTCAAACCTACGACGGTGCTGCTGTTATGGGGAGCGATCTTAATGGAGTACAAACAAAGATTAGAGAAACTGTACCAGAGGCTATTTTTCTTCACTGCTACGCCCATAAACTTAACCTTGTTTTATCCCAAGCTGTCGCTGAAATTTCCGAATGTAATAATTTTTTTTCAGTATTAGGAAGTTTGTCATCATTTTTCAGCAGTTCAACTAAGCGAACTTCAATGCTTGACAAAGTTGTTGGAAAGCATTTCCCTAAACTGGCTCCAACGCGGTGGAACTATTCATCTCGTCTAGTTGAAAGAGTTAAGGAAAATAAAGAAGATATAATAGATCTTTTAAAAAGCATTCTTGAAAACCCAAAGAAATTTGATGAAAAACAAAAAATAGTGCACGCGGATTGCTTGCTGGTATCGATACTTTCGATTTTAATTTTTTATTAGAAGTATTTTCTTCAATTTTTCCTTTTACTGAATATCTATTTAATGTGCTGCAAACAAAATCTATGGATATTGTGTATAGCTCAATCACCGTTGAAAGCACTATGAAAAAAATCAAACAAATAAGGGATACAAAATTTGCAGATATGTGGGACTTGATAACAGAAAGATGTGGTGAACCTGTATGTAAAAGGAAACAGAGTCTTTCTCCACAAGAGAAGTATAGTCAACTATTTCATGAAATATTCGATAATATACTTCTTCAAATGAAAGAGCGTTTCAGTTCAATGGAAAAATTGGAATTCATTGAGCTTTTAGATTGCAAAAAATTTGAGTTCTATGATGTTACTTTCCCAGAGAGAGCTTTTGAATCTTTGAAAAGAAGTTACAATTCATTTTTTGAGTTTCCTCGTCTCCGTTCTGAATTGTGTGTTTTATATTCGCACAAATCTTTTGCCAAAAGAATGTTGCTGAGCTCCTAAAATATCTACTGGAAAGCGAAATGCACAAAGGTCTTAAGGAAATATATAAATTGACGAATTTGATTCTAACTATACCAATATCGACAGCAAGTGTTGAGCGATCATTTTCTGCGCTTAAAAGAATTAAAAGTTATTTACGGAGTTCCCAAAGTGAAGAAAGGCTATCTAATCTTGCCTTAATTTCAATTGAAAAAAATTTCCTCAAGAAGCTTATGGAGAATCGAGAGTACTTTTACAATTTGGTCATCGAAGAATTTTGCAGGAAAACTAGGAGAGCAGAATTTCAATTCAAATAATGCTTCACAATTATTTAAGGTAATTTTAAATTTGTATCTTTTTCTTTAGATCAATTCGGTAACTACTATATATAAATATGTCTAATTTTTTGTTCGCATATTTAAGCCTAACATTAAATGAACTTTCCTTCAAGAGGTCCCCAAAAGTTTGTAAAACACACTTTAACTTGCTAAGTTCTATGTAAACAATATGCAAAGTTTGGGCAAGAGGGTTAGGCGGATGTTTTTCTTCCATTCCATAACATTGCATGCCTGAACAAAAATGTCACGAGTCGCCACTGATATATTATAATTATATAATATTATATAATATATATATATATATATATATATATATATATATATATATTATATATATATATATATATAAATAGGCTATGTGTCACTGATCGCCACTGATATATATATATATACCGTGGCGATCAGTGCATGGAACAGACTGTGCATGGAACAAGGAACTCTTCTGGGAAAATTAAATCCACTATAGTCCGAAAAAGAAATGGTAAATGACAAACACTATAGTTTTATTCTTTTTCATGATGTTAGCCCGACGTGGGCAACGGGTCACTCGCAAAGAGGCCCCAGAAATATAGCTTTCCTCACCAGCTATCTGTAAAGCAGATAGGATCCAGCTTTGGGACATGATCTCTGGGAACCCCCTAGATCCTGTCCCAATGCTGGAATCGGTACAGAATTTAAATTCTGTACCGATTCATCGATTTGTTGTACCTGGTATTCCATACTTTAAAACCAAGCTCACCCTCTCGTCTATTGTTAATTTCGCAGCCATCCCCTACCGAAAAGAAAAAATATTATATTAGTCAACACTGAAAATTCCTATGATGCGCGACTTTTTCGCCACTCTGTGCGTATATATATATATATATATATATATATATATATATATAGTGGTGGGCACCGTTAACCAAAAAGTTAACTTCGTTAACCGCTAATCCGTTAACCGTTAATCCGTTAATTCGTTAAACATGTAACGGAAGTTACCGATAAACCGTTAACGTTAACTTTTATTATAAAAAAAATGAAAAACAAAATATATATAATTTAATTTTCCCTCTTCTTCTCGTTCTCCATTTTGTCCATGAGATGCATGTTGCCCTTCATGAAAATTAGCATATCAAAGTTTTCATCAGACAGGGATGATCTCTTGGCCCTCAGGATGTCCTTGCCCATAGAGAACAAACGCTCCACTGCAGCACTGGAGGGGATGGCTGTGTTGAACTTGATGAACAAGTCCACCAACACTTGCTCACCCAAGAAGGCAGCATCTGTCAGCAAGTCCTTGGAGTTGGTCTCCAGCCAGGTCTTGACCAAGTTCTGGGCCTTGCCCTTGAGTGACCTGTGGCTTCTGCTGCTCTCTTTTGTCTGGATGACAGCACTGAAGAAGTCATCATCCTCCTCCTCCTCCTCCTCGTTGTTGCTGCCTCCACTGTTGCTGCCCACTTCGTTGGATGTGGTACCTAGAAGTACCGCCAGGACATAAAGGGTTAAGGTGAAAACGCTCCCATTGTAAAACATCAATTGACTTAATTTATGTCATCAAAGTGACATGAGAATTGAAATCTTACCTGATCAGTTTTATGGTTCTTGAAATGTATCAAGGAGACTACTAATAAGGTACTCACAGACATATTATAAATATACATGACTTACTTGACAACGATTATTTTTAAATATTCACTAGCACAAACATGTTGCGCAAGAGACAGACTGCAAATGAAACGAATGTAGTTATTTGTTGTAATTGTTACATATATATTATTGAAAGTGCCTTAAAATGCTCGTGATATTTCTTGAAAGAAGTTGAAACATTCAACTCAAATGGCAAATCTTTCCGCCTGATTTTACAGTCGACCATGTTTTGCTCAAACCAATGCCATAAATAACTACCATATTTGGTAAGACACAAATTGTGGCGACGGAAACAAATATATCGCCTGATTTTGCACTGCGGAAATGGAAATTCGTTCATCACTATTAACAGTGGCGGATTAATTGCGCACCTGCTCAGCACTGAAAATAATAGAAACTTTTAAACGTTTATTTATGAATTTTTTGGGTTAACGGACTTGAGTTAACGGAAGTTAAATGTAACGGAAGTTAATTAGTCCGATAATGATTTTCAAAGTTAACTTAAAAGTTAAATCGTTAACGAAAAAGTTAACTTCGTTAATTAACGATTAACGGATTAACGGTTTGTGCCCAGCTTTGTATATATATATATATATATATATATATATATATATATATATATGGGAATGAACTCAGAATGGTTCCCTGTGTTTTTTATGATACACACAGACCGTGCATGGAACAAGGAACTCTTCTGGGATAATTAAATCCACTATAGTCCGAATAAGTAATGGTAAATGACAAATACTATAGTTTTTCTTTTTCATGATGCAAGCCCGACGTGGGCAACGGGTCTCTCGCAAAGAGGTCCCATAAATATAGCTTCCCTCACCAGCTATCTGCAAAGCAGACAGGATCCAGCTTTGGGACATGGATCTCGGGTTTAAAGCAGCCTAGCACCCCACTACATTTAGAACCTCAATATAAGTAAAAGACTCGTTGCATTCACGTCGGATTGAATAAATCAAAGAAAAAGGGGTAACTATTATATTTTTAGCCAAAACCAAAACTTAAACCTCAACTGGCAGAATTGAGCGTCCACTTTTCAAGGCAAAAGGGTTCAGCACCAGGACATTCACAGTGCTTCTGGGATAGCCAGAATCCGATCCCTGATTTCGACCAATCGGTCACAAGACAGGTCGGCTTTGTTTTGTCAAATATACTTACACCCTCCTCGATCTCACTGATGATCACCACCTTCGACTCTTCAAACAGATTGTTGAGTTGATCATCCCATCGGAAGGTCGTGCCGGGCTTCAAGAGTTGGCGAAAAGGTATCATTCTCTTTGCCATAGCGAAAGCATACGCCATCTGGTTAATTAGCCCAAACCATGAGCGAATGTCGGTTATGTTCTTTGGTGTAGGAAAGTCACGGATGGCCTGCAGATACTTCTCGTAGGGTCGTACTCTGTCTAGTGTGATTTTGAAGCCAGCAAACTCCACAGTGTCTTGTCCAAATACAAACTTCTCAGGGTTCAACGTGATGCCGTGTCTGCCGCAGATGTCAAGCCAGTTGACTGCTTTGAAGAAACTTTGTCTCAGGTCGTCCGACCAGAGCAGC
Source organism: Bathynomus jamesi (assembly GCA_023014485.1). Classification (NCBI taxonomy): domain Eukaryota; kingdom Metazoa; phylum Arthropoda; class Malacostraca; order Isopoda; family Cirolanidae; genus Bathynomus; species Bathynomus jamesi. The sequence continues at coordinate 156,297 of JAJOZX010000578.1, read as the reverse complement.
GTATCGTCGATACACTTGGTTTTAATTGGAACGTCGGATACTATTTCGTCGTAACGTCTCGAATAGCCATCACCAGAGGCGATATAGCCCTGGGGCGCCGTGCGTACCGATACCTGCCCCACGGAGTGATGAAGGTAGTCAGGTGACGGGCTTCCTCGCGGAGGGCCACGCTGTGGTATCCGTTCCAGGCATCGAACACGGTCTTCTTCTTGCCATGGGGCACCGACCATGCCTGGTGGAACGGTGACTGAGTATGGTGTGTCTCGCGGGTGGCATGTATGTTCAGGTTCTGGAAGTCGACCGTGCGGCGTGGCTTCCCGTTCTTCTTGACGCACACAACCATCCGGTGACACCATGTCACCGGTTCGCCGACCGGCACTGGCTCGATTACGCCCAATTTCACGTCTTGGTCAGTCCACGCTTGACGTCATCTTGCTAGTGAAGAGGGACGGGTACCGGGGTGTGATATGCCACCGGATCAGCTAGAGCAGTGATTCCCAACGTGGGGCGCACGCCCCACAGGGGGGCAATTTGAATATTTTGGGGGCAATTTGAAAATGCTACAATAAAATGAAATTTATACATAATAATAAAATTATAAAATAATGAAATTTATACATAATAATAAAATGAAATTTATACACAATAATTCAACTCGTTTGGCGAGAGAGCTACTGTTACCATTCCCATCTTCATATTTGGTGGAATGTGGTTTTAGTGCTGTAAGTGACTTACTACAGAAAAAAAGAAACCGACTGGATATCACAAAACGAGGAGACTTAAGACTGAAGCTAACTAAGTTAGTGCCTGAAATCAAAACCATTTGTAGTAAACATCAAGCTCAAGGATCTCACTAACTTGAGATTATCAAACTTTGAATTTGCTGTATTTTTACCTAATATTGTGAATTTAAAGTGGTATTATTGATTAAATTACTTTTTTGTGAATTTAAAATTGCAACTTTTCAACTGAGAAGTTTTATTTCAAGGAAATAATATAGTTAGCTTCAATCTCAAGTTTCTTGACTCATATTTAATGTAACTCATATTGAATGTACTCATATTATTGAAATTTAAAATTATAACTTTTCAACTGAGAAATTTTATTTCAAGGTAATAATTTAGTTAGCTTCAACCTCAAGTTTATTTACTCATATTGAATGTACGGTAACTCATATTAAATGTACTCATATTATTGTAAATTTGAAATAATACCTTTTCAACACCAAATTTGTTTTTATATTAATGGGGGGCATCAAATTTTTTGAGGTGTCGAGGTGGGGCATGGCACAAAAAAGGTTGGGAACCACTGAGCTAGAGGGTCCACCATAAGTTTCAATGGAGGGCCCTCCATCATTGGCAACGGCTGATGCGCACACGTGTTAAATGTGCTTGACTTGTAGTATTCGACCAAGTACTGCCGCAGTCTGTCGCAGTTCTTCTCAGTCGCCAGGAACGGTAGTTGTGATGGCGGCGGGGCGGTGTTTGACGTATCAGGCAGTCGCATGGGCTGGTCTGACCGCTCTCGCTGCTGATAGCACTATCTCTCGCCGGCACCTCATCGCTCGCGGTGTCGACTGCCGAGGTTGCCTCGAGTCGATGCGAAGACGTCTCACCGATCATCGGGAAGTTGTCGGTGATCATGCCGAGCGCAATGCATGCCTCCTTGCTGAGGAACAGCTTGTCGGAGTTGTCCGTGACATAGGTGAGTTGACGAGTTGTTACCACTTTACCGGTTTTGTCCTTTCCAGAGAGTCGCAGGATGACGGCGCCGAGTATTTTGATGCATCCGTTGTTGGCGGGGTGCATTCTCATCGTGACGGGGATAAGGTCGGCTTGTTTGAGGCCTATGCGGTGGATGACTTTGATGCCTGCCAGACAGCTCTGGCAGCCGGTGTCAGCCATCGCACCGAGTGTAGCAATCTTGGGCGGGCCTTTAGCTCGAATCCGAATGCAGCATAATCTTCATCGACGGCTGTCACTGTGAGGTTTATGAATGGCTAAAGTTTGGAGGCTTGCTTAATCCATGTGTCGGAAAGGCGATGATAAAGATGATGGTCAAGGGCGATGACTCTCCTGATGCGGTGTCGGCTAGTTGTGGCAATCGAGCAGAGGGCCTCGAATACAGCGCCTTCTTCGCATATTGCATGTGAATTCGCTACTATCTCGACTCTTGATGGTTTGTGCTTGCTCCTACACACTGCTTCAAAGCGGTTCTCACGATTACAGTGGCTGCATGTGTGGCCATAGGCTGGGCAGTCTTTCTTTCGGACCCTGCCTGGGGCACTTTTGCCGTGCCCTTTCCTGCCGCAATATGAGCACACCTCATGGTTGCCGACTGTCATCTCCTTCAGAGCGTCCTTCTTGTTCCGTCTGTAGGCGCTGTTAGCAGCCTCGACGCCCTGAGAGTCGAGGAGACGTGATGCTGAGCGCTTGCCGGATTCTTTGGCCTCGACGAACTGGAAGACCTGCTCTAATGTCATGTTCTGGTTCGTGTTGCCGAGTAGGTCCAGTTGAATCTCGGGGTCCTCAATGCCGCGGGTCGGGACGTCTCGCAAGATGGCCTCCGTGTAGTTCACATACGCATCGCAGCTCGAGCATTTGGTGATGTACTTGCATACCCCTGCCTGGCCACGGAGTCTGGCGCCGAATGAACGCACGGTTTTGTCACGGACTTGGCGCATGTTGTGCAGCGCCACTCTAGCAACTATGGTGCTCTCTTCTCTGACTGCGAGTTTCTTTACGGCTGCGAGCACCTCATTTCCACTTCTCCCTGTCAGACTACCACCGGCTGATCGTGTGAGGTCTTTGCGAAGGGGTTCATCGCAGCACTCCAGTAGCTGCACCACTTTGTCACGACCCGTGATTTTGGTGGCATCCACATAGTCCATCCATCGCGATGTGAAGTATGACCATTCCTCGCTCGTACCGGCTGAAGATATTGTTGGTCTCTTCACCTTCTCCACTTGGGCAGTGGCGCCGGCAGCGGACACGGAATGGACAGTGCAGTAGGTTGTGAGGAGTGCTGCTACAATGGCGTCGCTGTGTGCGGGGGTCTCATATGCGCACCCCTCAATTGGACATTTCACCACGGGCATTTTGACCTGTTGAGATTCACTATTGTTTTGTATAAAGTTCCATCATAAATAAGATTCCACTTTTTGTTATTACTTTTATTGACTAATATCCATAACGCTAAACAATGATGGAACTCTGAAACATACAAGCAAAACATAAACACATACATGAAAAATAAAGGCATCAATATGAAGACACTAATCAATAATAATGAATATTCTCTAATAATAACTATCTGTTTTATTTTTAATTAAGAGCCCAGTGAAGCCTAAAACTTAAGAGCTAAATTAAATTAAATAAATATGCCAATTTCACAATTATTTATGTTAAAACAAACTTGTAAAATCGTATTTATTTTACCAATAAGGATTATTCACTTCAATTCATAGTCTGATTTTTAAATTATGAAACGTTGAAGAAACTCCTAAAACTATCTGTTAAAGATAGTTATTTTATATTTAATAAATCTATGCACCAACAAATTGATGGAGTTGCTATGGGTTCTCCTTTCCGACCAACGCTCGCCAACATTTTCCTGAAATATTTTGAAACATTGATATTTGAATCTTGCCCAATTATTTTCAACCTCAGATAACCTTGGATGACACTTTTGTTATTTATTCAGTAACCGAGAAGAGGCCAACGCCTTCCAAAAATGTTATTAATAGTTTACATCCAAACATCTCATCTACTGTTAAATCTGGAAATAATGGTTCTTTACTATTTTTGGATATAGTAATCGCAAGAGAAAAAGATCACTTTTCTACAAGTGCATAAAGAAAATGTACTTTTACAGGACTAGGTATGAATTTTTATAGCTTTTGCCCCTTATGAATTCAGTACAGACTTTAGTATAACGCGCTTATCACTAAGTTCTTCATACTCGTACCTTAGTTTTCATAACGAAATTGAATTTCTGACATCCTATTTTAACAATAATGAATTCTTTACTTATTTACTGGATTCACTTGTCTCTAAATCTTATTATTACTGTCCCTGAAGAGAACTTATTTATCGTTGTTTCATCTTAATTGGAATTTTAAATACTACACCAATGAAAGACCCTTCAAAAACTTTAACTAATTTCTTTCTACGAAAGGGTGTTTTTGGTTTTGTTTACGAATCTTTTAACTATAGACTCTTTCTTGATTTCTTCCCTTCAGTTCAAGGACCATATTCCGCTTTTGATGAAGTCTAGATTAATTTATGAACTTGCTTGTCTCTGTTGTAAAGTTGTAGTATACATCCGGTGTATATCCAGACTTCTTAGAGTAAGAACTGACTCATAGAGGTATTAGCTATAGAACTGGAACACCTCTTATACAAGTGGCTCTTAACCCCTAGGTCGCGACCCAAAATTCGCCAAGCCATTTTGATCGAGTCATTAAATTGTCATTTATCACTTATTTATGTTATACCTAATCATTTTACCATTAATTATTTATTTTATTATCTATTACAAGTGAACTGTTTGAAGGCATGAGTCGCCGAGCTAGCCCCGCGACCAGAATTTGGGTCGCAGCCCAAAAGTTTAAGAACCACTGCCTTACACGGAATCATCATCAACACAGTGCATGTTAATAGATGTAGACATGAATTAGACTATAAAATTTTAAAAAGTTTTTTAAACTCTCTTAATCTTAGATCAATGATTATAAAGAAGAAGAAACCAAATGTAAATACTGTACTGATAAAGCTTCTATTCCTTTATATATATTATTTGAAATTAAATTTTATGAACTAAATATTAGAAAATAATGGTTTATAAATTTTCGAAACTTCACGTTTTTACAAACAGTACCTTTAATCTATTTTTTATCCATATATATATATATATATATATATTATATATATATAATGTTAAACACAGACCATGCATGGAACAAGGAACTCTTCTGGGAAAATTAAATCCACTATAGTCCGAATAAGTAATGGTAAATGACAAATACCATAGTTTTTCTTTTTCATGATGCTAGCCCGACGTGGGCAACGGGTCTCTCGCAAAGAGGTCCCATAAATATAGCTTCCCTCACCAGCTATCTGCAAAGCAGACAGGATCCAGCTTTGGGACATGGATCTAGGGTTTGAATCAAGCCTAGTCCCACTACATTCAGAACCTCTATATAAGTAAAAGACTCGTTGCATTCACGTCGGATTGAATAAATCAAAGAAAAAGGGGTAACTATTGTATTTTTAGCCAAAAAAACTGTGATAGCGTGGGGTAGACACCCCAGTTAGGTTACTTAGGTTCTAGCAAACAATCAAAAGCACTTACCGGTGCGTTGAATTAGGTATTCCTTGAAGCCTACCGTTTTATTCCTGTGTCCCACAACAGCCTACCTAACTCTCTCTTACATTACCAATTTAGAAGCTATAGACATTACCCCTAACTATACTTAAGTACGAAAACTTCCTACCCGATTTGTTACCTTAGATTCATCACCTAATTTATCAGCACCAAGATTAGGTCAGATAGGAAAAAACATGTCTAGGCCGACCAAAGCAATACGAACCCCCCCGTTGGTTCGTTTATGGCTTCGTCTTGCATTCAGCTTAGATTTAGTGATATTACTCTTTAGTGACTTTTAGACTATATACATATATATACATCACACGTCACCTCACTCCTCCCCTACAAGTTTAGTCCTGTCAGGGGGATGAGGGACCCTAGACGACCTGCGGAGCGGGGTTGATGTAGTAGGATCAGGTGCAACCTGTATAGGCGGGCAAGTTGAACCATTTTCCGGAGGATCAGTTCTCCTCTTCCGGAAGACTCTGGTCTTCTGCACTTCCCGTTCCCATATCTGGTCCTGATGGCGTTTAATAGAAGACCATCTTCTAGTTGGCACTTGAAGGAAACAGGGCCCGTTCTCTCCTGCACAGTTGCAGGAACCCATTTTGGTCCAGCCCCATAGTTGCGAATCACAACTGGATCATTAGGTTCGCTTCTAAACTCTCCCTTTTAGTGTCGGGTACAACTTCTGTTTTCCTGATGGCGTAAAACTCGTGTTGTAACATTTCGTTGGACGTAACAAATCAAAAACTGAACGAATTCCGGCCAATCAGAAGTTAGGAGGAGACACCCCTGTCGTGTGTGTGGTGTTATTCGATATTTAAACAAAAATTTATCCAACACCACTTGCATTTCTCCCCACGAGAATGACGCAAGGCCGACTTGAAAGTACGGACCATGTTTTCCGCGAGACCGTTAGTAGATGGTGGAAAACACTAGACCGGACATGTCTAATGCCATTTAGGTGGACGAAGGAACGAAATTCCTCACTGGTAAAACAAGTACCATTGTCGGAAACCAGGGACTACGGGTAAACCCCATCGAGCGAAAACTGAACGGAGTAAGCGAATCGTTACACCCGAAGTCGTGGAAGTGGTTGGAAAAATTTCCACCCACTTAGAGTAGGCGTCCACCATGACTAGGAAATAAAATATTTATAGGACCTGCATAGTCAACATGGATCTATGCCACGGTATAGTAGGCCATTCCCAAGGATGAAGGGACTTTTCCTTGGGAGATCTCTGTTCTCTAGGCAGCTTTGACAGGAACGAACCAATGATTCGAGTTCTCCATCTAAACCAGGCCACCAGAAATAAGCTCTCGCCAGCTCTTTCATTTTTGTTGCGCCCATGTGTTCAGCGTGAAGTTCCTTCACTAAATTCGACCTGCCTTTATTTGGAATAATCACTCTGTGGCCCCATAAGAGAGCCATTTTGAATAGAGAGGCCAGACTGACGCTGAATAAAAGGCTGTAATTCACCTCTCAACCTTAGTAGGCCAACCAACTGAGCAGAAATGGATGACCCTAGACAGAATAGGGTCTGATTTTGTCCACTGACTCTATTTGTACTGCAGATACTGGAGTGGATTCCAAAAACTCCACCAAGTGAACCCATTCTGTAGGTATAGGTACACAATCATTTGGATTTTCTAAGGGCAACCTACTTAGCGCATCAGCCGTACCTAGAAGTTTACCTGACCGATGTACTAAGTCAAATTTATAGGCTTGTAGAATCAGTGCCCATCGTTGAATCCTACCTGAGGCCATAACTGGAATATTTTTATAAGGTGAAAATAAAACCTAAAAGAGGCTTATGGTCAGTAATTAGTTTAAATTCATGACCCCATAGATAGAAATGAAATTTTTTTACTGCAAATACTAAGGCTAATGCTTCACGTTCCACTTGTGCATATCGTTTTCCGTCTCAGTTAGTGTTCTAGAAGCAAAACAGATAGGCTATCTACACCATCAATGTGGTGAGATAACACTGCCACCAATTCCATAAGAACTGCTGTCTGCTGAAACTACGAGAGGAAGTTTAGGATCATAATGCACTAGGAGAGTGACCTTAGTAGTACGTCCTTGGAAGCCTCAAATGCTTCCTTTTGAGTTTTCCCATCTCCACTGTTCCCCAGATCGTAATAGCTTATTTAGGGGTTCAAGGAAAGTCGATGCATTAGGCAAAAATTTCCTATAAAAATTTAGGAGACCTAAATAAGCTTGTAACTGTGTGATGTTTTGTGGAGGTGGTGCCTTTTCTATTGCTTCTAGTTTATCCACCGTTGGATGAATGCCTGAGGCATCTATGCGGAACCCTAATATGAAACCTCGTTAGGACCCATGAACACTTTTCTCTCTTTAGCTTAAGTCCAGCATCCCGGAGTCTTTTTAGAACCGTGGTTAATCTAGTTAGGTGTTTTTTTCGTCGAACCTGAAATGAGGACATCATCTAGAAAGCAAAGTACCCTGGAATGTGACCTAGAACTTGGTCCATTGTCCTCTGAAAATACCTGGAGCCGATGCTATTCCATAGCATTAGCCTATTGTACTTATATAGGCCTCGGTGCGTATTTATGATAGTTAATTCTCTTAGAGTTTTCATCTAAACTTAGTTGAGCATAGGCTTGGGACATATCGAGTTTTGTGAAATATTTTCCCCCAGCAAGAGAGCTAAATAATTCATCAGGCTTGGGTATAGGATAGCAATCTAGAAGGACGGCTCTATTTGCTGTTAAACGGTAATCCCAGCAAACCGCACGGACTTGTCCGGTTTTAGTACAGGAACTACTGGGGCAGCCCACTTAGCGTGTGTGACTGGTTCAATAATTTTATCTTTTAGCAGCCTGTCAATTTCTAAATCTACCTTCTCCCGCAGTGCATGCGCAATTGAACGAGCCTTACAAAATTTCGGAGTTACATTAGGATCTACTTCTATGCAGACCTGATGGCCTTTTAGGTTGCCTACTTCAGGCCCAAAAATAGAAGAAAACTCCCTTAACATGAGTCTATGTCAGATGGATATGAAAGTGTATGCAATCTGCCTGACCCCTTGGCAAGATTTTGTCAATTGGCATTTCCAAAGCATCAATCCAATCACGGCCTAGTAGAGTAGGCCTTGCTCATCCACCACTAAAAGGGTTAAGGGATGAGACAAAGTTTTCTGGTTAAGTGTAACTGTGACGTATGCTTCTCCACAAATAGGTATTTGTATGTCACCGTACTTCTTCAAAATCGTTTTAGATGCATGTAGTTTAGGTGTGTTTTTGAAAATCTTATCAAAAAACTACCTTGGACATGACCGTCCGGGCAGCACCCGTATCCAATTCTAGAGGAACTGTAATTCCATCTAGGCCTACCTCTACAATATATGGGCCTGTATTTTCCCCACTTTGCTGCTCATAGAATAGGTACTCCACTCCAATGTTCGAAGTATTTCCTTTTGAGGATTTATACTAGAAATGTTAAAATTAGAATTTTCACCCTTTGTTTTTTTGAATAACACACTTTAGCTATGTGGCCTATTTTACTACAGTTTCGGCAAACTGCTTCTTTAAAAGGGCAATCTTTCTTCCAATGTGTTTTCCACACCCTGTACATGGCTGGAAGGCTTAGTAGAATTAGTAGGCTTAGTCATATTCGCCTCATACCTTTTATTTGCCTGTCTAGTAGGCTCGTTAGGTCTGCCAGGCCTAGAAGATTTAAAGCTATTTACGTGTTGGGCTTTACTACTATGATTTCCAAAAGCTCTAACATCTTTAGCAGCTGCTTCTCTAGCCGTAGCTATTTCTACAGCCTGACTAAAAGTTAGGTCCTGTATGGCTAATAGGGCTCTCTGGGTAGACCCTCTTTGAGACCCATTACAAACCTATCTCTTAGCATTTCATCTAATTTGCCCCAAATTTACACGTACGGCTATGGCTTTTTATTCCTGCAACAAACTCTGCAATGCTTTCATTTCCCGTCTGATGCCTTGAATAAAATTTGAAACGTTCATAGATGAGAACTACTCGGGGTTTGTAGTGATCGGTTAGGGCCTGTACCAATTCCTTATAGGTGCAAGTTTCCGGTGCTTTAGGAGAAACTAGGTCCATAACTAAACCAAACGTTTAGGGCCTATTATAGTTAAAAAGGTAGGTACTTTCTTAGCATCCGGAATGGAATTTGCCTCGAAAAACAACCTCACCCTAGTGGCATAAGCTTCGAAGTCCTCCCATTGTCTTCGTAGGGGCTTATATGGCCAATCACCGACATGCTAGAGCAAAACCGAATTAGACCAACTCACGTGAAGTAGGTTAGGTTAGGTTTAAATTTGGTCTAGTTACTGAATAGTGAATTTTATTAGAGTTAGGGCTGAATAGTGAATTGTATTAGAGTTAGGGCTGAGTAAGAATTAGTTTTAGAGTTAGGGCTGAGTAGGAATTAGTTTTAGAGTTAGGGCTGAGTAGGAATTAGTTTTAGAATTAGGGCGGCGGGACCTACGCTATAGTACGGTAGCTTCCCCACACAAACAAACCAAATCGGACGACCCACTAGTCTGCATCCAATTTTCCAAACAACCACTTGAACCCAATAAGCCAAATTAAACCCAATAAGCCAAATTAACCCAATGAGCCAAATTTAACCCAATGAACAAAATTTAACCAAATGAGCCAAATCCATCCTCGTCGCCAAATGTGATAGCGTGGGGTAGACACCCCAGTTAGGTTACTTAGGTTCTAGCAAACAATCAAAAGCACTTACCGGTGCGTTGAATTTAGGTATTCCTTGAAGCCTACCGTTTTATTCTGTGTCCCACAACAGCCTACCTAACTCTCTCTTACATTACCAATTTAGAAGCTATAGACATTACCCCTAACTATACTTAAGTACGAACAACTTCCTACCCGATTTGTTACCTTAGATTCATCACCTAATTTTACTCAGCACCAAAGATTAGGTCAGATAGGAAAAAACATGTCTAGGCCAGACCAAAGCAATACGAACCCCCCGTAACTATTGTATTTTTAGCCAAAAAAACAAAACTTAAACCTCAACCGGGACATTGAGCGTCCACTTTTCAAGGCACGTAACACGTCCGTTTAATATACACAAACTCAGAATGGTCCCCTGAGAAACTTATATGTTAAACACAGACGTGCATGGAGCAAGGAACTCTTCTGGGAAAATTAAATCCACTATAGTCCGAATAAGTAATGGTAAATGACAAATACCATAGTTTTTCTTTTTCATGATGCTAGCCCGACGTGGGCAACGGGTCTCTCGCAAAGAGGTCCCATAAATATAGCTTCCCTCACCAGCTACTCTTTGCGAGAGACCCGTTGCCCACGTCGGGCTAGCATCATGAAAAAGAAAAACTATGGTATTTGTCATTTACCATTACTTATTCGGACTATAGTGGATTTAATTTCCCAGAAGAGTTCCTTGTTCCATGCACGGTCTGTGTTTAACATATAAGTTTCTCAGGGGACCATTCTGAGTTTGTGTATATTAAACGGACGTGTTACGTGCCTTGAAAAGTGGACGCTCAATGTCCCGGTTGAGGTTTAAGTTTTGTTTTTTTGGCTAAAAATACAATAGTTACCCCTTTTTCATTGATTTATTCAATCCGACGTGAATGCAACGAGTCTTTTACTTATATAGAGGTTCTGAATGTAGTGGGACTAGGCTTGCTTTAAACCCTAGATCCATGTCCCAAAGCTGGATCCTGTCTGCTTTGCAGATAGCTGGTGAGGGAAGCTATATTTATGGGACCTCTTTGCGAGAGACCCGTTGCCCACGTCGGGCTAGCATCATGAAAAAGAAAAACTATGGTATTTGTCATTTACCATTACTTATTCGGACTATAGTGGATTTAATTTTCCCAGAAGAGTTCCTTGTTCCACGCACGGTCTGTGTTTAACATATAATTTCTCAGGGGACCATTCTGAGTTTGTATATAATATATATATATTATATATATATATATATATACTGTAACTCAAATTATAAAACAATTTAGTCTTGAGAATGGGCCAAAATCCAAAACGTTGACTCTTTGGTAAATAATTTTTCATGAAATAATGCAAGCTTCATGGATAATCTTGTGATATATATATATATATATATATATATATATATATATATATATAATATATATATATATATATATACATATGTGTGTGTGTGTGTGTGAAAATTATTTCACGAGTGACACGTGAATAATATTATAACCACGAAAGAAAATTAAAACACGAAATAGTGCTCAAGCGCTTTCATCAATGACATCCTCAGGAACACTGAAATTAGTTACAAGATTGAGATTGTATATAAATCACAAAAACAAAACAAAAATAATATGATTGGTGCAGAGAATATTTTAGGAGGAGCATGCAAATCACGTGGAATGATCTGAATGAATTCAAAATAACAGGATCGAGCGTAAAAAAGGTCCCGGCTAAGGTCGAAATTATTTGTAAGTTGAATAATGGCAGACTCAAGAATGTTTCAATTAACAATGTTGTTTGAATGAAACAAAATTAAAGAATTATTCCAATCACTACAATGGGGCAACCCTGACAAATGGACAAAAAGGACATTGGACGACTGTCCCGTTCTAACGGAATATTGATGTTGTTTGGAATACATGGATGCTGAGTTAGAAAAACTCAACAGTACTGGAAGCAATTTGTGTTACCCACCTGCTTTTCTGGAATCTTGTCTTAAAAAGGCAAAACGAACCTTCTATCGTATGAATAATAACCCTCGTACTTTGTCGAAGAACATTTTAGTACTCCCATTTTTCCCAGGCTTTTTAGGCATGAGAAGGCATGTACGGCATGAGAAGGTGCCCCCTCAAAAGGACATTCGATTCCGCTCGTAGTAGGAGAATTACGAGTTCTGACTAATCGAGGACCTTGGTGTAGTGGTTATCATATCCGACCGGCAAGTGGATGATCCCGGGTTCGATTCCTGGAAGGTGCCTCATTTTTCATTGCTCGTTTTCTTTCATCTTCTTGTACGGACACTTCTAAACAAGCGTCGTTCTTTATATACAGGGTGATTCAGCAAAGAGTACATTAAATTGGAGGATGAAATCCTTTGATAATTCTAAACCACAATGTCTCTATGGTAAAATGTCAGATTCTGCATAGTTTTCATGTTACAATACATTTAACATGTTGTATTAATGAGAGTGAATATGAAGTGAAACCCACGTAGGTTTTTGTAATCATTTATTCACAGATCTCTACAGTGTGACCCCTCTTTGTTACAACCTAAAGGAAATGTTCAAAGTTGCCCCTTCTACTCAATGCAGGCCTGTACACGTCGTACCATTGAATGTCTGACGCGTTCCAGAATGGCTGGACTATATTTAATTTGCTCGCACCTGTCACGAACATGTGGCCATAATTCCTCTCTTGTTTGAACCTCTGTATCATACCAACGTCTTTAAATGGCCCCACAGGTAGAAATCAAAAGGGTTAAGATCTGGGGAGCGGGGTGGCCAAGGAACGGGCCACCACGCCCTATCCACCTGTTGGGATAAACAGTATCCAGATTGTGATAACTTGGGGTTAGCCACCCGTTAGGTTATTAGGTTCCTAAACAACAAAGTCACTTACCGGTGCGTTGAATTAGATATTCCTTTTGGGCCTACCATAGATTCCTGCGTCCCACAAACAGCCTACCTAACTCTCTCTACTTTACTAATTTAGAAGCTATAGACATTACCCCTAACTGTACTTAAGTACTAACAACTTTCTACCCCATTTGTCACATTAGAAACACCACCAAATAAACACTTAGCACCAACGATTAGGTCAGATAGGAAAAAGCATCTCTAGGCTGGTCCAAAACAATACGAACAGCCGCGTTGGTCTCGTTTATCCCTTCGTGTTTCCATTCAGCTTAGATTTAGTGATATTTCCCTTTTAGTGACTTTAGAGTTTAGACTATATACATATATATACACACACGTCACCTCACTCCCCTACAAGTTTAGTCTGTCAGGGTGATGAGGGACCCTAGACAACCTGCGGAGCGGGGTTGATGTAGTAGGATTAGGTGCAACCTGCATAGGCGGGCGAACTGAACCATTTTCCGGAGGATCGGTTCTCTCTTCCGGAAGACTCTGGTCATTCTGCAATTCACGTTCCCATATCTGGTCCTGATGGCGTTTAATAGAACGACCATCTTCTAGTTGGCACTTGAAGGAAACAGGGCCTGTTCTCTCCTGCACAGTTGCAGGAACCCATTTTGGTCCAGCCCCATAGTTGCGAATCATAACTGGATCATTAGGTTGCGCTTCTATAACTCTCCCTTTTTTAGTGTCGTGGTACAACTTCTGTTTTTCCTGCTGGCGTAAAACTCGTTGTTGTAACGTTTCGTTTGGACGTAACAAATCGAAAACTGAACGAATTCCCGGCCAATCATAAGTTTAGAGGGAGACACCCCCGTCGTTGTGTGAGGTGTTATTCGATATTTAAACAAAAATTTATCCAATACCACTTGCATTTCCTCCCCACGAGAATGACGCAAGGCCGACTTGAAAGTACGGACCATGTTTTCCGCGAGACCGTTAGTAGAGGGTGGAAAACACTAGACGGACATGTCTAATGCCATTTAGGTGGACAAAAGAACGAAATTCCTTACTGGTAAAACAAGTACCATTGTCGGAAACCAGGACTACGGGTAAACCCCATCGAGCGAAACACGAACGGAGTAAGCGAATAGTAACACCCGAAGTCGTGGAAGTGGTTGGACAATTTTCCACCCACTTAGAGTAGGCGTGTACAATGACTAGGAAATAGATATTATTTATAGGACCTGCATAGTCAACATGGATTCTATGCCACGGTATAGTAGGCCATTCCCAAGGATGAAGTGGACTTTTCCTTGGGAGATCTCTGTTCTCTAGGCAGCTTTGACTGGAACGACCCAATGATTCGAGTTCTCCATCTAAACCGGGCCACCAGAAATAAGCTCTCGCCAACTTTCATTTTTGTTGCCCCCATGTGTTCAGCGTGAAGTTCCTTCACTAAATTCGACCTGCCTTTATTTGGAATAATCACTCTGTGGCCCCATAAGAGACAGCCATTTTGAATAGAGAGGCCAGACTGACGCTGAATAAAAGGCTGTAATTCACTCTCAACCTTAGTAGGCCAACCAACTGAGCAGAAATGGATGACCCTAGACAGAATAGGGTCTGATTTGTCCACTGCTCTATTTGTACTGCAGATACTGGAGTGGATTCCAAAAACTCACCAAGTGAACCCATTCTGTAGGTATAGGTACACAATCATTTGGATTTTCTAAGGGCAACCTACTTAGCGCATCAGCCGTACCTAGAAGTTTACCTGACCGATGTACTAAGTCAAATTTATAGGCTTGTAGAATCAGTGCCCATCGTTGAATCCTACCTGAGGCCATAACTGGAATATTTTTATAAGGTGAAAATAAACCTAAAAGAGGCTTATGGTCAGTAATTAGTTTAAATTCATGACCCCATAGATAGAAATGAAATTTTTTTACTGCAAATACTAAGGCTAATGCTTCACGTTCCACTTGTGCATATCGTCTTTCCGTCTCAGTTAGTGTTCTAGAAGCAAAACAGATAGGCCTATCTACACCATCAATGTGGTGAGATAACACTGCCCCAATTCCATAAGAACTGCTGTCTGCTGAAACTACGAGAGGAAGTTTAGGATCATAATGCACTAGGAGAGTGGACCTTAGTAGTACGTCCTTGGAAGCCTCAAATGCTTCCTTTTGAGTTTTCTCCCATCTCCACTGTTCCCCAGATCGTAATAGCTTATTTAGGGTTCAAGGAAAGTCGATGCATTAGGCAAAAATTTCCTATAAAAATTTAGGAGACCTAAATAAGCTTGTAACTGTGTGATGTTTTGTGGAGGTGGTGCCTTTTCTATTGCTTCTAGTTTATCCACCGTTGGATGAATGCCTGAGGCATCTATGCGGAACCCTAAATATGAAACCTCGTTAGTGACCCATGAACACTTTTCTCTCTTTAGCTTAAGTCCAGCATCCCGGAGTCTTTTTAGAACCGTGGTTAATCTAGTTAGGTGTTCTTTTTTCGTCGAACCTGAAATGAGGACATCATCTAGAAAGCAAGTACCCCTGGAATGTGACCTAGAACTTGGTCCATTGTCCTCTGAAAAATACCTGGAGCCGATGCTATTCCATAGCATAGCCTATTGTACTTATATAGGCCTCGGTGCGTATTTATGATAGTTAATTCTTTAGAGTTTTCATCTAAACTTAGTTGAGCATAGGCTTGGGACATATCGAGTTTTGTGAAATATTTTCCCCCAGCAAGAGAGCTAAATAATTCATCAGGCTTGGGTATAGGATAGCAATCTAGAAGGACGGCTCTATTTGCTGTTAAACGGTAATCCCCGCATAACCGCACGGACTTGTCCGGTTTTAGTACAGGAACTACTGGGGCAGCCCACTTAGCGTGTGTGACTGGTTCAATAATTTTATCTTTTAGCAGCCTGTCAATTTCTAAATCTACCTTCTCCCGCAGTGCATGCGCAATTGAACGAGCCTTACAAAATTTCGGAGTTACATTAGGATCTACTTCTATGCAGACCTGATGGCCTTTTAGGTTGCCTACTTCAGGCCCAAAAATAGAAGAAAACTCCCTTAACAATGAGTCTATGTCAGATGGATATGAAAGTGTATGCACATCTGCCTGACCCCTTGGCAAGATTTTGTCAATTGGCATTTCCAAAGCATCAATCCAATCACGGCCTAGTAGAGTAGGCCCTTGCTCATCCACCACTAAAAGGGTTAAGGGATGAGACAAAGTTTTCTGGTTAAGTGTAACTGTGACGTATGCTTCTCCACAAATAGGTATTTGTATGTCACCGTACTTCTTCAAAATCGTTTTAGATGCATGTAGTTTAGGTGTGTTTTTGAAAATCTTATCAAAAACTACCTTGGACATGACCGTCCGGGCAGCACCCGTATCCAATTCTAGAGGAACTGTAATTCCATCTAGGCCTACCTCTACAATATATGGGCCTGTATTTTCCCCACTTTGCTGCTCATAGAATAGGTACTCCACTCCAATGTTCGAAGTATTTCCCTTTTGAGGATTTATACTAGAAATGTTAAAATTAGAATTTTCACCCTTTGTTTTCTTTGAATAACACACTTTAGCTATGTGGCCTATTTTACTACAGTTTCGGCAAACTGCTTCTTTAAAAGGGCAATCTTTCTTCCAATGGTGTTTTCCACACCCTGTACATGGCTTGGAAGGCTTAGTAGAATTAGTAGGCTTAGTCATATTCGCCTCATACCTTTTATTTGCCTGTCTAGTAGGCTCGTTAGGTCTGCCAGGCCTAGAAGATTTAAAGCTATTTACGTGTTGGGCTTTACTACTATGATTTCCAAAAGCTCTAACATCTTTAGCAGCTGCTTCTCTAGCCGTAGCTATTTCTACAGCCTGACTAAAAGTTAGGTCCTGTATGGCTAATAGGGCTCTCTGGGTAGACTCCTCTTTGAGACCCATTACAAACCTATCTCTTAGCATTTCATCTAATTTGTCCCCAAATTTACACGTACGGCTATGGCTTTTTATTCCTGCAACAAACTCTGCAATGCTTTCATTTCCCGTCTGATGCCTTGAATAAAATTTGAAACGTTCATAGATGAGAACTACTCGGGGTTTGTAGTGATCGGTTAGGGCCTGTACCAATTCCTTATAGGTGCAAGTTTCCGGTGCTTTAGGAGAAACTAGGTCCATAACTAAACCAAACGTTTTAGGGCCTATTATAGTTAAAAAGGTAGGTACTTTTTAGCATCCGGATGGAATTTGCCTCGAAAAACAACCTCACCCTAGTGGCATAAGCTTCGAAGTCCTCCCCATTGTCTTCGTAGGGGCTTATATGGCCAATCACCGACATGCTAGAGCAAAACCGAATTAGACCAACTCACGTGAAGTAGGTTAGGTTAGGTTTAAATTTGGTCTAGTTACTGAATAGTGAATTTTATTAGAGTTAGGGCTGAATAGTGAATTGTATTAGAGTTAGGGCTGAGTAAGAATTAGTTTTAGAGTTAGGGCTGAGTAGGAATTAGTTTAGAGTTAGGGCTGAGTAGGAATTAGTTTTAGAATTAGGGCGGGCGGGACCTACGCTATAGTACGGTAGCTTCCCCACACAAACAAACCAAATCGGACGACCCACTAGTCTGCATCCAATTTTCCAAACAACCACTTGAACCCAATAAGCCAAATTAACCCAATAAGCCAAATTAACCCAATGAGCCAAATTTAACCCAATGAACAAAATTTAACCAAATGAGCCAAATCCCATCCTCGTCGCCAAATGTGATAGCGTGGGGTAGACACCCCAGTTAGGTTACTTAGGTTCTAGCAAACAATCAAAAGCACTTACCGGTGCGTGAATTAGGTATTCCTTGAAGCCTACCGTTTTATTCCTGTGTCCACAACAGCCTACCTAACTCTCTCTTACATTACCAATTTAGAAGCTATAGACATTACCCCTAACTATACTTAAGTACGAACAACTTCCTACCCGATTTGTTACCTTAGATTCATCACCTAATTTTACTCAGCACCAAAGATTAGGTCAGATAGGAAAAAAACATGTCTAGGCCAGACCAAAGCAATACGAACCCCCCGTAACTATTGTATTTTTAGCAAAAAAACAAAACTTAAACCTCAACCGGGACATTGAGCGTCCACTTTTCAAGGCACGTAACACGTCCGTTTAATATACACAAACTCAGAATGGTCCCTGAGAAACTTATATGTTAAACACAGACGTGCATGGAGCAAGGAACTCTTCTGGGAAAATTAAATCCACAATATAGTCCGAATAAGTAATGGTAAATGACAAATACCATAGTTTTTTTTTCATGATGCTAGCCCGACGTGGGCAACGGGTCTCTCGCAAAGAGGTCCCATAAATAAGCTTCCCTCACCAGCTATCTCTTTGCGAGAGACCCGTTGCCCACGTCGGGCTAGCATCATGAAAAAGAAAAACTATGGTATTTGTCATTTACCATTACTTATTCGGACTATAGTGGATTTAATTTCCCAGAAGAGTTCCTTGTTCCATGCACGGTCTGTGTTTAACATATAAGTTTCTCAGGGGACCATTCTGAGTTTGTGTATATTAAACGGACGTGTTACGTGCCTTGAAAAGTGGACGCTCAATGTCCGGTGAGGTTTAAGTTTTGTTTTTTTGGCTAAAAATACAATAGTTACCCCTTTTTCATTGATTTATTCAATCCGACGTGAATGCAACGAGTCTTTTACTTATATAGAGGTTCTGAATGTAGTGGGACTAGGCTTGCTTTAAACCCTAGATCCATGTCCCAAAGCTGGATCCTGTCTGCTTTGCAGATAGCTGGTGAGGGAAGCTATATTTATGGGACCTCTTGCGAGAGACCCGTTGCCCACGTCGGGCTTAGCATCATGAAAAGAAAAACTATGGTATTTGTCATTTACCATTACTTATTCGGACTATAGTGGATTTAATTTTCCCAGAAGAGTTCCTTGTTCCACGCACGGTCTGTGTTTAACATATAAGTTTCTCAGGGGACCATTCTGAGTTTGTATATATATATATATATATATATATATATATATATATAATATATATACTGTAACTCAAATTATAAAACAATTTAGTTTGAGAAGGGCCAAAATCCAAAACGTTGACTCTTTGGTAAATAATTTTTCATGAAATAATGCAAGCTTCATGGATAATCTTGTGTATATATATATATATAATATATATATATATATATATATATATATATATATATACATATGTGTGTGTGTGTGTGTGTGAAAATTATTTCACGAGTGACACGTGAATAATATTATAACCACGAAAGAAAATTAAAACACGAATAGTGCTCAAGCGCTTTCATCAATGACATCTCAGGAACACTGAAATTAGTTACAAGATTGAGATTGTATATAAATCACAAAAACAAAACAAAATAATATGATTGTTGCAGAGAATATTTTAGAGGAGCATGCAAATCACGTGGAATGATCTGAATGAATTCAAAATAAAGGATCGAGCGTAAAAAAGGTCCCGGCTAAGGTCGAATTATTTGTAAGTTGATAATGGCAGACTCAAGAATGTTTCAATTACAATGTTGTTTGAATGAAACAAATTAAAGAATTATTCCAATCACTACAATGGGGCAACCCTGACAATGGACAAAAAGGACATTGACGACTGTCCGTTTCTAACGGAATATTGATGTTGTTTGGAATACATGGATGCTGAGTTAGAAAACTCACAGTACTGGAAGCAATTTGTGTTACCCACCTGCTTTTCTGGAATCTTGTCTTAAAAAGGCAAAACGAACCTTCTATCGTATGAAAATAACCCTCGTACTTTGTCGAAGAACATTTTAGTACTCCCATTTTTCCCAGGCTTTTTAGGCATGAGAAGGCATGTACGGCATGAGAAGGTGCCCCCTCAAAAGGACATTCGATTCCGCTCGTAGTAGGAGAATTACGAGTTCTGACTAATCGAGGACCTTGGTGTAGTGGTTATCATATCCGACCGGCAAGTGGATGATCCCGGGTTCGATTCCTGGAAGGTGCCTCATTTTTCATTGCTCGTTTTCTTTCATCTTCTTGTACGGACACTTCTAAACAAGCGTCGTTCTTTATATACAGGGTGATTCAGCAAAGAGTACATTAAATTGGAGGATGAAATCCTTTGATAATTCTAAACCACAATGTCTCTATGGTAAAATGTCAGATTCTGCATAGTTTTCATGTTACAATACATTTAACATGTTGTATTAATGAGAGTGAATATGAAGTGAAACCCCGTAGGTTTTTGTAATCATTTATTCACAGATCTCTACAGTGTGACCCCTCTTTGTTACAACCTAAAGGAAATGTTCAAAGTTGCCCCCTTCTACCTCAATGCAGGCCTGTACACGTCGTACCATTGAATGTCTGACGCGTTCCAGAATGGCTGGACTATATTTAATTTGCTCGCACCTGTCACGAACATGTGGCCATAATTCCTCTCTTGTTTGAACCTCTGTATCATACACCAACGTCTTTAAATGGCCCCACAGGTAGAAATCAAAAGGGTTAAGATCTGGGGAGCGGGGTGGCCAAGGAACGGGGCCACCACGCCCTATCCACCTGTTGGGATAAACAGTATCCAGATTGTGATAACTTGGGGTTAGCCACCCCGTTAGGTTATTAGGTTCCTAAACAACAAAGTCACTTACCGGTGCGTTGAATTAGATATTCCTTTTGGGCCTACCATAGATTCCTGCGTCCCACAAACAGCCTACCTAACTCTCTCTTACTTTACTAATTTAGAAGCTATAGACATTACCCCTAACTGTACTTAAGTACTAACAACTTTCTACCCCATTTGTCACATTAGAAACACCACCAAATAAACACTTAGCACCAACGATTAGGTCAGATAGGAAAAAGCATCTCTAGGCTGGTCCAAAACAATACGAACAGCCGCGTTGGTCTCGTTTATCCCTTCGTGTTTCCATTCAGCTTAGATTTAGTGATATTTCCCTTTTAGTGACTTTAGAGTTTAGACTATATACATATATATACACACACGTCACCTCACTCCCCTACAAGTTTAGTCTGTCAGGGTGATGAGCAGGGCCGGATTAACCATTAAGCAAAATAAGCCCGTGCTTAGGGCATCAAGGGAAGGGGGGCACCACAGAAATTTTCCATTGCCGGATTTACCATGGATTTATTATACTGTAGTGAATACTCTTATTTTAGTTTCAAGATAAATGTTAATTTTACCGTCTTGAATTTCGGAATAGCTATAAATTCATTTTAAATTAGTTACCCATCATAATTCAATTGTAAACCACATTAATACTAATTTTATGTATACTGTATTATTTTATTGTATGTAAACATAATTAATTATATATCACAATTGTCAGTTAATTATTTATATTCAAATAATTATTTTAATCTAATACCATGTCCATTTTGCAAATAAATAATAGAAATCCAAGGGTTATATTTTCCATCCTTGGTACTGTCGCAGTTTCGCCTAACGGACTCAATACGGCTAGTGAGATAATCACTGGTTGGCACTTAACCAGCGGCAGTGCTTATGGCTACATCATCCAGGTTAACCTATACCGGATAGATGCGCTACGGTCCCAAGCCGTAGCTTGCCTAGGCCCAACGACGACGACGACGACGAAAACCAACAATTGGTGACCCCGGAGTTGGATTCCCCCCTTTTTACCCGAACGACTAGGACTAGACTGTAACGTCGTTCGTGCCCATCACCCCCTTCACCCGACCGACTAGGACCAGACTGTAACGTCGCTCGTGCCCTCTGCCCCTCACCCTGCCCGTGCGCTCTGTGCCTGCGCTCGTCTCAACCTCCACTCCTTCGTTGGTAACTTGTTGCTTGTACGTCAGCAAGCATAGGAGAAGATGCCTGACGACGCTGGTGCCATCTCCCACTTGAGCGTAAAGCTCCCCGTCTTCTGGCCGGGTGATCCATTTATTTGGTTCCACCAAGTGGAATCACAATTCAACTTGGGAAGGATCACCGCTAGCAGGACAAAATACGATCATGTTTGTCCTCTCTACCAGCGAGCATCATCTCTGAAGTCCGTGACGTCATCGTGTCTACTTCCACGAGTGAGGACCCATACAACGATCTGAAGTCTGCCATCCTGTGCTGCACCACTGTCTCCGAGCGTGAGAAACTACATCAGTTAATCTCAAAAGAAGAACTTGGAGACCGTAAGCCCACTCAAATGCTGAGGGCTATGCAGTGCGCTCTAGGCGAACGCGCACAAACCTTCGATAAGGACATCTTTAGACAGTTGTTCTTGCAGAAACTTCCTCCATCAGCTCAGCGTGTCTTGGCCACTATGGATCCTGCTACTCCAGTTGATAAACTAGCAGAAACTGCCGACAAAGTAGTGGAGATTGACACAGCTCCGGTCAACAACGTGAACACACAATCGGAACGAGTTGAAAGTGGAAGAGTTAAGTCAACAACTCAACCACGTTTGTTCTCTGCTACAAAATCAACGGCAAAGAAGCCATTCTCGGTCAAGATTTACGAAGAGGCATCGTTCGAGTTCCGGGAAGATCTGCTTCTACCACTCTAAATTTGGAAAGAAGGCTAGGAAGTGCATCTCCCCTTGCAATTTTTCGTCGGAAAACCCCAGCAGCGAGTCCTAATGGCGTCTAGTACTCGCACTGCAACCTGTTATTCATAAAGGACAGGAACTCTGGTGTCAATTTCTTGGTCGATACCGGAGCGTCAGTCAGTGTATTCCCTCAAAATCTGGTCATACGCACTCGGAATCTCCGCCTCTATACGCTGCTAACGGTTCACGCATACCCACGTACGGTACTCAGTCGCGTGAAACTAAACTTGGGCCTTCACCGATCCTTCAAGTGGATTTTCATCTGTGCTCAAGTGCAGCATCCCATAATCGGCGCTGACTTCCTCCAGCATTTCAAACTCCTGGTGGATCTTGAAGCGACGCTTATGCGACCAGGCCACACTGCTTTCTGTTCTTGCCAAACAGGTTGCCCTTCCGGACGCCTCGAACTCTGCACTTTCCCTCGTTCCCCCTAATTCCATGTACCAGTGCCTTTTCCAGCGATATCCAGGAATTCTCCAACCGATGCAGATGGGTGATACCATTAAGCACACCATTACCCATCACATTACAACAAAAGGTCCCCCTGTGTTTGCAAAACCCAGACGTCTTGCCCCGGACAAACTGAAAGCTGCCAAATCGGAATTCCAGCTTATGATAGATCTTGGGATAATAAGACCTTCCAAAAGCAGTTGGTCCTCTCCACTACACCTGGTCCAGAAGAAGTCAGGAGACTGGAGACCATGTGGGGATTTTCGGTTTTTGAATTCGACAACCATCCCGGACCGATATCCGGTACCAAATGTCCAAGACTTTACTTCTCTTCTCCACGGCAAATCTATCTTCAGTAAAATAGACCTCGTTAAGGCTTTCCACCACATTCCCGTAGAGCCTTCGGATATCCCAAGACTGCAGTTTGTACACCATTTTGGTTATTCGAATTTGTGAAGATGCCGTTCGGGCTACGGAATGCTGCGCAAACCTTTCAGAGGTTTATAGATGAGGTCACCAGAGGCTTAGACTTTGTTTATGCCTACATCGATGATTTGCTTGTGGCCAGCTCAACGGAAGAGGAACATAAGGAACATCTTTCACTCCTCTTTCAACGCTTATAACAATACGGTGTTACTATTAATGCATCTAAGTGTGTGTTTGCACAGCCAACCTTGGAATTTCTGGTCACACGATTTCGCAGCACGGAATTACCCCCCTTCAGGACAAGTGTGAAGTGATAAAAAATTACCCTATGCCAAATAATCAGCGTGAGTTACGTCGGTTTCTAGGTTTGGTAAATTATTACCACAAGTTCATTAAAAATGTGCCAGTGTTCTTGCTCCTTTTCACGCTATGATCACACACAAACGCAAGGTAACGAAATTGGTATGGTGTAGCGATAGTTTACAGGCGTTCGACAATGCCAAAAAATGCTATCAATAGTGCATTGTCTCTGTCATTTCCTATCAGTGATGCCCCCCTAACTCTGACGGTCGATGCATCAGATGTTGCGATCGGTGGAGTGTTGGAACAAACCATTAACGGTCAACAAGCACCCATCGCGTTTTACTCGAAAAGCTGCAGCCAGCCCAAACGCGTTATAGTGCTTTCGGACGTGAACTTCTTGCTATTTACTTAAACGTGAAGCATTTTCAACATTTCCTTGAAGGCCGAGAGTTTTGTGTTTTTACCGACCACAAACCTTTGGTCACTGTCTTCAATAAAAACAGCTGTAACCACTCTCCCAGAGTCATCAGGCAACTCGATTATATCTCGCAATTTACCACAGATATCCGCCACATCAAAGGTGTCTTGAACACTCCAGCGGATGCACTTTCAAGAATAGAGATTACTTCTGTTACCCTCAGCTCTACACTGTGGAATGCTATTGCACAGGATCAATAAGGATACGGAACTACAAGACCTGCTCAGAGAAGACTCCACTCACTCACTTTCCCTCAAGAAAATGAGTATGCCAGGATTGTGTGCCCTCTATTGCGACGTATCAACAGCTGCTATTCGCCCTTATGTCCCTCCATGTCACAGACAAGCAGTCTTCACGGATCTTCATAAGCCCTCCCATCCTGGTATCCGTGCTTCGCAACACCTGGTTACCTCTCGCTTTGTTTGGCCCTCGATGCGGAAGGATGTCAAACATTGGACCAAAACGTGCCTTGCCTGCCAGCGTGCCAAAGTCCAAAGGCACACCAGGTCCCCCTTTGACGCATTTCCACCCCCATCCCAGCGATTTGAGGTAATTCATGTAGACATTGTTGGCCCTCTTCCAGTGATTCAAGGCCAACGTTATCTGCTCACCTGTCTC
Organism: Bathynomus jamesi; assembly: GCA_023014485.1. NCBI lineage: Eukaryota > Metazoa > Arthropoda > Malacostraca > Isopoda > Cirolanidae > Bathynomus > Bathynomus jamesi. Next base: position 131,473 of record JAJOZX010000578.1, on the reverse strand, counting down.
GACCGCTTTTCCAGATGGCCTGAAGCCATCCCACTTCCTGATATCCAAGCGGACACTGTTGCAAGAGCCTTTCTTCATGGATGGGTATCAAGATTTGGATTGCCGACAAAAGTCATCACTGACCAAGGTCGCCAATTTGAGTCTTCGCTTTGGAAGAAGTTTACCAGCTTGTTGGGTACAGTACATGCGCATACCTGTGCGTATCATCCGCAAGCTAACGGCCTCGTCGAACGCTTCCATCGCCAGCTGAAGTCATCCCTTATGTGTCACGAAGACTCCCATTGGATGGATAAGCTTCCACTCGTGTTGCTTGGTATTCGCTCTGCATTTAAGAGTGATCTGAAGACTACAGCGGCTGAACTAGTCTATGGAACAACACTGCGGCTACCAGGTGGCTACTTCACTGCAGGGGATAAGTCATGTGATCCTACGGAATTCGCTCAAACACTTTCCTCTCACATGCAGTCCCTTCAGCCTGTTCCCCCTCGATTGACTAGCCAACAGAACATCTTTGTTTCCCCAGCCTCCAGTCTTGCACCCACGTTTTCGTTCGTGTACCTGTCCCAAAACGGCCTCTCCAATGTCCATATGACGGGCCCTATGAAGTTCTCCGACGTACGCGCAAATCATTTCTCATCCAGCGCGGTTTCTATCGATCGTCTTAAGCCTGCGTTTTTGGAATCAACCTTAAGCGAGGTACATGTAGCTACCAAAAAGGTCCAGGGGAAATCTGTGTCGTTCGGAACTCTTTGAACTTCCTCTCTGGTGGGGGAGTGTGTAGTGAATACTCTTATTTTAGTTTCAAGATAAATGTTAATTTTACCGTCTTGAATTTCGGAATAGCTATAAATTCATTTTAAATTAGTTACCCATCATAATTCAATTGTAAACCATTAATACTATTTTATGTATACTGTATTATTTTATTGTATGTAAACATAATTAATTATATATCACAATTGTCAGTTAATTATTTATATTCAAATAATTATTTTAATCTAATACCATGTCCATTTTGCAAATAGTATTATCGCAAATATTATCGAATACCTTTCTTCTACTACTTCTTTCACTACCTTTCTCTACAAAAAAAAAAAAATGGTGTCAATAATCCAGCAGGGTTGAAAGCACCTTAAACAGAAAAAAACAAACAATAGAAATCCGAGGGTTATGTTTTCCATCCTTGGTACTGTCGCAGTTTCGCCTAACGGACTCAATACGGCTAGTGAGATAATCACTGGTTGGCACTTAACCAGCGGCAGTGCTTATGGCTACATCATCCAGGTTAACCTATACCGGATAGATGCGCTACGGTCCCAAGCCGTAGCTTGCCTAGGCCCAACGACGACGACGACGAAAACCAACAATACTATTATAATCGCGGCTTATAGCCTATAAGCTGTTGAAAACTGAATTCTATATATTCATATATAGTATTTTTTTTTTTTCATTGTTTGAATTTGTAGTGAACAACAACCCTTTTGAGAGAATAAATATATTTCGTTGTAATCACACACTTTACGCTTTGCGTTATTATTTTGTTTATATCAAATCTTTGAGCGCCATATTAAAAATACATATAGATTAAATATTTTCGTGTGCTATAGTAAATGTAAAAACAAGATTCAGTCATGCTGAACTTTATAAAATAATTGTAGAAGACAATATTGAGTGTGCCTTCCCAAATGTAGAAATTGCCTTTCGTATATTTTTAACATTAATGGTCACAAATTGCTCAGCTGAGCGTTCATTTTCTCAGTTGAAGTATATTAAAAATACCAACAGAACAACTATGCAACAAGGCAGGCTGGATGCCTTATCTCTACTAAGTACAGAAGCAGATGTGTTACGTAAGATTAGTTTTGAGGATCTGATCAAAGACTTTGCAATTAAAAAAAGTAGGAGAAAACTTTTCAAATATAAATGAAGTGGAAGTATACAAAAATAAACATTATTTTCCATCTTACTGTAAGTTTTGTTTCATTTCAAAAAAAAAAATTTCATTTTATGGTTTATTTTTGTTTATATTTTGAATTACATATATATGGGGCACCAAAATCTTTTAAGTGCTTAGGGCCTCTAAAGGTCTTAATCCGGCCCTGGTGATGAGGGACCCTAGACAACCTGCGGAGCGGGGTTGATGTAGTAGGATTAGGTGCAACCTGCATAGGCGGGCGAACTGAACCATTTTCCGGAGGATCGGTTCTCTCTTCCGGAAGACTCTGGTCATTCTGCAATTCACGTTCCCATATCTGGTCCTGATGGCGTTTAATAGAACGACCATCTTCTAGTTGGCACTTGAAGGAAACAGGGCCTGTTCTCTCCTGCACAGTTGCAGGAACCCATTTTGGTCCAGCCCCATAGTTGCGAATCATAACTGGATCATTAGGTTGCGCTTCTATAACTCTCCCTTTTTTAGTGTCGTGGTACAACTTCTGTTTTTCCTGCTGGCGTAAAACTCGTTGTTGTAACGTTTCGTTTGGACGTAACAAATCGAAAACTGAACGAATTCCCCGGCCAATCATAAGTTTAGAGGGAGACACCCCCGTCGTTGTGTGAGGTGTTATTCGATATTTAAACAAAAATTTATCCAATACCACTTGCATTTCCTCCCCACGAGAATGACGCAAGGCCGACTTGAAAGTACGGACCATGTTTTCCGCGAGACCGTTAGTAGATGGGTGGAAAACACTAGACCGGACATGTCTAATGCCATTTAGGTGGACAAAAGAACGAAATTCCTTACTGGTAAAACAAGTACCATTGTCGGAAACCAGGACTACGGGTAAACCCCATCGAGCGAAACACGAACGGAGTAAGCGAATAGTAACACCCGAAGTCGTGGAAGTGGTTGGACAATTTTCCACCCACTTAGAGTAGGCGTGTACAATGACTAGGAAATAGATATTATTTATAGGACCTGCATAGTCAACATGGATTCTATGCCATGGTATAGTAGGCCATTCCCAAGGATGAAGTGGACTTTTCCTTGGGAGATCTCTGTTCTCTAGGCAGCTTTGACTGGAACGACCCAATGATTCGAGTTCTCCATCTAAACCGGGCCACCAGAAATAAGCTCTCGCCAACTCTTTCATTTTTGTTGCCCCCATGTGTTCAGCGTGAAGTTCCTTCACTAAATTTGACCTGCCTTCATTCGGAATTATCACTCTGTGGCCCCATAAGAGACAGCCATTTTGAATCGAGAGGCCAGACTGACGTTGATAAAAAGGCTGTAATTCACTCTCAACCTTAGTAGGCTAACCAACTGAGCAGTAATGGATGACCCTAGACAGAATAGGGTCTGATTTTGTCCACTGCTGTATTTGTACCGCAGATACTGGAGTGGATTCCAAAAACTCCACCGAGTGAACCCATTCTGTAGGTATAGATACACAATCATTTGGATTTTCTAAAGGTAACCTACTTAGCGCATCAGCCGTACCTAGAAGTTTGCCTGACCGATGTACTAAGTCAAATTTATAGGCTTGTAGAATCATTGCCCATCGTTGAATCCTAGCCATAACTGGAATATTTTTATTAGGTGAAAATAGACCTAAAAGAGGCTTATGGTCAGTAATTAGTTTAAATTCATGACCCCATAGATAGAAATGAAATTTTTTTACTGCAAATACTAAGACTAAAGCTTCACGTTCCAGTTGTGCATATCGTCTTTCAGTCTCAGTTAGTGTTCTAGAAGCAAAACAGATAGGCCTATCTACACCATCAATGTGGTGAGATAACACGTCTCCAATTCCATAAGAAATGCTATCTGCTGAAACTACGAGAGGAAGTTTAAGATCATAATGCACTAGGAGAGTGGACTTTAGTAGTACGTCCTTGGAAGCCTCAAATGCTTCCTTTTGGGTTTTCTCCCATCTCCACTGTTCCCCAGATCGTAATAGCTTATTCAGGGGTTCAAGGAAAGTCGATGCATTAGGCAAAAATTTCCTATAAAGGTTTAGGAGACCTAAATAAGCTTATAACTGTGATGTTTTGTGGAGGTGGTGCATTTTTTATTGCTTCTAGTTTATCCACTGTTGGATGAATGCCTGAGGCATCTATGCAGAACCCTAAATATGAAACCTCGTTAGTGACCCACGAACACTTTTCTCTCTTTAGCTTAAGTCCGGCATCTCGGAGTCTTTTTAGAACTGTGGTTAATCTAGTTAGGTGTTCTTTTTTAGACGAACCTGAAATGAGGACATCATCTAGAAAGCAAAGTACCCCCGGAATGTGACCTAGAACTTGGTCCATTGTCCTCTGAAAAATACCCGGAGCCGATGCTATTCCATAGCATAGCCTATTGTACTTATATAGGTCTCGGTGCGTATTTATGATAGTTAGTTCTTTAGAATTTTCATCTAAACTTAGTTGAGCATAGGCTTGGGCCATATCTAGTTTTGTGAAATATTTACCCCCAGCAAGAGAGCTAAATAATTATATATATAATTCATCAGGCTTGGGTATAGGATAGCAATCTAGAAGGACTGCTCTATTTGCTGTTAAATGGTAATCCCCACATAACCCCACGGACTTGTCCGGTTTTAGTACAGGAACTACTGGGGCAGTCCATTTAGCGTGTGACTGGTTCGATAATTTTATCTTTGAGCAGCCTGTCAATTTCTAAATCTACCTTCTCCCGCAGTGCATGCGCAATTGAACGAGCCTTACAAAATTTCGGAGTTACATTAGGATCTACTTCTATACAGACCTGATGGCCTTTTAGGTTGCCTACTTCAGGCCCAAAAACAGAAGAAAACTCCCTTAACAATGAATCTATGTCAGACGGATATGAGAGGGTATGCACATCTGCCCGACCCTTTGGCAAGATTTTGTCAATCGGCATTTTCAAAGCATCAATCCAATCACGGCCTAGTAGAGTAGGCCCTTGCTCATCCACCACAAAAAGAGTTAAGGGATGAGACAAAGTTTTCTGGTTGAGTGTAACTGTGACAGATGCTTCTCCACAAATAGGTATTTGTATGTCCCCGTATTTTTTTAATATGGTTTTAGATGCATGTAGTTTAGGTGTATTTTTGAAAGTTTGTCAAAAACTGTTTTGGACATGACAGTTCGGGCAGCACCTGTATCTAGTTCTAGAGGAACTGTAATTCCATTTAGGCCTACCTCTACAATATATGGGCCTGTATTATTACCACTTTGCTGCTCATAAAATAGGTACTCCACTCCAATGTTCGAGGCATTTCCCTTTTTAGGATTTACACTAGAAATATTATAATTAGAATTTTCCCCCTTTGTTTTCTTTGAAGAACAAACTTTAGCTATGTGGCCTATTTTATTACAGTTTCGGCAAACTGCTTCTTTAAAAGGACAGTCCTTCTTCCAATGGTGTTTCCCACACCCAGTACATGGCCTGGAAGGCTTTTCCTCCTGTTTAGCATTTGAATTAGTAGGCTTAGTCGTATTTGCCGCGTACCTTTTATTTGCCTGTCTAGTAGGCTCATTACTAGGTCTGCCAGGCCTAGAAGATTTAAAGCTATTTACATGTTGGGCTTTACTACTGTGACTGCCAAAAGCTCTTACGTCTTTAGCAGCTGCTTCTCTAGCCGCAGCTATTTCTACAGCCTGACTAAAAGTTAGGTCCTGTATAGCTAATAGGGCTCTCTGGGTAGACTCCTCTTTGGGACCCATTACAAATCTATCTCTTAGCATTTCGTCTAATTTGTCCCCAAATTTACACGTACGGCTATGGCTTTTTATTCCTGCAACAAACTGCAATGCTTTCATTTACCGTCTGATGCCTCGAATAAAATTTGAAACGTTCATAGAGGAGAACTACTCGGGGTTTGTAGTGATCGGTTAGGGCCTGTACCAATTCACTATAGGTGCAAGTTTCGGGTGCTTTAGGAGCAACTAGGTCCATAACTAAGCCAAACGTTTTAGGGCCTATTATAGTTAAAAAGGTAGGTACTTTCTTAGCATCAGGAATGGAATTTGCCTCGAAAAACAACCTCACCCTAGTGGCATAAGCTTCGAAGTCCTCCCCTGAGTCTTCGTAGGGGCTTATATGGCCAATCACCGACATGCTAGAGCAAAACCGAATTAGGCCAAATAACGTGAAGTAGGTTAGATTTGGTTTAAATTTGATCTAGTTACTCCCCAGTTAGGGCTGAATAGTAAATTGTATTAGAGTTAGGACTGAGAAGGAATTAGTATTAGAGTTAGGGCTGAGTAGGAATTAGTTTTAGAGTTAGGGCTGAGTAGGAATTAGTTTTAGAGTTAGGGTGGCGGGACCTAAGCTATAGTACGGTAGCTTACCCACACAAACAACCCAAATCGGACGACCCACTAGGCTACATCCAATTTTCCAAACAACCATTTGAACCCAATAAGCCAAATTAAATCCAATGAGCCAAATTAAATCCAATGAGCCTAATTTAATCCACTGAACCAAATTTAATCCGATGAACCAAATTTATTCCAATGAGCCAAATTGAATCCAATGAGCCTAATTAAATCCAAATCCCATCCTCGTCGCCAAATGTGATAACTTGGGGTTAGCCACCGCGTTAGGTTATTAGGTTCCTAAACAACAAACAAAGGCACTTACCGGTGTGTTGAATTAGATATTCCTTTTGGGCCTACCATAGATTCCTGCGTCCTACAAACAGCCTACCTAACTCTCTCTTACTTTACTAATTTAGAAGCTATAGACATTACCCCTAACTGTACTTAAGTACTGACAACTTTCTACCCCATTTGTCACCTTAGAAACACCACCAAATAAACACTTAGCACCAACGATTAGGTCAGATAGGAAAAAGCATCTCTAGGCTAGCCCAAAACAATACGAACAGCCCCGTTGGTCTCGTTTATCCCTTCGTGTTTCCATTCAGCTTAGATTTAGTGATATTTCCCTTTTAGTGACTTTAGACTATATACATATATATATATACACACGTCACCTCACAGATATTCCTTTGATGCTCGGGGGCAATGTTCTTTTCTGGAACGCGTCAGACATTCAGTGGTACGACGTGTACAGGCCTGCATTGAGGCAGAAGGGGGCAACTTTGAACATTTCCTTTAGGTTGTAACAAAGAGGGGGTTACGCTGTAGAGATCTGTAAATAAATGATTACAAAAACCTACGGGTTTTCACTTCATATTCACTCTAATTAATACAACATGTTAAATGTATTGTAACATGGAAACTATGCAGAATCTGACATTTTACCATAGAGACATTGTGGTTTAGAATTATCCAAGGATTTCATCCTCCAATTTAATGTACTCTTTGCTGAATCACCCTCTATACACATTGTATATATCGGTGAGTGATCTTGAAAATGTAAACCGACATTGTATGTAGTACAATGTACAGAATGCATAGTAAAGCAGAATATACGGTGGAAACGTAAATACGCTGACAATTAAATCCTCTGCTGAAATTCCTCCTAGCTTGATCTTCCAATATGAGATTCAACTTTGACTGCAGCTCTTATTCCACAATTTCTATCGTATGTTAGCTCTGTCTTTCATAATTATATTGATTTTTACAGTGATGGTTCAAAAGTTACTTCACCAACGAGTTTATGTTCTTCAGCTGTATTTATTCCCTCTTCATCACGTTGCTTTTCCTGGAAATTAGCTCCACAGCATACTGTCTTAGCTGCGGAACTGTATGCAATGCCGCAGGCATTATTTTGGCTTACTGATACTGTGCCACCCCACTCTGATGTCCTTTTTTTTCGATTCTCGCACAGCACTCCAGCTAATCCAGGCACCAATGCCGACTTCCTACAATGTTTTAGTAGACATGATTCAATCCTCTCTACGTCACCGTGCTGCCTCTTTCGTAACAGTTGTTCCTTATTGGGTTCCGGGATATCCAGATATCCCTGGTAATGAGAAGGAGGACTGTATGGCGTGAACGGCACACAGTCTGCCTTCTGTGATAGATTTTCCCTCTCAGTAGGAAAGGGAACGTTTTCTTATCTTTCATGGGACACTTAAATACTGTTGTGGTTTTACATCTTGGTATGATTCCGTCGAATCGTTTTCAGTCCTCAGTCCTGTTATAGGAAGATTTTATTGGAAGACATTCTTTCTCTCATTACTGTCACCCCTCCGGACACTCCTGCTAGCATCGCGACCTCGTTCCTTTTTTCATCGCTTCAAGGCGTGGTGGAAAGATTTCGCCTTTTTGGCGACTGCTCCTCCGTTATAAGTTCTCACCAATCATCATCAGCATTAGGGGCCGTTCGAAAATTACGTTACGCTATTTTTGCTAAAATTTGACACCCAAGATCCCCCAGAAATGTTCTGTAACGCTAGACCAGGCACCCCCTAAGATGTTATGGAACGTTCCAAGGGGGAGGGGGTCAGGTTTTAGCAAAAATAGCGTTACATAATTTTTGAACGGCGCCTTACCATATACTTTAATTTCATACAGTAATTAAAAAAAATATATTTTCACTACTTTTTATTACACACATTTGTTGAGCTAGAATTTACAAGTGAAACGGTAATAATAATAATAATAATAATAATAATAATAATATAATAAAAAATAATAATAATAATAATGTAATTATTCATTTTTTGACCTAGTCTCTTTTTATAATCAGAGCAAACTTTTCTGGTCAATTTTGAGGTGTTCTGCACGAATCTGCCATCCGTTTCCTGTGCAAGTGCGTAGTTTTCGAGATATCGTCATCCTGAAAACTACGCATTTGCACAGGAAACGGATGGCAGTTTCGTACAAAAACCTCAAAATTAACCAGAAAAGTTTGCACTCGTCATTTTCGTTTAAACTAACGAATTTAAACGAAAATATCATGACTTAACCTAACCAATCATCAAGGGCGTACCGTTGACCTAACCAGTGTCACGTACTGAACTGTCCGCAAAACATTAGGACCGATCAATTTATGATGCGTGATCTTACGGGGGCTCTGCCCCCGTACCCCCGAGACCTAAATTATACAAATGATAATATAATAACATGTGCCAACCTTGCATGGGTACTCCGCTAAATTTCGCCTGCCCTTAAACTGAAACGACACACGTTTATTTTTAGGATTTTTTTTACGGCACCTAAAGACCTTCTGGTCTTTTTTTAAAATACAAGCACTATTGCATTTAGGGCAGGTCACGGATGTCTTAATTATTCCGTGATTGAAAAAAAGGTCTAAACTCTTGTCTTCATCGAGGGCAATATGGCGGATCACGTCTTCAAAATCAAATATGCATAATATGCATATTCTAGTCACAAAAAAATTGAACTGAACAGACGAACAATTGCTAAAAATGATTTATTTGTAAAACAGGACAAATTGAATTACGCAGAAGTAGCCAGAATCACCAAAAATAAGAAATATTCACCAAATAGTCGATATATTTTTTTTTTTTTTTTTTTTTTAGTTCAGGAAGAACCGATTCGCCTCTATTTAAAGGGCATATCTCAGCGGAAAAACAAAGAAAAAGTGAGAGGAAAGACAGAGGAAAAAGAAAGGGTGGAGGGGACAGTTGAAGTGGAAAAAGACCAAGGATGACAAGGACTGCAGGGTCGAGCCCCATCATCCTTGGGTGCTAGGGCCGGGAGGGCGCACGTGAAACCTCCAGGAACAAGCACGTACAAACGAGCACAAAGAGCACTCAAGAGCACGAGCTTAGAACCCCCTTGTCGGGATATATATATATATATATATATATATATATATATATATATATATATATATGAAAAATTATTTCACGAAAGTGACACGTGAAAAGTATTTATGATGAATAAAACCACGAAGGAAAAAAGAAACACAAACGGGTGTTATATATATGTTATATATATATATGTCATATATATATATATATATATATATATATATATATATATATATATATATATATATATATTGAAAAAACACCAAAAATAGAAAATATATTTTAATAAAAAAACACATTTTATACAAATTTGCACAAGATAATATATATATTTTCTTATTTAGTCTTGATTGGTTATTCAATATATATTGTTGTTATAGCTGTGTGTGACTGGGTCAAAAAACGAATAATAACCAATAATAATAATAATAATAATAATATTATTATTATTATTATTATATTATTATTATTATTATTATTATTAATAAATGTTTAAAATTTAAAAGTTATAAATAGTCAGTCTATCCCATACATGTCTGTGTTTTCAACAAATAGGAATCTTCAAAAGAAGCTGGTGCTGGTATCCTCCTTAAGAAGAAGAGTAATGAAGTAATTTGGAAATTAGCCTCTGTCAAAAAATTTACTGAAGGAACAAAATAAGGCCAATCCCGCCAATAGTTCTTTATATCATCACTGTAATATTTGTAGTCACTGTTCATTGTTCTCAGTTGGACGAAAAATGTTAAACATAATTTAAACTAAGCTGCACTTCTAAATTCCATCCAGGCAATAGGGTATTATTCTACTATTACACCCGTCTAACGTCCAGCAATTATGATATGTTCATTAAGTAGATTTTTTAATTCTAAGACACTCCTTCTATAGCGTTTCCGTCGCAAATGCTTCGTTTTCGAGATATAAACATTTTTTTGGTGTGTATCTAGTGTGTGTGCGTACGTTCGTTTGTGTGTTCGTTACATGTCTGCCCAATCACTGCGTTCCATCCATTTCGAATTTGAATTACTTTCGTACCGGAATGGAACACTCATTCCACTCATTCAGAAGTACATTAGGTATTAGGCCTGGCTCTGTGATTTATAGTGATTCCTGGGCTGCCTACAAGACTATAAGTGATTTAGGATAGGTTAGGTTAGGTCAATTTTGAAGGTGAAATTTGTTTTTCCTATGGTTTTTGATGTGTTTTAAACGAATCTGACCTTCAAAACCGTCGGAAATGACTCGTTTTCGATGCCGGCTGGGGGGGGAGGGAGGTTATCTCAAAAACGAGTCATTTCCGACAGTTTTGAAGGTCAGATTCATTCAAAACATCAAAAACCATAGGAAAAACATAAATTTCACCTCGAAAGGGAGACGGGTATAATACTGAACATTTACTGGGAATAGTCTAACTTAGACTTTAAAGCTTTTAACTGAGTTAAAAAAATAGTATTTAAGATGACTTTAGAGTGGTTTAGACTGTGACTGTAAGGTTTGTAAGAAGGAAGTTAGGGAAGGAGTTAAAGCTGTAGCATGTGAGAGTTGTGATGATTGGTACCGTATCACTTAGCCTGTATCAGAATTACAGAACAAATGTACAGAGGTATGAAGTCGCCAAATATTTTGTGGTTTTGCAGTAAGTGTTTAGCTGAGGCTTGGGACATGAGCATGTCATATGCTCAAAGCAAGGTTTAAGAAAGCTACTAGCTCAGAGTCCAGTGGGCCAAAGTTAGGGTTAATATGTTTTAAATGACATGTATTTTTTGTGCTAACTATTGTAGAAAATAATATATAAATTTTTTTTTTTCTTTATTTTATCGCAGATTTGTACCTAGTGTGGTACATATCTCAGCGAGGCAGTGGGTGAGTGGTGTTAATGAGTTGGGGAGTGGGTATGGGGGGCCTGGTCTCAGACCAGTTGAAACAGGTGGGAATAAGTGAGGAAACGGGAAATTGCTTCCTCCAAAAAATGGGGGCCCTCAGCGAGCATGAATTGTAGATGCTCGGGTATGGGAATTTTGGCCAAGTGAGGGAAATATCTACAACTAAGAGTGGATAAGTTTGGACATTTGACCAGGAGATGTACGACAGTGATGGGAGTATGACAGGTAGGGCAGAGCAGGGCTGGGGATTTAGCCGTTAGGTGACCATGAGTAATGCGTGTGTGTCCTATGTGGAGATGGGCTATAATCACTTCTTTATGTTGGGACTTGTGGAAGGAGGAGGCCCAGTACTACTTGCGATTTAATCTTATGAAGTTTGTTTTGTGTGGCCTGGTCCCATTCCCATTGCCAGATGGAACGGAAATGGGAGTGGAGAGTTGGGAAGAAGTTGGTGAAAGGAAGGGGCCGGGAGGAGGCTGGCAGTAAGCAGGCTGACTTTGCCGTGCAGTCCGTCTCCTCGTTACCCTGGATGCCGACATGTGCTGGGACACAGCAGAAGGTGATTGTCTTGTCGGAAGGCTGTTAAAAAATGGAAAATTTGCTGGATGGGACAGACGAACAGATGAGGGGGGGTTACATGTCTCTAAGGAGAAGTGTGCTTTGGGAATCTGAAAATATGACGAAAGAGTTGGCAGAGTGAGTGCGTACTATATCTAGGGCCTCCTTAATCATGAAAAGTTCTGCTGAGAAAATGGAGGTCTCGCAGGGCAAGCTGATGCCTTGAGAAAGTGGTTGGGTCAGTATCACTATTGAGGTGGCTGCACCAGTTTCTGAATGGGAACCATCTGTATAAATTGGGACTGTGTCCGGATGTTGGGTTGTATATTCACGAAAGAGTGACCTGTATACTGTAGCACTTGTTGTATTCTTCGGTAGAGCACACAGATCCCTGCAAAACTTGATAGGGGTGAGGAGCCAGGGGGCAGAGGTGGGGAGTCGGGAGTTGGGGCTTTTTTGAAGAGTCCGGTGTCGGTAAAAATGACTGACTCCCGACTCTTTGATTCAATTTCTATATGCCAACAATTTACCAGAATACTACTCTGCCCTAAATAAATATCTTCCTGAACTAATTCTAGATTCACATTTCCACATTTGATTTATTATTCTGGTAAATCTTAGCAAATGAATTTCATATTTCTATTTTAGGATACTAGGTACCATATAAAAATTAGCAATATATTAATTATTAACTTAGCCCCTATTAGTAATGAGTCGTGGGCCTAGTAGAAAATCAGCAGTATTTCAATAAATATATTTTAAGCTAAATGAGGATGAAAGTATTTTTATTTGTCAAGTAGAAAAGGATGGTAAAGAGTGTAATGCAAAAATTAGTGCTTACACTGGGAAACATGCTAATGCTCTAACTAGAGCCTCAAACTTGAAACGCCATCTACGAAACAAACATCCCAATATTTATAAGGTTGTAGATCAGCATGATAAGGAAAGAGTCAGGAGTCGGAGTCAGTTTTTAAAAATACTGACTCAGGAGTCGGGAGTCGGTTGTTTTTGGCCGACTCCCCATCCCTGCCAGGGGGGTAAATGTATGAAATGGGGATAATTGAGGGGACAGTCATGTTAGAAAGGTCAAGGAAAGAGCGGACCTCTTCAGTGAAGTGCCAACTCCGTCCCTGGGGTGGGAGTTCAGAAATCGCCGTACAAAGAAGCGAAGAGGGTAGTCTCTGTGCACGGAGGTATGTCCTCATGAGGAGCAGACGCCATCAGAGGGCGAGAGGGAGGCTGGAGAAGAGCGGAAAGCCCCAGTGGCAAGGCGGAGGCCCCTATTAAGTACTGGATCCAAGATACAGAGGCAGGTGTTGGAGGCTGAACCGTATACTACATTGCCATAGTCCAACTTCAACTGAACCATGGAAGTGTAAAGACCTTACCTTAACCTTAATTTACCTTAAAGCGCTTCTGCCTCGAGGGTGCGCTGCTCCCTCGAAGTCCGCTCAGCGCCTCCTGAGGCAGGGCCACGACGGGGTTGCCACCCCTCTTTTCTCTCGCTCCTGCCATACGATTTGGTCCCCTATTGAATTTGTGGGGGCTGGTCTGGCAGAGGAATACCCTGACACTGTGGGTTGGTCGGGTATGTTGGCTAAAAACATGTCCAAGTGTTTTTTAAAAGTATCTACTGGGACTGCACTTATATCTCTAAGGTACTGAGGCAAGGAGTTAAACAGGCGAGAACCCTGCCTAGAGATACTATTATATTGAAGGGTTTGAATCCTTCTCAGACTGTTTGGTGGGAGGTGATATTTTTTACACATTCTGCCAGTTCTTGTTAAGGTGGGCACAATTGGTTCAGTATTGGGGGCAACTAAAAGCCCTTCTAGAATTTTCCAGGTGTAGATTAGGATGTATCTCTCAAACCTTCTCTCTATGGAATAAAGGTTGAGGCCTCTGAGCCTATCCCAGTAGTTTAATTTGTTTTTACTCACCTGTTGCCCATCAGGTTGTTTAATATACGAGGTAAAGGTTCTTTGTAGGCCCTCAATTTTTTGCAATTCATTCTGTTTGTGGGGAAACCATAATTGAGAGCAGTAGTCAATGCGTGGAAGGACAAGTGATTTCCACAGGGTAAGCATGGTCATACTGTCCCTAGTTCTGAATGTCCTCAGTATATATCCTATTAGTTGTTTGCATGATGAGGTTACTTTGTCAATGTGCCTGTTGAATGTTGCATCTTCAGATAATATAATCCCTAGATCCCTGACATGATCAGTTTGTACAATATCTTTTCCTGTGGGTCCAGTGTAGTTGAATTGTTCTTTCAGGTATTTATTTGGTCCATACTTAATTAGTTCAAATTTGTCTTCATTGAAGGCCATATTGTTTGCATCTGCCCATGCATATATAGTTTGTAGATCTTTTTGTAGCTCTACACAGTCTTCTTTTTCTGTAATTGGTCTTAGTATTCTGGTATCATCTGCGAATGACAGGAGAGAGCTTCCTAGGTTACAGTTTATATTGTTTAGCATTATAATGAATAGAATTGGTCCTAGTACTGTGCCTTGCGGCACTCCACTAATCACTTCTTTTTCTATAGATCTTGCTCCATTTACAATTGTTATTTGTTTTCTGTCAGAGAGAAAGGCATGGATCCATTTTCCTATTTTTCCACAAATACCAAGTTCTTTTAGTTTATGGAATAATATACCATGGTCAACCTTGTCAAAAGCTTTTGCAAAGTCTAGATAGATGACATCAACATTGTGGTTTTCTCCCAAATATTGTAGGATTGTATTGCAATGGTCTATAAGTTCAGTAAGGCAGGATCTCTTGTGTCTGAAGCCATGTTGAAAGTCTTCTAAGAGATGTTCATTTTCTATAAAACTGACAATGTGCCTTTTCAGGACTTTCTCAAATATTTTAATAATATGGGAAGTCAAAGATATGGGTCTATAGTTCTTGGCTTCCTTTCTTTTGCCTCCTTTGTAGATTGGGGTAATATTTGCTTGTTTCATGATTGGTGGTATTCTACTGGTGTCTAGTGAGGATCTCCACAGGATTTTCAAAGGCAGAGATAAAGTATGTTTGCATTCCTTAAGAATCTTGGCTCCAATTCCATCTGGACCAGGGGCTGAACTCCCCGGTAGCTCTGTTATTGCCTGTTGTATATCTCTAGTGGTTATTTGTATATCTTCCAATAATGGTCTGTCTTGGTCATTTTCTTCTCTATCAAAAAATGCTGTAGTTTTTATTTTCTTTGCTACTACAGGGGTACTCCAGCTTAAAGCATATTGAGATTGTAGAATGTTTGCCATTTCCTGTGTATTAGATGTGAGAGTTAGTCCATCTTTAGCAAGCAATGGGCCAATGCTCGTTTTGATAACTGCTTTGCGTTTAGCATAGCTAAAGAAGAATTTGCTATTTTCCTTTATAGTGCCAATAGCTTTGTGTTCATTATCAATATTCTCTCTTATGGTTGACTCCTTTATTTTAAGTTCTAACATCAGTATCTGATTCCGGATGTTACTATGTCTTGTATCACTTAATTGCTTTGTCAGTTGTTTAGATAGCTTTGTTCTCTTTCTCATAAGTGTCCTTCTGTATCTGTGCTCTTTTGTCCGGTGCTTCTGTGCACTATCGTTTTTCTTTGGTGTGTGTTTGTATAATGCTGATGACAGCAGGTATTGTATTCTACTCCAGCATTCTTCTGGCTTTAGGTTTTCTAATTCATCTTCCCAGTTTATTTCTCCCAGACAGTTATTTATTGATGTCCAGTCTGACTTGTGCAGGTTTAGGTCAGAGTATGGCAAGTTCGTTTGGCATGGGTCTTGCTTACATTTGTGGAGGGACAAGTTTGTGAATATGTGCATGACATTGTGGTCGGAGTGTATAGTTGGTGTTATAACAATGTGGTCAATTGTAGTTGCATTATTTGTCAGCACTAAATCTAGGATATTATTTTTTCTAGTTGGGCAGTGGACATGTTGTACTAGGAGCAGTTTTTCCATAAACTCATTCAGGTGTTTTGATTTGGACCTTTTTGTCCCTGATTTCATACCACCATATTGGTTCCAGGTGCAATTTGGGAGATTAAAGTCTCCTGTAATGATTAAGTCTCTTGTTGAGTCTACAATAGCTGGGCATTGCCTGATTTTTTCCAGACTTCAGTGAGCTCTAGATGGGAGCTATCTGGGGGGCTATAGATATTCACTAGTATTATGTCTTCTTTATTTATGCTGAGCATGATGATTAGGAGTTCACAGGCTCCATTTGAGTATGCCATGAGCAGTTCACTTTGAATGTTTTCAGGGATGTACATCAGGACACCACCATTTAGACGGTCTTCTCTGTCACATCTATGGGTGGTGTACCCTTTGATTGCAATTTCACTACTCATGATCATGGGGTTCAGGTGTGTTTCTGTGAGGGCTATAACTGTGCTAGTAGTGTTTTCCACTAGGCTCTTTAGGTAAGGTACTTTGGTATGGTTTGAGTTTGGGTAAAGGCCCTGGATGTTTAAGTAAATTATTGATACATTTGTGGAGCCATTTGTTTCATCTCCCACATATAGGGCATTTGTAGGGTTCCTGCTGGGGTTCTCGTTTGCTTTTGTATGAGGAGCCCAAGTGAGCTTTGAATGTCTTGTATTTGTTTTATGAGGTGGTAAAACCCCAATGGGGTTTCATGGTTGCTTGCTGTACTATTTTCACCAGTGGGCTTACCTGGACCCGCTACATCAGCATAAGATCTGGGTGCAGGAATGGTATTTGGTCTTGGGTTTTCTTGCATCCCTTGGGCCAAATAGTGCTGAGGATAGTAGGCTCACTATCCTGGTATTCTCTCCGTTGAGTTTGATGTGGTTGGAATCGGATTGTTCCCTTCAGGTGGGCCAGATTGCAGTTCTCTTTAAAACAACTTCTTTCCCACCATGAGCTCTGGCAAATTTGGGGATGAAAATAGGGACATCTTGCATTGGATCTACATCCAGAAATGCCATTCCCATCGTGTATAAATTTTTTGCAGAGTGGTGGGTGAGCAAATGGGCATTCTCTTCCCTTAAGTCCATATTTACACAAGCCCCTCCTGTAATACTTGCATACTGGCCTCTTGTTTCACTTTTGGCTTTTTGGTGACTGTGTACAGTGGGGTTGTTCACTTTGTTGAAGGTCTTAGTGTCCATTTCCTGTTCTTGTTTTCTCTCTTTTGGTGCCCTTTTTGCTTGCAGTTTCCCTCTCTCTAGGGTCTCATCCTGAGGGTTTCTCACTTTTTCAGCAAGCTCTGCATTTGCAATGATAATTTCCTCCTCCTGTAACTCACCTGCCACTTCTACTTCAAGCTCTTCAAATTGCCTGTCATAGTCATCGCAAATTTGACGAGCACATCTAAAGCATGAGAATTTTCTTTTTGAATTTTGAAGGATGAGTAGGAAATAAATAGGTAGTTCACTACATGTAGTGTATCCATAGTCTGCATTCATCACATTTTAATGCATGTAGGCTGCAGTCTAATGCACATTTTATGCATGGGTTTCTGTTTTTGTTTTCTTCCTCTGCCATGTTGACTTGCATACTGGTTTTAGTGTGGAGAATAGTCACCAGTGAGTCCATTTCTTTTGCAGATATTCGTAGATATTAAAATATCTTGCAAGGTTTAAGTTTATTGTTTGTTATTTACTTTTATTAATTATTATTTATTTATTATTATTTATTTTTTATCTATTATTGTTTTTTTATTTATTATTTATTACGTGCCCACCCAAATTATTTATTTATTTATTTTATTTATTTATTTTTTGTTTCTGTTTCCTTTCTTTCGATGTTTCGATGGTCTGGTGTATTTCGAGAGGTTTCTGACCTTTGCGTTTTATGACCTTTTTCCTGCCTTGTTTCAAACTTTCACGAATGCCCAACCATATTTCGCTTTTCATTTTGAATATATACGTACGTTAAAACTGGTGATAGATGATGTAAACTGTATTGCACTTTCTTTATTTTTATGAATTTCACTTTATAATTTATATGCACGGATTCACTGATACTTTATGTACTTTTGGGTGCAAACAGAATAACCGCCGGGTAGATTTTTCCCTTCTAATTTGGGTGTTTAATAGAGAGAAAGTAAAACAGCACATCCATTCACACACAACAACAATAATAAGGAGAGAGTGTCGGTCTGCACCCCATGTGGTGTGAGAGAGGTGATCTAGTAGAGTGAGGGGACGCTGGAGGGACTGCTTCAGTTGTTCGATATGAGGAACCCAGTTGAGCCATTGGTATAGAATCACGCCCAAAAATTGTGTGGAGGGTACCACCTCAAGAGGATTGCCATATAGCATGACAGAGGGAACAGGAAGGGTTGCGGGTCTTCTTCTGCTGAAAAGCATACACTTGGACTTCGGGGTGGAGAGGTGGAAACCCACCGACATTGCCCACCTTTCCACCTGGTAGATGGTGAGCTGAATTTGCCATTGAACTATGGATGGCTCCCACCCTGCAAAGTAGATCGCAAGGTCATCCACATAGATGGAAGAACGGATGTTGGGTGGAAGGCATTTTGAGACTGTGTTCATGATGATGGAAAAGCATAGAACACTGAGGATGCTTCCCTGTGGGACCCCGTCCATCTGCACGAAAGTGTCTGAGAGGACTGAGTCCACCCGAACTTTAAAGGTTCAGGAGGATAGGAAGCCCCTGATAAAGGTTGGCATGGCTCCTACAAGCCCTAGACTTTGGAGCTGTCTAAGGATTATTGTCCGATGAGTGGTGTCATAGGCCTGGATGTCAAAAAATAGATAGGATGAATTGTCTACTGTCGAATGCATTCTGTATGTCATGGTTGAGAAGCAGGAGGGGATCAGTGGTGAATCAAAATTGTCTGAAGCTGGACTGGGTAGCCAGGAAGGAATTACTACTTTTGAGGAAGAATGATAGTCGCGTCGCGACCATTTTTTTGAAAATTTTGCAGGCACAACACATTAGGGCAATTGGTCTGTAGTTTGTGGGATCGAGGGAATCTTTGCCAGGTTTGGGGTAGGGATTACGTAGGCCTCCCTCCACCGGGAGGGAAAGGTGCCCTCTATCCATATGCAGTTGTATAGGTCTAGTAGGAAATTTTGTAAGGTGGGGTGGATGTGCTGGATCATGCTGTAGGGAATACGGGCCGGGACAAGGGGATCATCACAAGGCCAGTGCCGCCTGTAGTTCACGCATGGTGAACAGTTGGTTGTAGGAGCTGTCTATGGATGGTGAAGAGGAGCTATTTTTAGGGGTGGGTATGGGGTAGCTAACTGCAGAGGAAGAAACAGTGGCGAAAGTAGAGGCTAGACAGTTTGCCACTTATTTTGGCTCGTATAGGAGTCTGTCATTAGTCCAGAGTACTGGTGGTCGGGAGGGGACATGTCACGTCTCGACGCCCCATACCTTCTCCCAGATGGTAGCTGAAGGTGTGGTGGTCGTGACACCGGATACAAAGGCATGCCAAGAAGCTCGGTGCACTGTCTTCATTATGTGGTGGTCGATGGCCCTGTATATATATATATATATATATATATATATATATAATGTGTGTGTGTGTGTGTGCATATATATATATATAGATAGTATATAGTGTATTTGTAGTTGGGGGTGGTATGATGTCATGTTACTCTGCGACTTAATTAGTTTGTTGGTTTTTGTTCTGGCTATTTTTTTTTCTAATTGGATTCAGTTTGGTGTTTATGATAGAATTATGACTAGGGGTGCACTGGATATGATATTTGGCTGGATATTTGGCCAGATATTGTGAAATATCCAGTATCTGGTATCCAGTAGGATATGGATCATATCTGGCCGGATATAGGCCAAGACATTAGAAAATTAACACCTGTATGAAAATCTGCCATAATATGATAACACATTACAAATAATATTTTATATACAAGAAAAATGGAAAGCCCTCCAGGGCCCACCCCTAAACCAGTCCAGCAACACTTTTTATATTAAAACAATACTGATGACAAAAATAAATAAAACATCTGTCCATCATTTATGATTACAGGTCTATTAATATAATCAGAGCTTTTTATAAAAATGTCGGCATTAAATTTTTTAAAAAGAGTAAAATATTGCTAGACCCCTGCACTTGTTTTTCATTATTTTTTCTCTTTTTTTCGTTTATTTTCAAAACAATACAAAACATTACAAGTTTGACAAATGTAAAACAATACATTGAATACCATATAAAATACCTGGAATGAAATCAATGAATGGAGGGCAGTATTGTGTAGGTCAGATGCGCCATTCAGCCTGGAGGTCTTCAGAATAAAAAAACTCAACAGTGATTTAGAACTTTTTTCCATTGTGGTGCAGAAACAAGAGCATTTCTCCTCTTTTAGGCAATATTTGGGATTGCCTTGCTTCATAGATGTTTCCATATTCAGAAAACATTCTCTCTGAAAATACAGAGGATGTGGGTGTGCAGAGAAGCTTTGAAACAATAGTTTTAAGGAGAGGAAATTGGTCCTCCTGCTTCCAAATTTGAACTGGACAGCGTTTCCTATCTACAAGAGGTTCAGATGCATATTGGTCTAACTCCCCTGCAATCAGTAGAATAGGAGCAGTCTTTTTTTTTCAACCTTTCTTCTATTGTAACTTACTTCCCCAGATTGCTCTCCTTTTGTGATCTCCATAAAACACGCTTCAAGAATGTCCTCTTCATCTTTCTCTTTCGCATAGGAGAACTGGAATTTGAGCTTTTCATTTCCACTTTCATTACCTTCACTTTCATTTTCATTAGAATCATTACCACCTTCATTTTTAATACTTAGACTTCTTCAATCAGCCAGGATTTAGCCTGCTCTTTTTGATCTTGTTGAAAGAAAGATAACTTATACCACAGATCTATTGCAGTCGCATTCACATAAGCCCTGTTTTTCATTATGTTCAAAGACTTCCCATCATTACTCTCCTTACAAGAAACGTGCTCGAAGAGAAGTCAGGAGTTCTCTCTTTGTCGTTTGAACTCCTTGGTCATCATGACCAATCTTTGAAAGAAATCTTTGTAAAATACAAATGCTTGGGATTACAGAAGACAAAGTTGATTTTTCCAAACTCATTTCCTGAGTTAGTTGGAAGAATGATACGAAATCTCCTTAAAATGTTAAAACCAGTGTCCACTCGAAGGATGTGATGGTAGGTAATTCACTACGATCAGCCAAATACAGTTGCACTGGAATTTTTAATTTATATAATCTTTCTAGCATCAAATATGCACTGTACATCTTGAACCAATAGGAGAGGCTCAAGATTTTGCTGCACTTGAATGTGTTTGAAATTGTTACAGGCCAAAGGAGAATGATTAAAGTGAGTTGCAAGGTGGTGACTTTTTGCAAGGATATCAATTACACTCCTGAATTCACCATAATTGAGTCACTAACAACCAGTTGGAGTAAATGAATGCTGCAGTGTATTGAAGGTATTTCAGCCAGGTCACTACCAAGAGCCATATTACTAGCTCCATCCCTCACCAATAAATTCCTCTTATTTGCATCAAGATCCCAACTATCCCACATAGAGCAAAACTTTTCAGATATATTCTTGCCAGTATGTGACCCTGAGAAATGAGAGGCATGTAGCACAGCATTGTATCTTTCAAAATCTTTACCTATCCAGTGACTCGATAATGATATAAAACTTTCTTGAGAGGTTGTGCATGTCCATATATCTGAAGAAAAGCTGACATGCTTTACTACTTCAGCTTCTGAACAATTTTAGACTTGAACTCCTTATAAAGATGAGGAATTATAGTATCAGAGAAGTACCTTCTGCTCGGTAAGAGATATCTGGGTTGGAGGTAGGCCATTAGATCAATAAAATCATCATCTTCAACTAAAGTAAGTGGCTGGTTGTCCAAAGCCATCATCATGCCAATTTTACGGTGAATCATCACAGACCTGGAGTCATTGATGTCTCATATGTTTTTAGATGAAAAGCTTTCCTCTATTGAGATCTGCTTACTCATTTGGTCCATTTTCTTTTCTTTCAGAGTACTACCAGTAGAAGTTGATGGTCTAGCCCATATTCTATCTACGCCTATTTCCTTTGATTCAGTCACAGCTATTCTTTTTTTGTCGTTTTCGTTTTTGGCTTCAGCATACTCTTTTGGGTGATTAATCTTCAAATGATTATGAAGAGGTGTTGTGCTAAAAGACTTTTGGCCATCTTTTTCCGTCCCACATTTGATAATCTTTTGGCAAATATTACACTTTGCAGTGATATTGCTAGGATCGTTTATTGTATACAGTGACCACACAAAACTTGTCATGATTAATACTTAATAGTTTAATACAACACAAGAACCTGAAAGAGAACAAAACAATTAAACACCTGAATATACTTAAATTATTATCATATTATTATTATCTTAAATTATTAAAACATAGCAATATGAGTGTAAAAATAATATGGTACCTAATAATATATATCCAGCCGGATAGATATGGCCATTAGGGTTATGACTTTTTAATTTTTTGTCATAAATATTGTTTCCTGTATCATCAATCGATGAACTTTTGCTTGAAAACAATAAAAAAGGGCCTAATTCTTCAGAATTAAAAAAAATGTCACCCCGAAAACAAATATAGTATATTCGAGACAGCTGCATTGCACCATTCTAGATTGGTTACCTAGTATTTTCTTAAATATTCCGGAATATACCGAAAAGTACTAAATACTCTGGAAAATCACTGGAACAGAGACCCATCTGCAATAGCTATACCAAGGAGCAACCAATGTGCGGAACGTGCCATTGAGGTGATGCAAGAACTTTACGTAAACTGTAAAAATAAAGACAACCTTAATCACAGGTTTATTTTAAGCAATAAGTAAAACAAAACAATAATAGAGTAAATGTATAATATTGTATTTGTATAATTAATATGTATTGTATAGGTATAATGTATAATATAATATATGTTTATGTATAATAATTATGAAATAAACATGCAAATTTCTATTTATTATTTTATTAATTTTTTATTTTTTATTTTGGGGTGAAGTTTTTCAAAATATATCGAAAAAACTGTTATTTTCATTGTCAGGGGGCAAAAGTTCATCGATTTATGATACAGGAACATGAGGTTATAAAAATGTCATAACCCTAATGGCCATATCCGGCATATCTGGTATCTGGCTAGATATGAAAAATTCATATCTGGTGCACCCCTAATTATGATGTGCCATTTGTGTGGTTTCGACTTTGAGAACTTGATTTGTTATGTGCCCTAGATGATTAATTAAATGATTAATTGAATGCCTGGTTAGGTCGGTAAAACTTTACAAGACACCTGCATTGCCATGAAACATGCTACAGTAACGAAACATATATCAATTGATAGAGCAGAGAAAATGGTGCAAGTAGCTATGTATCATTTTGAAAATATTAGAAAATAACAACGTTATGATACTTGAAGCAATGTCATTTTTAGTGACAGTTTGAGATATATCTAGCAACATCTGCCAATGTTTTTAGCAATTATTGGTATATCTAACAACATTTGGCAACCCCATAGTTGCCACACCGTTCAATTACTCTATTAGGTTAAATTTGGTAAGTTTGTTTTGTTGTTGAGGTGTAAAGATGGATCATTGTGAGTTTGTGACATGTCAGTTACTGTGTTTTTTGATAAGTTTCGCTCTAAGGATAAGGAGCTATTTAAAATTTGGGTAAATATTTACTATTACACCGGTCTCTGGTAGAAAGTTTTAAAAGCTGGTTTTCAATGTTTTTCAATGTGCTGAATTAAAAAATGATACTAATTTCCATCGCAAATGATTTGTTAGAGTTATTGAAGCTGAAAGCTTTTAAATCTTTTTTACCCTTTTTTTACCTGGGGGACCCCCAGTGGGAACCAGGAGTTTTTGGGTGGGGAGAATCACAAAAATGAGTGGTTTCTGAAGATTTTGAAAGTCAGATTAATACAAAAACCATAGGAAAAACAAATTTCACTTTCAAAATTGGCTGAACCTAAAACAACCTAACCTAACCAAAACTTTCTACTAGAGACTGGTGTAATACAGGGCTCCAATAAACCTTAGTCCTCCCCACCCATGGCCTAAACCATTAGAGGTACAGTAAAACTAAACATACCTTACAAAAGAGAATTTAATCCTGCATTTAATGAGAAACAATTAAAACTTGGTGTTCCTGCCATTGGCTTCCAAGACAGCCTGAATTTGCTTTGGGTAGCTTGCCAAAAGTGACGTGAATAGATCTTGATTGTTACGCAAATTTGCTAAAACAGTTTCAGTGTGTTGTGTCATTGTATCCTTCAAAAATTGATTTGCTGCAGGTTCTTGAAACAAGAGACATTCAACCTTGTCCTTTATAATTGATCCAATGTATTTACAGACATTCAGGTCAGGAGAATTTCCTGGCCATTCTTCATTTCCAAAGAAATTGATCTCATGGTTCCGCAACAACTGTTGAGTGGCTAATGCCTCAAAGCAGGGGGCCTTATTGTGCAGAAGTGTGACCTGATCGACATCCATAACATTGTTTGGGTTTCTTAGAAAAGGAATGACATGCTGGGATAGAATAATATCACAAAAATACTGTCCATCCCAACTCTGACCATTTGGCTTCAGCACCCACGAGCTTCTTTGCAGTGAACAAAACAAACACACCAACACAGTCTGGACTTTTTAATAATTTGCAATAATGTTCATTGTCATCGATTTCATCTATTGTTGTGGCCCACACTCGATCATTTTGGTAGTTAGGCTGATGTGTTACGTAAACAAAAAAATTCATCGGAGACAGCTAAATGCATGAAATCATCCACATCCCAATCTTCAAGATAATGTGCAAACCACATTCTGTCATCGATGTTAAGTTGAGTTTTTCTTGGCTTTGGAAGTTCATGCCAAGGCTTTAAACTTTGCCTATGATGGTACAGTCGAATGATCTCACCACTAACGATCTCTCTAGAAAGTTTAGCACAGCTGTTTTTCCGCTTACGCGTACTGCTTTCAATGATGTCCTTTGTTTCCTGAGAGAGTGGCAAATTTGGGTGCCTAGATTTGGTTGTATCCATTTCACATTCATCCAAAGTTTTATTCCAATTTCTTTTGACGAAGTCTTCACTTCTTCGCAACTTTTTAGCAACCCATGAACGTGTTATAAAGGTGGCTCCAGCATCATGAGCTTCCCAAAATGTTATTACTCGTATGCGATCTATCACACGTTGCCCCTCCGAATCACCAATTAATTGAGAAGCTATTATATTATCACTTTATCAGCTAGAGTAATTTTAATACCTGCAATAAATAAAGAATTTTATATATTTTTATAATCACTAAAAACTATTTTGATATAAGTAAACATGTAAGCTGCAAATGGGGGTGGGGGCTAAGGTGTTTTGGAACCTCTTAGTAAAGAAATACCAAAATTTGTGTTGAACATAAGTTACTACCATATTGAGCAAATGCTGCAGTAATGAAAGATATATCAATCAGTAGAGCAAAAAAAATGGTGCAAGCAGCTATGTATCATTTTGAAAATATTAGAAAATAATAGTTATAACACATGATGATGATACTAGGCCTATCATAGCTTACACCATTTGGATCTTTTCTGTTTCATATACTGTTTCTGATTTTGTTGAAAATAAGATATTTAATGTAGGTCAACTGAATGCCCGGTTAGTTCAGTTGTACACCCTTGATGATTAGTTAGGTTAAATTGTGATATTTTCATTAGTTTTAATGAAAATGATGAGAGCAAACTTTTCTGGTTAATTTTGAGGTGTTTTGCATGTTTCCTGTGGTAATGCGTTGTTTATGAGATCTCGTAACATGAACACATTAGGTTATGCTTTATTGTATAAAATGTAGTCAAAAATACATTTTTCAAGTGTATTTTGGTGTGCTTTGTTCGAATATGACCTTCATTTCTTATGCAAATGAACAGAAATAGTTGTCATTGCATGGCCCAAACACATATTTCTGTACATTTGCACAAGAAATGAAGGTTATATTTGAACAGAGCACACCAAAATACAGTCGGCCCTCCGTATCCGCAGGTTCCGCATCCGCGGATTCAACCAACCGCGGATCAAAAATATTAAAAAAAAAAAAATTCCAGAAAGTTCCAAAAAGCAAAACTTGAATTTTATACTCTACCTAGTTTGTTGATATGAATAAAAAAGCGAAATATCACAGAATAAACAGTCTTACGAAAGCACTAATTTTGGTTCATAATCCAATGAAAGAGAAAAAAAAAAAAAATTGAGTTTTATTTTCATTTCATCCAAAACTAAGAGACCAAGAAAATTTAGGTTTATTGAAATTTAATTTTTATTGCATGAGAACAGTAGGGTCAAAATAGCTTCAAATTTACTGAAACCGCTTTTTCTGTCGTGTTATAACTTGAGTACTTAATTGATTTTAAACTTTTCGTTCTTTGTCTCAAAATTTAACATTTCTTTTAGATTCACAATTTATGTATTGTTTTGAGCGAAAGTTATGAAATAGCATTGTTCGCCTCGCGTCTCGTTCGCTAGAGAGAATTTATATTTTCTCTATTTATAATTATATTTTCTATATGTACTTGTACTTTAAATATTCTGTTTTATTCTATGTATTTCTCTTTCAGGTCATTAAACGAAAGCAATCTGTGTTGAAAGAAAGAAAATGTTACGTTGCTGACGTGTACTATGTAGTTAGGCCTATGATGGTTGCGTCTGTACTGAACATGTACAGACTTTTTTTTCTTGTCATTATTCCCTAAACAATACAGTATAACAACTATTTACATACCATTTACATTGTATTAGGTATTATAAGTAATCTAGAGATGATTTAAAGTATACGGGAGGATGTGCGTAGGTTATATGCAAATACTACGCCATTTTATATAAGGGACTTGAGCATCCGCGGGGGGTCCTGGAACCAATCCCCTGCGGATACCGAGGGCCGACTGTATACTAGAAAAATGTATTTTTGATTTTAACTTCAGGCCATGTCATTTGCGACATAATCACCAAAGTTAGTTGGCCCTATGATTGATAGTGTAGCTAGTGAGGTTAATGTAATATTTATGCTAGAAACTGAGTAATACAGGAAATACTATATAGTGGCCTATGGATCACTGATTTGATGTGGCTAAGAAAGTAGGCTTACTATAATTACTGAATAAAATTGAAATGAATAATTAGGGTCAACCAGCTTGGCCTACAGCCAAACAAGCAATATTTAATAAGGAGAGAGTGATTACTTTGTTGTCTTGTGTTTAATTAGGAAAATAAATTAATTTTGTTCATAGCAATTAACAGTTCAATAAAGGTATTTATAGTGATTAACAATTATATAATGACATTTATGCTATACTAATGATGACTGATTCTTAGTAATAAGGAATGGTTATACAGTCTAATTGTTGAGTAAGTATTAGGGTGTGTCAATTTGTCAACTTTTTTCAAATCAATTTTGGTAGTGAAAATATAGTGTGTCTTCATGTCAAAACTTGAAATTGGCCAACCAAAATGAAATAAAATAACCCTTACCTACATCAATTTTACCTTAAAGTTTCAGAAATTGACTCTCTTACTAAATAATAGGACATAAATTGATTAACTATTCATCTGTCACAGAATTATCCCACTGATTGCATATGAAGTGTTTTCAAGGTCATATAGTTGTTGTACAAGTCACAACATGAATAGAACTGTCCCTCACTCTCAGTCCTCAGTTGCCTCTTAGATGTCATAGATGGTGGTTTGCTGTTATTGCTCTTGTACCTACTTCATAGTTATTCTACTAGACGAATACTACAGTTTAACTGTAAGTATGGATTATTGATTATTACAATTATTTATTATCATCATATTCTTCTGTCTAATTATGTTGTAATCCCATGAAATATTTTTTTATTGAATTTTAGAACATCGAATGACTAAACTTTGAAACATCGTAATTGATATAAAATACTTAAATGTTTTTTTCTTTTCAGATATTCCTGAGATGCCAAAATTGAAGACAAGAGGTCAGTTGTCATGCCACTTGAGCCTGTTAGTCGGTACAGGCAAGGAGCTTCCTGTATCAGAACTAGCAACAGTGCAAGACATGCTGACTAGGGTTACTCCTTCGTGAACAAAATACAAAGGATAGAAGGAACTACACAGAGAAAGAGCTCATAAGGGACATGATTCCCCCTCTTCTGCATCAGTGGAAAAAAGCTAATGTGTTATTCAAACCACCTGTACTCAATCAGTATAGAACTATTGAGCTAAAATTAACAAAGCTGTGGCACAAAGCAGTTGAGACATCACTTGGTAAAGGAAAACTAGCAAAGAAAAATAAATTTCTACACACACTTGATACTCTTCTTGACATTTTTAACTGCCAGTGTCCCATAGAGTTGTGTTCTGAAGCCAATTGTTCTCCCTCATGCAGAAGAGAACCTCACCTTCACATTGATTGTCGCTGTCCTCGTGAGAAGAAGATCCCTGTTTTGGAGCTGGCTTTCATAAAAGTGCAGAGAACAAAGGCAGGAGGCCAAGGAAGTATGCAGATTGGTTCAGCAGATTATTCAGAAACCAAAAAACAGATTGTTATTGCTAAGAAAAAAGAGAAAATCTGAGAGAGGGAAGAAAGAAAGAAAAAGAAGAGTGAAGAAGCCACCCAAAGAGATGAAGAGCTCTATCAAGAGGTTTCTCACTTCTTTGAAAGCTCTTCAGATGAACAGAAAGAAGCAACATCAGATGATAGCTCCAAAATGCCATCTGAACCTTCGCTGAAGAGAATGAAATACAACACTAAAGACATCTCAAACATTGCCCTTGCCCTTGCCAGTATTTGCCACCATACAGGGCTACAAGAGACTGCTGAGATTGCCACTGCCACTTGGATAGATGCAGGCCTCATCAGCCGAGAGGATACATCCTTAGTGATAGATCATAATAAGATAAGAAGAGCACAAGAAAAAATAATGAAGGAAATATCTGATCAGCATGAAAAAGATTTGGAGGAGGAAGGTCTCTCTTGCCTTTTGTTTGATGGAAGAAGAGATGACACAAAAGTTCTTCTAGAGGCAGAGGGAATGGACAGAAAGTTTCCTGGTCTCATCAAAGAACACTACTCTGTGTGTTCCGAACCTGGTGGCTACTATTTGTTTCACTTTGTTCCTGAAGCAGAAGTAGAAGGCAAGAAACATGCAGAGGCAATTGCTGATCAAATAATATGTTGGCTTCAAGAAAGAAGACTTGACATTTCACTGCAGGCCGTTGGTGGAGACTCAACTGCGGTGAACACTGGATGGCAGGGTGGTGTTATGATGCATTTAGAAAAAAAACTTGGAAGAAGGCTTGTTTGGATTGTATGTGATTTGCACACAGGGGAACTACCTCTTCGTCGTCTCATCCAAGAACTTGATGGTCCTACAAAGAGCAACAAGAAGTGGTCAGGCCCCCTTGGCAACATGCTAGATGAAGCAATGGAATTAGAAATAAATACAAAATTTCCAAAGGTCGAAGTAGGCCCTCCCCTTCCAGTGTTGTCTGAAGAAGCTATCAAAGACCTCAGCACGGATCAATCTTACGCTTATCGTATTGTTCAAGCAATCAGATCGGGGGAGAGGCCTCAAAATCTGCCTCTCTTGGAGATTGGACCCGTAAGTCACAGTCGTTGGTTAACTACAGCAATTCGTTTCTGCAGGATTTGGGTTTCCAAACATGCACTGAAGGGCAAAATGCTGCAGAATTTGATGTTGATTGTTGAATTTATTATTGGGTTTTATCTTCCTCACTGGTTCAATGTAAAACTTAATCCAATGTGGATGGAGGGGCCCAACCAGTGGCGTAGCTAGAGTTTGTGCCACCCAGGGCGGTCCTTCACTTTGCCACACCCCTGAAACACAACACAATACACATAACAAACATACTTAAACAAAAAGTGAAAACGACGTATAGAAAAAACCTGTGAAAAATATTAGGACATGTTTACTTCTGAAGTGAAAAAATTAACTACAACATTCTACACAGTTATTTTTCTTGCTTTTCTGTTAGCAAAATCTTCGATGACATTGTCGAAGTCTATTTTGTCTGTCAATTGTTGTTCTATAGACAGTATGGCAAGATTTCTCAATCGCAAGGTGCTCATAGTAGATCTTAGGTAATTCTTTATCAGTTTTAGTTTAGAAAAACTCCTCTCACAGCTAGCAACACTAACAGCAATTGTGAGAAAAATCTGCAGCAGTATTACAATATTTGGAACCAAGTTACCAAGATTTTACTTTACAACTAATACCAGCATATTAGTTTTGATATTGATTATTTATAAATATTAAACGTATATTTATAGATTATAACGTATTTACAGAACTTTATGGGTTATTTCCCTTTTTAATGAAATAAATGCATTTATACCAATGCTATTATTAATTAAGCACAACTAAGCGCTTAAATAGGTATGATGGTCAATAAGGTCATCTTCAAGGGAACACAATCCTTACCATTGTCGGAAATTAACGAAGTAAGCAGTGTTTTCGTGGAAAAAATAAAATTGTGTCTGGCATCTTGTATCCTTCTACTGTCCCGACATAAAAAAAAACCTTTTTTATTCATTGCAGTAGACCAAAAGTGCCACCTGGGGTGGACTGCCCCCTCCGCCCCCCTATAGCTATGCTAGTGGGCCCAACCACATCTTCTTTCAATTACAGCTACTGAGAACTCAAAGGAAAGTAGTGATGGACATTATGTTACCTGTGGTGAGAAGGTCCGCTTGGTATGCTAGGCCAGAGGCAGTTTTGCAAGCAATACTCTGCAGCCAATGTACCAAAGAGCAAACTGAGGCTGTGGAAATCATTCTAAAGCTTAGAGGAACATCACTAGATGATGACCAGCTGGGAGACTGCTCTGTTCAGACAAGGAAGGTACCTCCGATAAACGTCAATGCCATGAAATTATCAGAATTAGTTAATGAGTTCAGAAGTTTTGGAGCCACCACTGACAACATGTATAACACACAAAGATTTAACACAACTTAGAGGCCCCAATGCAAGTGCCAAAGTGGCCTTCTCACACTCAGAGTGTGGAGAGAGGTGTGAAAATGGTCACAGAAGCAGCTAGACAAGTTTACAGTCACGAGAGGCGAGAAGGCTACATCAAAGTGCAAGTAGCAAGCCGAATGCTGATGTCAAGGAACCGCAGCAAAAAGGACATGACTGCATTGGTTACTTTCAAATAAAGACTCTGAATGATATCTTATTGCCACTTTAAATGTTGATAGGATGTTTGCGCACATTTGTTATTTTGTTACGAATTTATGGAAAAATGGAATTTTTGAATTAAAATTGATGTAGGTAGGAGTTATTTTTTATTGTTTTTGAAGCAAGGATATTATTTTGTATGCCAAATGATTACATTAAATTACTACCAAATCACATGATTTTCAATTTAGTCATTTCACCCCCAAAATTGACATACCCTAGTAAGTATACTAGTTCAGGTAGGCTAATGAGATATGCAGAGGTGAACACAGAATAAATAATGAATCCTATTGCTAACTGAAATAATGCAAGTATAGTTGGTACCATATAGTAAATGGATTAGGTCATTAAGAATGAAATGCATAAAAGAGCACATAAACCATCGGATGCAAAATAAGTAAGTTATATGGATGAACATAATAACAGAGTGGTACAAAATTATGGTATTGGTACAACACTTGAATAGGCTTACTGTGGTCTCAATGAGAGAGTTAGTTTGAAATGGTAATGAAGATACTTTTAGGACCTCTGTGATTAGGCAGAGCTTGTGGAAGCACAATGTAACAAGAACACTGTAGGCCAAGTGAGGGCCAACAAGAGGTTTATGGCGATGCTGGATAACTCTGTAGACTGAATAAACCTCATGAAAGTTTGATTGTATTGTGTCTTGTCGTAGATGACTTTGGAGACTGTAGAGGGCCTACAGGAAGGGTTGACCAAATGGGGTTTTGCTATAGATAACTTTGGAGGCTGTAGAGGGCCTATGTGAAGGAGGATGTGCTGAGGGCCTGTTGAGATACTTGTTGAATGGGCACCAATTGAATTGTGGTGAAGGATGAGTGAAGAGCAAAGGGAGGTTTGTGGCTTGTAGCCTACTAGAAGGTTTAAGGACCTAGGCTTTGAAGGACTGCTTCTGCAGGCAGACTGGCCTTGCTGGCGAAAGGATGAGTGTTGAAGGATGGTAGAGACTTGTTGAAAAGGAGGTCAACAGAAATGCCTACAGCAGCGATGTTTCTTGCAGGATAAAGTTGGTCACCTCAAGTGTTGCTTCGTTTCTTGTATGGTTAAAGTGTGACTTGAAGGACTGAGGCTGGCTGAGGTCAAAACAGCGCTACATGAAAAGGGAGATTCATGAGGAGAAATAACAAGCAGAGTAAGGTTGAGTTTCAGTGAACTCTGGCTGTATATAGGCTCGTAAGATGCTAACTTTTCATGGGCCTTTTTGGGAAAAACCCAAGTGTCCTTTTGTTTTTCTCTCCTTGAAAACCACATTTATTTTTTGATTCCTGATGATTCCCAGATGTCTGTGAGTGGTGAGGAAAGGAATTTCTTTGGTTGACCTCTACACTAATGTAAGATGTAGTGAAGTTGAGCCATTTCATCACCAACTTGTTTCATCATCACATTTTTGATCCATTTTGTCACCACAAATATTTGACATCTGTTGAACACAATTCTACTAACATGTTGATTACAGTTGATAGCCATCACCATCTCAAGGGCTTTGGGCCTTCATTATGTATTCATTGAAGTGAACTCCAATGAAGACATAATGGCTAGTTTACTATTGGTTAGGTTAAGTCATGATATTTTCATTTAAACTAACAAAAATATCGTGACAACCTAACCAATCATCAAGGGCATACAGTTGACCTAACCAGGCATTCAATTAACCTTATAGTGTAGTGTATCATGCATGGCACCTATATTTATCATTCATGTATGTAATATACTTTGTATTATTTAAAATTGATAATATAGCCTCATACTATCAAGTGTTTTCGTAATGAGATACAATATGCTGGGCATATATATGCACTTTCATTTCAGTATACTATATATATATATATATATAATTATATATATATATATATATTATATAATATATATATATATAATATATATATATATATGATGCAAACCCATAAGGAAGAAGAAAAATGATTCCAAGGCCTTTTGTGTATTCAGAAGTACACCTCATCAGCAATGTTCCCTCTAATATTTTTTAGTCCGTGTGCGCAAGAAATTTTCGTTGTGCGTACATTTAGATTCATGGTGAAAAATTGTGCCAACTTTTCTGAGCGCTATTATCTTCAAAATGAAATATATAAATATTAAATACTTAATAAATATTATTTCCATAAGGTGATAGCTCGATCATTACGGTACTATTAAATGGATACTAAAAAACTCTCTGCAATATTATATATTCTTAAAAAAGAAAACATTTTATCCATTCTAAAAATATGAATAAAATAAAAAATAGTAAAATAAAATTCAACAAAATAAAGAAATAAAATAAAAATAACATTAATTCAAAATGACTATTTTAGTTATCATTTCTCAAAACAATTTTTAGCATTTAGCAATTTGCAATTTAAAATAGACTACCAAGATTAATACATGATTTTATCCACTCACAAAATAGGAATAAAATAATAAAATAATTTTATTTTTTATGAATTATGAGATAATTACTATTCGTTTTTATGCAAAAATAAGAAAGAGAAGGTTTATATTCAATGCGTTAATGTATAAAAGAAAAAAAATGCAAATACATAGACTAAAAAAAATCTGTATTGCGTAATTGCGTGGACGTCGGCGAAGTCGAGCAGAAGGGGTTAATACTTAAAAGAGCAACTATAGAGTACGTTCATGCAAATGGTCAGACCTTGTGTGACAGTATATTTTTTAAATTACTTCATTTACTGTCGTGACTCATGATACGCTTGAACCTGTGCGCGGGTTTCACAATGCGTGTGAGCGCGCACACGCACACCTTAGAGGGAACATTGCTCATCAGGGGTTGTGTACTTCTGAATATACGAAAGGCCTTGGAAGCATTTTTCTTTTCTTTTCTTTGTGGGTTTGCATCATTCATTCATTTCATGTGTTTAATTGCAAAATTCATCCCA
Organism: Bathynomus jamesi; assembly: GCA_023014485.1. Taxonomy (NCBI): domain Eukaryota; kingdom Metazoa; phylum Arthropoda; class Malacostraca; order Isopoda; family Cirolanidae; genus Bathynomus; species Bathynomus jamesi. Next base: position 97,309 of record JAJOZX010000578.1, on the reverse strand, counting down.
TATATATGTGTGTGTGTGTGTATATATAGTATTACAGAAGTGGTTTTATGCATGGTGATGAAATGGGTTTTTTGGTGATGAAATGGGTTTTTTGATGATGAAACAGGCATGGCCCTACCTAGCCCTTGTGTTAGAGACAGGGATGCAGGCCCAAGTAAAGTTAAGCCTAAGCCAAGTGTTAGTGATAAGGATTTCAGTTTCTAAGTGAAGTTGTGCCTGATGAATGGCACAAAATCAAAGGTCATTCAGAAATAGGATTAGAGAGAATAGTAATCATGTTGTAACAACTAGTACAGGTTTCAGATAATAGGAAATTTAGATGAAGCAGTACAGTGTGAATTTACCATGGTTGGAGACTATTATTAGGAATCAGTATGAATAAAGACAATGAATTTTGGGCTCTTTTTCAGTATTTTCCTGCAATTTCTTTTTTCCTGGTTAGGTCAACTGTATGCCCTTAATAATTGGTTAGGTTAAGTCATGACATTTTTGTTAAAACTAATGAATATTTTAATGAAAATATCACTACCTACTTAACCTAACCAATTGTTAAAGGCATAGCTACTGAATACACCCCAGTTCATCACTAACTTGTTTCATCACCACATTTTTTACCCATTTTGTCACTGCAAATATTTGACATCTGTTGAACACAATTCTACTAACATGTTGATTACAGTTGATAGCCATTGCCATCTCAAGGTCAACTGTATGCCCTTGACAATTGGTTAGGTTAAGTCATGATATTTTTGTTTAAATTAGCAAAAATAGCACTAAACCTAACCAATCATCAAGGGTGTACAGATGAACTAACTGGGCATCTAATTAACCTAACATAGTATAGTGTTGTCATGCATGGCACCTACATTTATCATTCATGTATGTAATCTACTTCATATTATTTATGATTTATAATATAGCCTTGTACTATTGAGGCTGATGTCACATTTACAGGAAAAATTTAATTTATTGAGTTATGAGCAGATTAAAATTTTCCATATATATATATATAGTAGTACAGTATTACAGAAGTGGTTTTATGCGTGGTGACAAAATGAGTTTTTTGCCGATGAACTGGGTTGGTGACAAAACAGGCATACCCTGTACAGTTGACCTAACCAGGAAAAAAGGAATTGCAGGGAAATGCTGAAAAAGAACTGAATTTTGAACATGTCTGCTGTCAGGGGTTGTTGAGTTTGCTAAATGAGTTGTGTGTTTATCTAAAATACAGTACATGAGTCATGAAATATTTTATAAATTAAATACAGGTGTATTTTATTGTGTCAACTGTATTCCTTTTATAAATGTTTTTATTATCTTATACCTCTAAACCATTTAGCAGGTATAAAAAGATAAATAACATTAATTATTATTGTATTGGATACTTGACGCGTTCGGTGGAGAAGGGGTGAACGCAACATTTTCGAATTATGCCACAAAATGCAGTTAAAGTTTGTAAACTTTAAACCTTTGTATTTTTCCGGTTTATTAAAATGTTGTATGAATTTGAACACATATTTGAGTAAAATATTGTTGTGTAATATGTCGATATAATAAAATGCCAAGAAATTTTACATTATTTATTGATAGCTAGCTTCTGATGTTAACTGGTGTAATCCATTATTTGGTCCTCTTCGTCGAATGTTGTATTACCTGCTTCAACTGTTTCAGTTTCTTCCATTTCCTTTAACAATCTTGTATAATAATTCACTGCAGTTGCAGGCATTAGGTCTGATAATTCTTTGAGATCTTTTATTTTTTCCTTAGTTATTGGCAACAATTGGGAATACTTTGGTTGCAGTGTCTGCTGGGCTAGATTGAATAAACTGACATTGTAGGATTTTTTCCCTTTCTGCAGTCTGACAGGATGGCTATTATCTGGGGTTGTGCGGTATGCAGTAGATATTACGTAGCCTTCTTTGTGTTGAAAGTCAAATATTAACTTTCTTGCATCTGTAAATTTAGTAGTTGTTGATTTCCTAATGACAATGCACGTTTTTAGGATGTCAAAATCGAGAAAATCAGCCTGTTTCATTTCTACAACTAGGAAGCACTGCGAAACGGCTGTAGTTATGGCCGTAACATAATCTTTTTTGGTGTAAATAATATTGCTGTAATTATTTTTTATATTTTGTTCAATTTGGCCGAATTGATCATCACAGGGCATTGTCGAGTGACCAGAAAGTAGATAGATGTGTTCAATGTGAAGCAATGATGCGGAGTGAATTTCTCTGAGATACATTAAAACCTAAATTTTACCGTGAAAGAGTGCAGACTAACATCTAATTTTTTGCATAGATAAAGCAAAGGTTTTAAAGGATAATTATATGACAAAAAACTCATTTTTCGAATTTTGTGATGTTTGCCCCTTCTCCACCAAATGCGTCACTTATAATAACATACTTTTGAAAAAACCTGATTTTCCCCAATTTTGTCCAGGTTTTATTGAAAAAAACTGAAAAACCCAGGTGGGCTGGGTTTTTTCAATAAAGTGGTCAATTATGCCAACCCTGGGGGATACATACTCTTGTCTTCATGCCCCCCCATAACACTGATGTATGAAAGAATCATTATGTTCACTTGACTCATAGACACCTTTAAATGGGAGACCCCGAATGGGTGTACATTAGGGTGGCTCATTTTTACACTTTTTTCGATATTTGATTGGGGGTAGTGTGGAAAAGTTGCGATTTGGAGAGAAAATAAAGTGTGTAAAATTTTTTTTGATCTATGTCAATACCTTCCGGTGGCAGTGAGTCCTTAAAAATCGAAAAATAGGTCTAAAAACACATAAAAATACGATATTTGAAAAAAATATTCATAATTATATTTGAGAGTATTTTTGAACAGGGTAGATTGGAAAATGGTTTTAAAGACTTACAAAATAAACAATAAAAATTTCAGCACAATCTGTTAATAACTTCCAGTGGTGTCTTAGCTGTTAAAATATCCAAAATATTGATTTAAAGCAAGTTTTAACAAGATGTTATACAAATGTTAATTCCGGTATATTTCTGTGCAAACAACCCTGAGAACACTAATAAATATATTATAGGCTTGAATAAATTAATAGCAGTCATTGAACAATGAACATTATATAAAATGCACACTGCTACATCCCCCATTCCCTACCCTATATAAGCTGGGAAAGGAAGCGACATTGTCAGTTGTGTGTCACGTGTGGCGAGAGGTTGTGTTATAACTTGTTCATCAACCGTGGTATATCACCATTTACCCGCAGTTAGTTGGTAAATATCGTAAATAGATTTATAATGTCTGAAAAGAAACCTTCAAAAGTAACCAGAACATTAGCAAAATGCCATAGCATCGGTCAACCAGCAGATTTTGTTAATAATGTTCTACCTACTTATGGAGATGTGCTAAGAGCTTATCTCTGGCACTGGAACAACAGAAAAACGACAGGCCAAGATCCTCCATTCCAGATTATTGCCAATGACATCATTTCCAAACTTCAAGAGATATGGCTCACAGCTTCAATCCCAACTTTATCAAGGAAAAGAATACATGATATGCTCAAAAACTATCATAATAAGTACAAGACCTTACTTAAAACAGGTAAACTAAAAAGGAATTCTGAAAGTTACAAAAGTAAATTGAAGTCATTTCAGGAACATTCGGAACAACTATTTGATATTGCTTCTTGTAAATGTGGTAATTGGAATTCTTGTTTTTGCTGTAAAGAAAAAAAAGTGCCCCCAAATGAAAGAACATTTTTAGAAGATCAGCGTATAATGTACGCTGATCTTCTAAAAATGTTCTTTCATTTGGGGGTACTTTTTTTCTTTACAGCAAAAACAAGAATTCCAATTACCACATTTACAAGAAGCAATATCAAATAGCTGTTCTGAATGTTCCTGAAATTACTTCAATTTACATTTACATTTTTAGAAGATCAGTGTACAATGTACGCTGATCTTCTAAAAATGTTCTTTCATTTGGGGGCACTTTTTTTTCTTTACAGCAAAAACAAGAATTCCAATTACCACATTTACAAGAAGCAATATCAAATAGTTGTTCCGAATGTTCCTGAAATGACTTCAATTTACTTTTTTAACTTTCAGAATTCCTTTTTAGTTTACCTGTTTTAAGTAAGGTCTTGTACTTATTATGATAGTTTTTGAGCATATCATGTATTCTTTTCCTTGATAAAGTTGGGATTGAAGCTGTGAGCCATATCTCTTGAAGTTTGGAAATGATGTCATTGGCAATAATCTGGAATGGAGGATCTTGGCCTGTCGTTTTTCTGTTGTTCCGGTGCCAGAGATAAGCTCTTAGCACATCTCCATAAGTAGGTAGAACATTATTAACAAAATCTGCTGGTTGACCGATGCTATGGCATTTTGCTAATGTTCTGGTTACTTTTGAAGGTTTCTTTTCAGACATTATAAATCTATTACGATATTTACCAACTAACTGCAGGTAAATGGTGATATACCACGGTTGATGAACAAGTTATAACACAACCTCTCGCCACACATGACACACAACAACTGACAACGCCGCTTCCTTTCCCAGCTTATATAGGGTAGGGAACGGGGGATGTAGCAGTGTGCAGTGTGCAATGCACAGTGTGCATTTTATATAATGTTCATTGTTCAATGACTGCTATTAATTTATTCAAGCCTATAATAGTGTTCTCAGGGTTGTTTGCACAGAAATATACCGGAATTAACATTTGTATAACATCTTGTTAAAACTTGCTTTAAATCAATATTTTGGATATTTTAACGGCTAAGACGCCACCGGAAGTTATTAACAGATTGTGATGAAATTTTTGTTTATTTTGTAAGTCTTTAAAACCATTTTCCAATCTACCCCATTCAAAAATACTCTCAAATATAATTATGAATATTTTTTTCAAATATCGTATTTTTATGTGTTTTTAGACCTATTTTTTGATTTTTAAGGACTCGCTGCCACCAGAAGGTATTGACATAAATCAAAAAAATTTTACACACTTTATTTTCTCTCCAAATCGCAACTTTTCCGCACTACCCCCAATCAAATATCGAAAAAAGTGTAAAAATGAGCCGCCCTAGTGTACATTCAGATACTCTATACAGTCTTTACAGTCCCACCTACTCCTTTTATCTTAATTGTAGAGCTTGTATTATTCAGGTTATAGTTATATAACTATATACATATGAGGGGTCACACATTTTATGGTACCTAAGCACCACCACAGGCGAAAATGTGTGTTTGATGGATATCACTATTTTCACCCTTCCTCTATCATGTGGTTTGGGTTATAATGACCTTACGACACTAGAATTATGGTTGAAAACCTTATGAAGCGAACTACTTTTTTCACCTCATTCTGTGCCAGAAATCGCACCCAAAGTTCAGCATAAGAAAATCAAGAAATTAAAAATATATATAAAATATAAGATATGAAAATTTATTCCAAAAACTCAACATCTTCATTAGCATACTTAGAACTCTAATTTAGCCAAAAATGAACGTTCTAGCTCAATTAATAACAGAGATACTATTGCCAGAATATTGCTGAACTTTGGAGGTGATTTGTGGCAAATTTTAATTTTGGCACTTTGGTACCGTAAGACACGGGACCCCTCATATAGTCACATGTGAACCATAGACAACCTGATCCTTCAGGTCTGCAAAACTATCATAGGGTACTGTATATACAAGTAGTAGACAAGCAGCGATTAAGATCCTCTAGATCCATGTAAAACTTCGTGATGAGATATAACCATATGATGTTTAAAATTAGTACGGTAGTGGTATTGATGAATGATCCACAAGATCCAAAGTTTTGAAGTTAATGTGCGGCTAGTAGATGTGTGACACTCTGCAATTTGCAGTGATCAATTGTATCTTAATTTTGCATGTAACTGTATTTATGGTTTGTTTATATTAACAGTGGAGCCACCCAGATGGACCGAAGGGCCCCTAGTGTGCCCACTATAAAATTTTTGCCATGTTACCATATTTCCCCCACAATTTTTTATTTTATTTTTCTGCTATTGTATGTATCTTTTTTCATTATTTCTCCACAAATTGTAATAAACAATAGTACAGTAACATTGTTTTAATCACTCTTTTAAATGAGCTCATGAAGGAAGCATTACATCATGTCTGCCAAGCTCACCCTGAGCTCCTTGAGTGCCACGACTGCTAAGTGTGCACGAGTGCCTATTTCACCTCGACTCTCACACTTACGAGCTCTCTGATGAAGACCTGTTCCTCCTGGATGAGCATTGCCACGAGCAGGAAAGCAAGGACCCTGAGGGAGGAGCTTTGCCTGTGATGGTCTCCCTACTCCAAGGGCAAATAAGTGTACATATTCGTATGCTATTTCATATATATTGTATAATATTTGGGAACCAAACCCCCTTTTTCTCATAGGTTATGTAGTTCGCTATACAAGTGGGGTTGGAGGAACATAACTGCTCATATCATTGAGACCTACCTGTACTGAAAAAAGATTTATACAATAGCAGAAAAATAAAATAAAAATTATGGGGAAATACTGAAACAGCATTTTTCATGCCTAATATATATCATTTTGTTTCATTATGTTTCTAAGTTAAAACAAAGTTTTTAGTTTGGATGTTAGTTCCCTATGTTAGAAAATATATACAGTACACAGAATTTGGTAAAGTGGTGTGTGTGGTATGTTAGTCATTATTCTATTACTTGTACAGTGTCAGTCACTGAACAAAAATATTGACTTCTTGACTAATAATTTTTAATAAATAAGTTTTAAAAATAATAAAATTACCAACCTTACTCACATTTATGGCAGTAGGTACATAATTTTATACATTTGTGTAGGATGCACTTTCTATTAATTAAGCTTTAATTTCAGATCAGCACATACCAAGTTGTATTCTTACCACATAGCTAGGCCTTCTTTATATTAAAGGTCTACCATTCTCTGGTAGCATCCAGAATAAATATAGTATTGATGGTTAAAAATATAAAAATAGTATCCATTATTTGTTGACTTCCCAATGTCAAGACTTTCAAGGAGAAATACTCAAAAAAGTGTTGCTGATTATTTTTCAAAAAATGGAAATGGAAAACCAAATAAAATCAACTTTCCTACTCTTCAGAAGCAAAAACCAATTGCTGCTGTGTAAGTTCATTGATTTTAAATAGGCTTTTGTATATAGTATTTGCTATCCTCATTTTGGTGTTTATAACCATTATGGTATTGTAATTTGGGACTCTTTTAGTTGTATTCTGTTTAACACAGCCTAAGGAAAAAGGACATGTGTAGCCTAATGTGAAATCCATTGAAATCTTGGCTTGTTGCTGCCACTAAAGAGCACTAGTTTCAGAATTGAATTGAATTATTTGAATTGAAGTGTGCCACACCTTACCTTTCAACCCAGTGTACCCATCTTCAATGAACATTGGTACGTCTGTTTAGTCCAAAGTAATAATTAATTTCAAGATTATCTGGGGTGAGTTTAATGTACCCAGTCAAAATTGAACTTGCTGAATTAGAATGAACCCTACAAGGATGCCACATCAGATAAAATAGCCACTTAAACTGTAGGTTTGAGCTAAGGAACCACAGCCCATATCTCAGTTTGATTTTGCTTAATTTCATTAAACTGATTCTGTGATTGGCTTATCTTTATCTGACAATTTGTAGCTCATGAATAAAGGCTAGAGTTTAATGAGGCACATGTCAAGATGCAAAACTTGTTAATAACTTGGATATAGAAATGTGGTTAAATATTGTCTATACAATAAATACCTGCAACTTCTAACACTTTTCTATTTTTAGTCAACCTCAGACTGCGTCCAGTTTAAACTCTACAAATTTTATTGAAATTGATGATGATGATGATGATTGGTTGGACTTTGATTTGGAGTCTGCAATAAAAAGTAAGCATAGTTTTGTCCTGGACATCATGTCAAATAGGCTGTTAGGTAGGACTGGCTTCATTTCAGGTCTGTATGTTGTGACTGTTAAATGAAAATTCAATAAAACTACAAATTGGCCTGTTTATTTAATATAACAAGTACCCTACACTGTACTTTATATTTTTGAGCCCCCATGGTAATTCAGGTTTAATACTGTGACAGAGTTGACCATGAAGAGAAAGTTTTGAGAACATTATTTAACCTTCAAAGTAATATTCTCATATTCTAATGGTCTCACTCAGGTTTAAGCCTTTAAGGTCCAGTAATCCTGTATCTATATATGCAGGTTTTCCTGCCATCAATTCAGGCTTGAGTGGCATGAGACTCGGTGTAACATGTCCAACTCAACACTCAAAGGGTTAACACAAAAAAGAATGTAGCAACCAGTTGTTACCAAATTTATTAATTTTTGCCACTGAATTACTTAGTTATATTTGTATAAATCATTGGAACTAGTTTATTGTGTTTAACATTCAATATAAAAAATTTCAGTGGTGATAGTTTTTGTATTTAGCGCTTATTTAGTTTTCACTCAGTATGTCAACTTAGATGTCATAAGTTTTAAAGGCATACTCATTTCATTAAGTCTCCGTTTCATCTACTTCACTTCCCAAGATCATAAATCAGCATTATATATATATATATATACACATACAAACGCACACACACACAACACACACACACACCACACAACCAACACACACACCACACACTACCAGTCAAAATTTAAGTATACCCTGAAATATTCATAAATTTCAAATTTTGTTTAAAGTTTTTTGTTCATTAACTAAGTTATCATGAAAATTCATAAGTACTGTACAAATATGGGAACTTAAATAATAACAAATCAGGACAATTTACCAAAACCAAAGTCTAAATTTTAGATTCATCAAAATAGCCTCCTCTAGCAGCAATTACAGCAGAACAAATTTGAGGCATATGTTCAACAAGAGAAAGAAGATAGTCTGGTGAAAGCTGCTGCCAGCACTCTTGTAAGAGTTCCCAGAGCTTCTGAGCACTGGATGGCTGCTTGGCTTTCACTCATCAATCCAGTTCATCCCACACTAGCTCAATAGGGTTCAGATCTGGGGACTGTGCTGGTCATTCCACAACTGTGAGCTGACATTGCTGTTCTTTCTGCTTCAGGTAATTTTGACACAGCTTGGAAGTGTGTTTAGGATCGTTGTCTTGCTGCATTATGAACTGTTGGCCAACTAGTCGCAGTCCAGATAGGATGGCATGGTGCTGTAGAATGCTGTGATAGCCACGTTGGTTCAGTATTCCAGTGACTTTGTGGAGATCTCCAACTTGCTCCCCTGCTAAACATCCCCAGACCATCATACTTTCTCCACCATGCTCCACTGTTGACACAACACACTGCTGTGTCATTCTTTCACCCACTCTGCACCGCACAAATACTCTGCATTTGGATCTAAGAACTTCAAACTTTGATTCATCAGTCCAAAGGACAAATTTCCACTGCTCAACAGTCCATTTTTGGTGTTTTTTAGCCCAGGCTAGCCTTTTCTTTTTGTTCTGGAGTCTCAGCATTGGTTTCTTTGCTGCAGTTTGTCCTTTTAAGCCTGCCTGCCTCTCTTAGTCTTCTCTGAACAGTTGATGTTCAAACTGGTGTACTTCTGGAGTTGTTCAGCTGGGCTTTGATTTCAGGTGTTGTGAGGCATCTGTTGCCCAGACTGGTGACTCGGATATACTTGTCCTCTGAGTCTGTTGTGGTTCTTGGTTGCCCTGACCTTTTTCTGTCATTATTTTGACCAGTTTCTTCGTACCATTTAATGGCACAAGCAACTGCATTCACAAACTTAATTTTTTTGAAATTTGCCTCTGTGATTGGCCTTCATTTCTCAACTGTTTTTGGACCTCTGTGCAGAGCTAATGGCATTAATTTTAGGTTGCATGCTAGATGTAAACTAACACATTTTGAAGAAGCTTCCGTGTTACAACACACTGCATAGGGCAGATGCACTGAAGCATACAATATGAAAGCCAGGTAAGCAAATTCATCTCTAGTACCTGTTAAGTTTACATTTGAAGTTTGTCATGAGCTAAGCAGCAAAATATGGAAATTAGTAGGTGTCTTTAAACTTTTGACTGGTAGTTATATATATATATATATATATATATATATATATATATATATATATATATATATATTATAGTAATCCCTTGTTTTACACAGTTTTGCATATATATAGGTAAGCCATGCCATACCTAAAGTGCTAAATTTGAACAGATAAATATTGCATGCCAGTTCCATGTGTAGTACAATTACATACTGTGCAGCACACCTACTGAGTCAACCGCTGCGCAGTTGCTAGTGACGCACCATTGTATTTGGTTAGTAAAATTTTTTCTCATTATATTACCCATTATTTATATATTATTATATATATTATTTACTAATTGTATTTATAGCTTATTTGTTGATAAGGTTAAATCAGGCTATATATAGGCCTGTGTAACTTGTAAATGGATGTATTGGGGCAAATTGAATATAAATATATCATCTTGTATATGCAGTTTTTTGTTATACACGGGTTGGGCAAGCACAGAACCCCTGCATAAAACAAGGGATTACTGTGTGTGTGTGTGTATACAGTGGGCCTTCATTGTTCATGATTAATTGGGACCAAGAAAAATGTCATGAATTATGAAATCACAAACAATGAGAGCCATTTTCAATGTAAAATGGCTAATTGGTTCCAAAAGTTCAAGGATGGCAGTGTAAAATATCCTTAAAACACCAAAAAAGTTTTATTACTGTATTTTATGCCTCATAAGACGCTACTTTTTTCCTGAAAAATTTCTCCAAAAATCACTTCAGGGCTCATATGTTTTTGTTTAATGTTTTTAATAAAGTTATAGGAATATATTTTTTGTCAGGCTGATAAATCTTTGAAATATTTTTTTTCCTAAATATTCTTTGCTAAATATAGGGTGCGTCTTATGAGGTGTAAAATGTGGTAATATGTATTATTAAAAAATTATTTGCATCAAACACTAATGAAAACCAATAACGTTACTATAATATTACATAAACAATGATATTTTACATAAATAAAACTTTTTACTGTATGTAATATAAAGCAATAACATTTTATAAACACCTAAATAACACTAAATATAGTACACTGGCATTGAAAAGCATGAAATGGCACAACCTCACTCAGTGAAAGACTGTGACTGCATTGACCTGTGTGAGCAATGTGGCAGACAAAATCACAAATTTGTGGAGTCAGTTGCGAATTTTTTTTTTTTTTTTTTTTTTTTTTTTTTCTGTTCTTCCTTGATAATGTGAATATATCACGAAAGCGCTCGGACTTTGTGTTTCCTTTTCCTTGTGGTTGTTTGCTTATTAATAAGGTCACGTGTTATTTTGTGATTCTAGTGCATATATATATATATATATATATATATTTAGGGTCTCTCTTATTGGGTAGTCAAAAATTGAAATGTTGAATTATTTTATCTGCGCCCCCTAAAATAGTTCCATTTAGCATAAAAACTAAAACTTGAAAGTTTGACACAAATTGGCTCATATTTAGGGGTTGCCCCCGGCTAATAAAAATGGTGACCATGGCATAATAGCTCCTGACATATGATTATGCTCATTATACACATAATTCCTTCCTTCTTTTTTTAGTTTGATTCGTTTTTATAAGTATAGGCCTTCTTATTTATCATTGATCCTTTTCTAACCTATCCTTGATGTTGTTATAATCCATCCTTTGGTCCTCAATCCTTCTTTATCCCAATCCTTTTTCTCCTATCCAAAATCCTTCCTGGCTCTTTTTTTATATACAATCAGCAATGAAGCATTGCTACAAAAAAAACCATTAGTTTATTATATAGAGATAAATTCAAAATGCCAGTGCTATTTACATACTTTAATTACCATTATTTCCTTATACAACATTTATTTAATATACAATGATTATATAATATGGTGTATTTTAAGGTGCGACCTCATTGATGGTTATTTTTTTAGAAGAACAGTTTTTGATGGAACTGGGTGACACTGGCGGTGTTTTGCAACAATTTGGAGCAGGAACTGGAGCTGCTCTTCCCCCACTGTCAATTTCTTATTCAGCTCTTGAACTAAAGCTACTGCACGTTCTGCCCGGTCATTTACAACAGATAGAGCTGCAACAATAGCTCTGGCCCTTAAATATTCACAGTTGGATGTCCAAGTGCTGGGTGCCTTGTTCAGAAATCCTTCTGGCAAATTCAGCTTAGTAAAGAATTCTCTAGTATTTCTTGTAACAAGTTGGTGTAGTCCTTCACCAGAGCAGAAGGTCGATTCAGGAATCCGAGGATGCTTGGGTGGTCTATCAGTGGACTCATCTTCTAATGCCTTTACCATGCATTTCTTTACATCTGTAGTAATTCACTCATCAAAGAAAGCAAGACCAACTGCTTCTTCAGACAGGTACCATAAGTGGTTAGAGAGCTTTTTTTTAGTTGCATCAGGAATCTTTTTGTTAGGATAATTAATCAATGACCTCATAAGGAGCCAGTCATTAAATGGGGTTTCAATAGGGAGTGAGGATGTTGTCCAAGCCTTCATATAGATGAGAACAGAAAAAAGGGAAAGATCTCGAATTCCTCGTTCTTCAGTCTTAGTCATCTTGAACTGGTTTCGAAAAAGCCACATCTTGATAGAATAGAGCGCTTTGGACATCCAGCGAGCTTGATGCATGGCACCTGGTGCACGAAACTTGATGCCTTTATTGGGGACACCTCCAAGAAAGATGATGGACAGATCCAAAAGTTCTTGATAGTCATCCCGTAGCATAGGTGCCTGGGATCTAGCAAACTGAATTAGTTCAGTTTTAGACTGGATAATTGCTTCTTTAGTAATCGTGTCTGTCTCACCTGTTTGGAACTGGCTTTGATCAACAGAAGTCCAATTGTCACGAAAACGCTTAAAGATCAATATCTCTGGACCAGTTGATGTAGATCCCAATGTTGCTTCAAATGCAGCTCCCAACAATAAATCTAAAACATGGTGTCTACAAGGCAAGTACAAAACATCATGTCCCAATTTTGCTTCGATGAGAGCACAGGCTCCACTATATTGACCCGTGTTTGAAGCTCTTGTATCGAAACAAATATTCATTTAATTGAATTCATCATAAATATGATGATTAATTAATTAAAAACATATGTTTAGTATACTTGACAACTGCTAGTAATTTCAAATATTAATTGCATAAATAATAGCTATATTTTATGAACTTTAATAAGCGGGGGCGACCTCTAAAAATTGTTCAATCCAAAAAAAAATTTATATGTGATGTTTTTTCAAGCAATGGAACTGGTTGAGGGGGCACAACCTAAAAAAATCAACACTTCGAAAATAAGAGACACCCTAAATTATATATATATTAGGGGTGCACCAGATTCACTATCTGGCTGGATAGTAGATTTTTGGCACCATCTGGAAACTGGCTGGATTGCTGGATTTGATGATGCCATGTTTTACTGTTTATATTGTAATTTTAATTTTGCATTAAATTGAAATTCAGGTTGAAGTAATCCTTTAATTCTGAAAAAACAGAAAAGTCAAATATATAATTATTTATTGATAGGGATTGGGATGCCTAACTTTACTAAAATAGACAAATTAGGTACAGTACCCTCAAATGCTACAGGTTCAAAGTCACAAAACATAAATGAACAACAAAGTTGAAATTAGCAATCAGACTATGTATAGCTACTATGTAGCTAATTGTAGACAGTATGGCGTTTGCTATGTAATTATATACTGTATGTAAAAATGTTACTGTAACTTTAAACATTAGTTTAAGGCATTTGATTTGCAACATTTACTTTAGGCCCTATTGTTGAGGTAATACTTCAAGAGTACCACCTGCCCACATTAGGCCAATTACCCACACGAGTAGTATGTCATAACTTATAAGTATTAATTATTTCTGTGAAATAACCAATAATGACTCAGTGTTCCATTTCTTCTTCTGGCCTTGTGACCCTAACAAATACATAGAGAGCCAATTTTGGCAATTTACCACACTACCAACCGCATTGGTCCACCAATAACCCATTGTTGAGGATTTAAAAGCGATTACTTTTACGTACTAAACATAAATATCATAATTCAAAATACCATTATCTGGCTGGATTTGATCAACTATCCGGCTAGATAGCAAAAACGTGAATCCAGTGCACCTCTGATATATATCACTCCCATCCCCTATACGAGAGAGAGAGAGTGCCTATATAAAATATGTAGCAAAAAAAAAAGTGAAAATATTTAAAATGTTGATGTAAATAGCATGAAAAATTCTAGAGAACTGACTTTATGGTGGTGCATAGCACACAGAAGGAAGCTGCATGAAAGAAATTGGGTGTTAGATGGCCACATGTGCATTGTGTAGTATGTATCATATATACAGAGTTGACATAAGTAAATGGACATCACTATGATTGTCCTCAAGAACAAATGACAAAGTTCATCACTAGAATGCCAGAATGTGTGTCAGCTTTGCATAATGCAAAGGGAAAAGCAACTTAATTATAAATATATTGATTCAATAAATTTATTATTTATTGACTTTTATTATCAAATCAAAACGGGGGGAAAAAAAAAAGGTATATGTACTTTTGTCAACCCTCTGTACAAGCCAGCAAAATCCCTAATTTAACATGAACTACATATATCTCCTTTAGAGTTACAGCAATTACAAAGGAATAGAGACCGTAAAGGAGAAAAGAGGCTCTTGAGTATAGTGCACAATTTGTTTCTGACTGATTGGAAAGATGTATTCATAAAACATCTGAATAATTCTTTATAGATCAACTACTCACTAGCCAATAATGGGTTTTCTTTGTATGTACAGAAATTATACACCAAAACTGGTGTGTTGCATGTTTTCTCTTGTGAAAATAGAATTGGTCATTCATGATAGGTTGGTCTGGTTCATTTCATTAGACAAATATATACAGATCTTAATAAGAAATGGTTAAAAGGGATTGAAAAAAAGCTTTAACTAAATCTGAGTTCTTGATGTTGATTAAAGTGACACTGAAATTTGGCCTAATGGAAGTGCTGAGACTCCATTATTTTAAGTGGGATTTCTCTTGAATTTGTAATTAAACTAGTGAAGGTACTGCAAGACTAACTTGTAATTTCAATAAGTGCACATAGTAAAAAAAATTATTTCAGATGCTGAGGCTTCTTTCTCCACTCACAAAACAGAGGAGTCCATTAAGAAGGAGAAAGAGGTGGAGGAGGAATTTATTGTCAACACAAATAGGTGCAGGAGAACTCGGTGTATTCACAGTTCAGATGATGATGATTTCATTGACGTTTCTTCCCCAAAGAAACCTGAAAAGGTAAATAGAATCATCATCTTATTAATTTGCTTTTAGGTAAACATGGTTTGTGTTTATAGTAGTGAAATTCAAGAGATGTGTGCTTAGGTTCCAAATTTTTTGACCCAGCTGAAGGTTGAGGCGAGCTATCTGCTAGATATTATTGTGTTAGCATCATTAACTTCAACTAAGTAAAATGTGTGTGGTGGCGCTTCTAGGCCTTGTATCTTTGTTTCACACAATCCAAAACATCAAACCTTCTACAATTGAACACCTGCACCACTTCCATTATTTTGATTATAATATATTCCCCTTATGTTTGACACATCCACATGTGCCTGATTTATGTGGGTAGGCATGGCACCTTTGTGGACTGAGGCTATTGTTGCCTTTTGTGGGGGGGAAAAAAAAAGGATGGATGGATCCCTAGCCCAATCCTTCCCCTTCTGTATTGCAGATGTGAAGTTAGCTGCATCTTTTGTTGGGTGGTTGGGTCACACTGATGGAAGTATGTGAGAATTTTGTAGGGGATAAAGCTTACGTTTAAACCTTGTCAACCCACCTTTCTTGAAAGTTTTCTAGTCTAATAGCTGTTCTGGTTTCAGTGTAGGTTGCCTCTGTATGTAGAAAATGAAGACACGGAAATTCTTGTTTTTAATAGAAATATACTGTAATTCAGGTTTGAGTTGTTTAACACAGTAACTTTTATGGATCCATAAGTCTGAAGAAATTCAGATTTTGAAGAAGTTCACTGATAGGTCTCCTTTTGAATTGAATAACCTTTATTTATAATAAAATAGTGGTCTTACAATTTACAATGACATAAATAATTGTGAGGTTGGACTATTTATTTTTTTATTTGGCCTTTAGGCTTTACTGGGCTCTTGTTAAAAATAAGTTATTATTAATTAATTAATAATATATAAATCATGAATAAGTATTATTAATTAATTAAAAATATGTGAATCTTGAGTGAGTCTTATTAATTAATTAAAAATATGTGAATCTTGAGTGTCTTATTAATTAAAATATGTGAGTCTTATTAATTAATTAAAAATATGTGAGTCATTAATTAATTAAAAATATGTGAGTCTTATTAATTAATAAAAAATGTGAGTCTTATTAATTAATTAAAAATATGTGAGTTATTAATTAATTAAAAATATGTGAGTTATTAATTAATTAAAAATATGTGAGTCTTATTAATTAATTAAAAATATGTGAATCTTGAGTGAGTCTTATTAATTAAAAATGTGTGAATCTTGAGTGAGTTATTAATTAATTAAAAATGTGTGAATCTTGAGTGAGTCTTATTAATTAATTAAAAATGTGTGAATCTTGAGTGAGTCTTATTAATTAATTAAAAATGTGTGAATCTTAAATTATCAATAAAATAAATGCAAGGTCATTATTGGAGGTGTTATACCAATACCATACAAAGAAATCAGTATTATACACAAGAGATAAGAACTGAACAATCGTAAATAATGTCTTTAATCCTAGATTACACGCAAGAAATTAATAAATGATAATGTACATTAATCCTAGATTTTTATTAGTACACTATGCTATTATTAATTGAGATTTCAACTTGGTTTTAAATGAATTTACATTTGCAATATTTTTCATATCAGCATTTAAATTATTCCATCATTTCAATCCAATGAAAATTGGTAATTTTTGAGATGAAGACAATCTAAATTGAGGAATAACATGCTTTGATTTATTTCTGGTCTGATATGAGTGGATTTCTCGAGTAACAAAATACCTATTTACCTCATTGTAAGTTAATGATTTTGTTCTTACACTTGTAAATAAAATGTCCCAGTTTGATTACATCATCGAGCCTTAGTAGTTTTATAGCTCTTTAAATAATGCACTAGAGTGATCAAGGAAATCAGCATCAGATAATAACCCTATTGCTCTTTTCTTTTTTATGACAAAGATACTGTTTAAAGCATTGTTTGTGGAATTTCCCCAAACAAAGGTGTGGTACATTATATAAGGAAGAAAGAGTTAATAAAACCTGTTTAGGGACAACATTTCTAAGTTTAAACATTATAGCAACACACCTTAAAATCTTTTTTGAGATATAATTTACATGATCACTCCATTGTAAATTCTTCTCCAGCATCACACCAAGAAAGTTTGTTACAGTACACTCTTTTACAGTGATTTCATCAACATTAAGTTCATTAAGATGCACATTTCTTTTATTAGTAAAAATCATGAAATTTGTTTTACTGTTATTTCAGAAGAGTTTATTGGTGGTCAACCATTTCATTACACTGATAAATTCTGATTTAAATATATTCTTAGCTGAATTAACATCTTTGCAAGAAAAAACAGTTGTTTCATCTGCAAACATTATGAACATTATATTTTTTATGAATTTTTTATGATTTGATGTTAAAGGAAAATTAGTTAGAAACTACTCAATTGTTCATTAAAAATTGCTGAAAAGTTGTTTGCTTAAGGTTAAACTGTATCTGACCATATGATCATGTGTGCTAAAATGGGCTAACTTGTCTGACTTTAATTTTAGGGAAAGGAAAGTGTTGCAGTACCAAATAAGTGTGAAAATCCATTAGTTAATCAAACTTCACCTTCTGGTTTGAAAGAAGTCACAGAAGAACAGAGTGCAACTGATGTGGTGGACAATACTTTTGAATCATCTGTCACTAAGGTATTGTAGGGTTAGGCTACCCACTATCAACCTGAAATAAGCTGTGAAATTGTATTAAATTTGTTTTTAGATGTTTAGTTGACACATTCACGAGCGCGTAAATGTATCAACCAGACATCAAGAAACTGTTTGCTGGATTACTTTTAAAATTTTATTTTATTTTAAAGAATAGAAATTTGTTTGATCCTTTGCCATCTTCTCCTCCCCTGCCAATGAAAAACTCTGTGAATGGGCATCTTTTGTTGGGCAAAGAAAGTCCCTTGGGTGATTTGCAATGCGAAGATGGTAATGTGCAGAAGCACTATTTTGTTACTTTCTTATTTTCCAGAAAGCCAGTTCAAATCATGTGTATGAAATAATTCACGTAGACAGTTGATAAATGTTAAAAATTTTAACTGCTAAGTGTTATAATTAGAGCATTGTAAGTGATCATTAACTGAATATTGTTGTACTTTATTTGTTTAGAGAACCTTCCTGTGACAATCAACACAAGTCAGAGTCCCTGTCGCTTTGCTCGCTCAGGATCTCCAATCTTAGGAGGCACTTCTAAAACTGAGCCTTCCTCCCTTCAGAAGAAATCCTTCACCCCCAAACAACCAACCACTCCATTCAATGAGTGTGTCCTTCAGTCCTCCAAATTGGCACAAGAGTTTACTATAGATCAGATTTTGAAGCATCCTGTATTGAGAGTATGTAGAATTGTAAGGTTTTTATACTAAGTTACCATATTGTAAGATTATGGTGTTTGGTCACTGGCCATAAATCGAAGTAAATTATCTCAACATTTTTGTCATTGTCATAAACTTTTAAGAAAAATACCTTTAGAAGATTTATGTAGACCTTCGTCTGGATGTACACTTAAAAATGACGCTGATAAATATTGAGTGTAGCGTTCACAATATTCTTTGAAATGCCATTTTGTATATTGTTTTACATTACTGCGACTACTTTTGCCCACGTTTTGACATCTTTTTTAATGACAATGGAGAAACTATGGTAAAATTAATTTTTTCTCTTGGGCAAACAAATCTGAGATGAAATAGTGTTACCTAGTCTTCAGTTCGATCCGGAGAGTGTCGAACGTTAAATGAAGAATAATCTGATGTTTCTCATTGAAATTGTAATAATTTATCTTTATAACTTTGGAATCTGATTATATCTTTACAAAGAGAAACTGCACCATTTAGGTAGTGTTAATTGAGGGCTTTTGTAAGAATAGAGAGTTATTGCCTCTTATTTTTCATTGTAGGTTTACCAACTCGAGAAAGAAGATAAGAGTATTCTGCAGTCCTTCAAAGATTATTTGCTGCAAATGATGAGTGATATTTTCCTAAGTCTCCCTCCAGAAGATTTGCACGAACTTCCCAACTATAACGTCGTTCATCACATGAAGATTGCGAATGCCTTTAGAAAAGTATCTGCGTGTTTAAATATGTCAAAAGCGGATTCAATGAAACGTTTTTCATCTCAAACTCCCCAATATATCTTTAAGGCATCCGAAATAGATGCAGTTAAAGTTGAAAACAGTCCCTGTTCTGAATTAGCTGAACCTAATCCCGTTAAGGATTTCCTAAATGAAAATAGTACGGCTGATAACTCTTATTTTGAAGAGGCTTTTAAAGAATTTTCACGATTTGAGGACACTCCAGTCAAAGACAGATCGTTTCTCCATTCTTCGAACCCGCAAAAAGGACTTAAAAATATGACAAAACCTAATGAATCACTCTCTTTCGCCGATGATTCTCGTTCAAATGAAGCAAGACACACACTCGCTTTGCATGAGATAAATGGAGAAAAAACGGAGACTAAGATTGCAACCCTTGGCAATATAAGGGAGTCTTTACCTCCTACCTCAAAATGTTCCAGTTTTATGTTCAAGAAATTCAGTACAAATATGGAGGAAAAATGCACGAGGGAGAGAGCATCGCAGAACAGCGATGGAAGACCGTTGTTTTTGAAGAGGAAAGAGTTACAGCCATGCGGAGAGAGCTTCCTTGAAAGTCACGCGAAGGAAGACACGTCATTGAAACCTGCCCCCATCAAATTCAGGCCTGGATTTCTTCCACCTCCGCAGATGGAGAAGAACAATTTTGACGTAAAAAATTTTACTCGCGAAAATTCCAAGCCTTCTGTCACTGGTGAGAATAATTCAAATTCGTACGCAGTAAATATTCACTTTCAAAGTAATTTAGTATTTAAAAAATTTCCTCCAGATTTTGATGTAGTAGTCAATAGTCATCCTCACCCCTTGAACACAGTAGTGTTAAAGACGAGTATAATTCAAGCTTGTATTAAAACCTTATTCCATTCTAAGAATAATAAAAGCCCTTCATTTTTGCTTCTATCTTTTTAGTCAGTTTGTTCTTTCTTAAAGGGATTTATTTTTCAGTTATTTAAGTTGAAACCAGCTTCAATAACTAATTTAGAGAACGTCATGATAGACAAATCTGGGGCAATCGTTGCAGTTTTTCCGACTGTATTCTCTCCCAACCCTGAGCACTACCGAATTTGGTGTAAATGCCCATTCACTTTTCTTTCAGTTAAACAGAAACCTTGAAATGGAAAAAAACAACTTAAAATTAGCATTCATTAATATTTTTTAAATGAGAGAAGGCCAAGTATTGCTGTGTCTTGGACATAAATTTGAAACTGCACTGTCTGACAACAGTTAGGTCAACCTACAGTTTTAAGCATATGATAAGATTTTTTACTTAATAATTTCAGCTACAATCAGTACAGATCTGATATCTGCATCTGAACTTGAGAAACGAATTAATAAGGTATGTTCTGTGTTCACGTCTTGTTCATATGTCAGTGAAGGTTAACGATTTTTTGTCAGTACGACTTTCAGATTTTGGATAGACCCCAAAACTCGTATGCTAGTTTATCAGTGCAACGTTTACTTAAATTTTTGGAAAGCTTTTTAACTGTAGTACAAGTGTGCCCTCTAGCTGAATATGCGAGTTAAAACAAATAAAGAAGTGTTACAAGTATGATTTATTTGTTTTCAGAGCGCACCAAACTCTTATGATGCATTAAGTGACTTTGGAGATTCTCTCTTCAACGAAGAATTGGATGAGGTGCCATTAAATTCTCGAATCTGGTCAGTAGGTTTTATGGACAGCTCTCGGTCAACAAAATTAGGTAGTGTTATCATTAGAGGTTGGGAAGTCAAGGTTAGTGATAGTGGTGGTGATTTTTATCACTATTGACAAAATGGTTTTTGCTTGTTATTCTTACGGGCTTTTCACTTCATTTTTGTGAACTGACCGAAGGTCGAAACAAACTATTTGTTAGGTTTTTCGTCGTCGTCATTGTAAACTTTCCTAAGAAAAGTATTAAATATATGATCTACCATTCTAGTTTTTGCATTTTCTGAAAAAAATTGCAAGGCAATGCTAGTCCAAATTATTTTAAAAATGGATGATTATGTAATTTTGCAATTTAACCCTATATGGACAGAATTTTCTGTAGGGTTAAGTTATAAATGCGTGTATATGAAAGGTTAGAAATATGTAACAGTTGTCCATATAGGGTTGAGTTTTTAGCTCAACTCTGGGTATAAGTGAGGTACCTTGGAACATTAAAAAAAAATAAATCTAGAAACATTTTTGTTGTCGGAAAAGGAATATATTAGTTAGATTAGGTTAGCTAGTACATCACTATTTAAGGACTTAACCCTCTATGGACGACTTACGAAATGTTAAGGTTCCAAACAAATTCATAACATGACCGAACAAAAACTTTCGTCTGCTCGATAGTACTCTACTAAGGTTAGGTTGTTGGTGTCTTATTACGTGGAATACAAGTTGGTGCCTCGCTTTTACGGAGATGCACGTGTGTGTGTGTGTGTGTGGTGGGGGAAGAAGGGGGAGGGCGCCCGCACTTATATTTATACTCGATCTGCTCATTCATCTTGACGGTTTTCTAGTTACTTTTTTCTCATGGTGCCAATTAGAAAGAATCAAACATTGACAATATTTTGAGGAGCCAAAGTTGACATCAAATTTACTTCATTTCAAAACTAAAAGTTAGAATAAAAAGAGAATCATTTCACACGAATACTGTAAAGTGTAAACAAAAACAGAGTAAATAATTCTTTTCATCCTTGAACAGCTTCACTTCAGATTTTGCTCAGACTTCTTCCAGCCGAAAAGAATGCCCCAAATCGAAGCTCGTGAAAATTGTGCCCAGCGTTCCTGAGAAGGCGAAGTTTAAAGGAGCTACCAAGAATGACGGTGCCACGGGTGAATTCGGTGCCATGAATTATCCTCATTCCAAGAAAGTTCTCAATGTGAGTCCAATCTTCATTTATCTATTTCTTTTTATATATTTTGAAAGCATTTAATTTTTTTTTTTTTAGTGAAGATTCACTTTTCTGGCATTTGCAGTAATTGGGGCACTTATAAAATAGACCCTATCATTATAAAATACCTTTTTCCCTTAATCAGTACCTATTAATCTTTCGCTTATTCCCCTTACCTCCTTTGTGTCCGCAGCGCAGATATATATACAGGGTGTCCAAGAAAGGTCTGAAATGAGTCTTCTCTCAAACGAAATGACTTGAACATAAACGCTGAAAGTTGCAACATCTAACAGCTAGACTCTTAAAATTTGATAAATATACATTTAAATTTAATTAAATAAATATTACAAACGTGTTTAAGACCTTTGTCTAGTTCATTTTCAAACGTGTATGGATGTACTAATTACTAAGTTATTTACATTTATTATTTTGTTAAAAAAGATTTGATGTAACTTATGAAAAACAGCAAACATCGAATAATTAGGTATTGCCTGAAGTAGTAAACTGTAGTTTCGTAGATGTATTTGATGTTAAGCTAGACTACGTTTTAAACACACTCTTAATTAATTAATTAAACTTAAAGATATAGTAACATACACTTGAGTCTGGCTATTAGATGTTGCAAAGCATTTATGCGTAAATCAGTTTGAGAGAGAGGAATTTTTATTTTATTTCAGACCTTTTTCGAACACCCTGTATATTCTGCCTCTTACCTTCTGCTTTCATTCCCTGATGAGGTGGTGTTAATTACAGGAAAGCCTTTGTTATCGCTTTTTTATATCCCTTGGAGTTTACCTTTTTCATGGAAATCCTTTGTATAACACATCCATGATTTTAGGTTTTTTTTTTTTTTTTTTTTTTTTTTTTTTTCCTCTATATTTGATTTTAGATATTTACATTTGTTTTTGGTAGAATTAACGTCGGGCCTTTCAAGCGGCCACTCCAAAATATTTAGCTCCAGAAAATTGTTTTTTATCAGATAGTTGTTCATTTTGCCCGTGTTTTGAATCATTATCATGCACAAATGTAAGGTTTTGTCCATTGGCATGTCTGCTCATCTTGTTGTAATACGCCTTTTTTAATTATACCATCAATTTTCATGATATTTCCAACTCTATTAGCAGATACATCCGTAGATTATTATTGGTCCACCGCCATGTTTGAGGGTGTTAGTGAGACCCTCCTACTTAGGCTGCTTGTTGCCGCGTCTCCTTACAAACATTCTTCTCGAGTTGTCAAAAAGCTCTGTTTTTTGTTTCTTCGGTCGAAAGTACAATTTTCATCATTCGTTTCTTCGATATTTGCGATTCTCCCCCACCTCAGGCAAGTCTTTTATTTTATGTTAATGCTCTTCAGTTTAAGCTTTGTAGTTGCTACTTTGACTTTAAGACCTCCAGTTCCTCTGATGGACTTTTAGACAATTCTAGAAGAATGTTTGTAGGGAATCGTGGCCACAAGACGTTTAAGCAGGAGGGTCTTGCTAAGTTGCTAACGCCTTCAAACGTGGAAGTGAATCTGTAATCTAGGCATACATCTCTATTAAGAGTTGGTGATATTGTGAAAATTAATGGAATAATGAAAAGGGAGCAGTATTACAACAGCTTGAATAGACATTCCCTGCCCAGTGCACGTCGTCTAACTAGACAGAACTTTGAAATTGATAATGTTTAATAATAACCCAAAATAAGCAACTATGTGGTAAAAAAAAAAAAATAAAAAATTCTAGAGAGCTAAATATATTGGTAGTAGCCACTCGAAAGCCTTGATCTTTAATCCCACCAAACACAAATGAAGATATCCGAAAAAAATATATATCTAATTAAAAACCAAGAACCTCAAAATCATTATGAAGTATTATACAAAGGATTTGCAGTGAAATTCATAGTTTATTTAGAAAAACGGGTGTCTTCGGTGCCAACAAATATTCTGACATTAAGGCGAGGAGCGAATATACAAAATATTGATTATATTATCATGTTTCGCACAAATTTAATTTGTAACATTATTTCTATAAAAACACATCTTCTAAAAATATTTTTCTCTTCACCCAAATAATTTTTATTAGAGTAACATTTCCATTAAATTTGGAGGTGTCCTGAGACTTATGACCAGTACTGTATATATTACAGTTAAACTGAAACTTGAAATGGATATATTCACTATTGTTTTCATTGCAGTTCTTAATTTTGCTAACTCTCAACAAATTTAAAGTTATTTTGTATCCCATGAAATGTATGCTTCGGTTGCAATAAATAAGACTCGTACACTCCATCCAGATCTTCCTCCACACCTTCGGGCTCAGGAACTTCAGAGAGAATCAAAAGGAAGCTATCAACGCTATTTTGCTGTCCAAGGACTGCTTTGTGCTTATGCCAACAGGAGGGGGAAAAAGTCTTTGCTATCAGGTGACGTTTCTTTATTATTATTATTATTTTCCTTCGTGAATGAGAAGAATTAGGTGTTTTGTAATAAATGGGATTTAATGGGATTGTTAAAAACAAATTTTATTTATATAACTAACAAAGAAAAAAAGAGAGAGAGAGAGAGGCAGAAGTTTGGGTTGTTTCGAATTAACCAGTTGGGTAAAAGGAAAGCATTTCTAGGGACTGGGCATTGAGGTGTCGACCTGCCCAGGGCAGACTTTTGCTTGTGATCACAAGACGTTATTCACAGTACTTATTTCATGTTTAAAAAAATTAGAAAACAAAAATATTCAATTATATACAGTATTTTAAATTTATTGAAATTGTGGTACACACACCAAACTTTTATTGCTAGATGAGGCAATGTATTGTCCGAATGTTTTGGTTCCTCATGCGGAGTTAGACAAGGCTCCTTGCTCTCTCCTTTGCTGTGTTTAATATATATATACAGGGTGGGCGGAAAGTAGCTCCCTATTTTGGATTGGTAAAAAAACACGTATATTATCCATTTATTTCAGAAGAAATAATATGAAAAGGTAGGCATACATGGTAGGTTTTCTCTAAAATTCAATGTGGGCTCCAACTCTTTCCACCAGCTTCTGGAGCCGCCCAGGAATGGCGTCCACTGACTTTAGCAGGAACTCCGGCGGGATGGAGGACATGACTTCCCGAATTCGGTCCTCCAGTTCTTCCAATGTCCTCGGTTTGGTGCGGTAGACTTCTTCCTTTACCCACCCCCAAAGAAAGAAGTCGCATGGTGTCAAGTCGGGGCTCCTGGCTGGCCATTGATGTGGACCACGACGACCCATCCAACGCCCAGGGAAGTGGGCATCCAGCCACTCACGGACAACAATGGCCAGCCAGGAGCCCCGACTTGACACCGTGCGACTTCTTTCTTTGGGGGTGGGTAAAGGAAGAAGTCTACCGCACCAAACCGAGGACATTGGAAGAACTGGAGGACCGAATTCGGGAAGTCATGTCCTCCATCCCGCCGGAGTTCCTGCTAAAGTCAGTGGACGCCATTCCTGGGCGGCTCCAGAAGCTGGTGGAAAGAGTTGGAGCCCACATTGAATTTTAGAGAAAACCTACCATGTATGCCTACCTTTTCATATTATTTCTTCTGAAATAAATGGATAAATATACGTATTTTTTACCAATCCAAAATAGGGAGCTACTTTCCGCCCACCCTGTATATTGATGGATTAATTACTTCTCTTAAAAAGATGCTGTGTGTATATATAACATGAGGATAAATAACTTGGTCTATGCCGAATGCCGATGATATGATTTCGTTTAAAGGTCTGAATCAAATTATAAAAATTTGCGAATCATAATCACAGAACCATGTCATTAATTTTAACGTTACTAAAACCAAGTTATGCAATTCCATCTTATTAGCTCAAACCAAATGGCTATTATTATTATTTTCAAGATGAGAGACGAACTAGTAGAGCAGGTACAAGAATTTAAGTATCTGGATCAAATTATCACCAGCTCCTTGAATGATGATTCGGCCGTAAGGAAACATTATCGAAGTTACTGTGCTAAGGCAAACATGATATAAAGAACTTCAAATTCTGCACAAGCGAGGCTAAAGATGCACATTTTCATATTTTCTGCACTATTATTTATGGACAACAACTTTGGGTTAATTATAAAAAAGATTCCTGCAGAACCCTCAGTTTGCTTTACAACGGATCTTTTAGACTGCTGCACAAGTTACCTCCAAGATGCTCAGCCTCTCAAATGTTTGCTAACCGCAACATTTTCAGCCTCCCTGAGGTAAAAAGACGTGCTCAGTACAGTCTAATGCAAAGAATTAAAAACTCAATCTAATTGTCCAAGCTATTTATCAATCTGGACTGTGGACTTATTGGTATGAAAGTATTTGTCTATAGCTCTACTTAACTCCTGCAATAGCTGTTTCATTACATGTACTTTTTTATTAGTACTACCTTTGGGAAGCTGTTAATATTAATCTTATTATATCTCTTTTCATTCCATGTATTATTGTTATTTCTTTGTTACCATAGTGCTTTTTTTTGTTTTCTAAAACTTTAGTTGTATCCTATCCCTTTTTTATAGGACTTGTCTCCTGCCAATAAATATTATCATTGTCATCATTATCATATATATATATATATATTAGGCCTGGTCGAAAAGGGGTCAAGGTCAAGATTTTGCTTAGGTACATATTGTGAGGTTGATCATTTTGTAATAGTAGTATCCACACCAAAAATCAAGGCTGTGGGACCTTCGCTACCCCCTCCTACCGATGCTCACTTTTTTCCATATGAATTTGTATGGGAAATAGGCCAAAAATTGAAAATCGTAAAAATCGGCCCTAAATATTAATTTTTTTGTTTTCGGATGGCCAAAATCGGCTTCCCCGGCACGAATTACATCAGAATAGACCATTCACCAACTTCTTTTGAGATCAGGGGGTAGGGTCTTAAATCTGGTGCTGACTCATAGCACCGGATATAAGACCTACTATTACATTATTTTTTTTTTTCCCAGATTCCTATTTAGGTACCTAGAATGTTGAAAGTGTGTATTAAAATACGTTATTTAATTTTAAAATATCGGTAATAAATAAAATATAGTTAAAATCTTATTAAATTATGGCTACTAGAAAAAGAAGCCACAATGCAGCCTTCGGATATCCAGCAAAATTTTCATCTGCCATGACGCCATCAAAAGCTGATGTTGTAAAGCATTTCCATTTTATTGTTAAAGAGGAAGAATCTAAAACACAGGGTAAAATAAGTAAAAATGATTGCTATAACGTAGTTGTTCAAGATATAAAAGAAATTTGGCAAAAATTTTCTTTCCCAACAATTGATACAAAGGGAATTTATGTTAGAGTTACTAGACTTATAGAAGATGCTGATAAGTTAACTAACTCCTCCACCTTTGCTAAGTAATTTTACCAATGAGCAATTGCTTCAGATTAGAACTAAACCTCTAGAAATACTAGATTTTCCATGTCACAACCAAAGCGTTGAACGGGGTGTGAACTTGGAACTAAATCTAACCAGGAAAGAATTGGTTATATTAATCGGCATAAATTTATTTTAAATACTTTAGTCTAGAAAAGAACTGCCTACTTTTGAGTGGAAAGGTCAATGGAAGGAATAAAAAAAAAAATTAGTTTTAGGTCTAAAATTTTATTGAATTTCTCTCAATTTCTAAATTTCTACCAATAACAGCTAAAAATTTGTATTAAAATTTTTTTTCATGCATTTTTGTATTTTTTTAATTTTTTTTCATTAAAAAATAAATATAACTGTTTTATAAGCGAACTTTTGTAATAATAAAAAAATTTCGAAGTAAATCACAAATTATCTCGAATTTTCTGAAAAAACTGAAACCGGTAGGGGGGGGAGGGGTCCTCAGAATTAAAAAATATTTGACCAGGGTGTTACTATGATTGATTGAACCACCTCACACTATGTACCTAAGAAATAAAAAATTTCGACCCGGCCTAATATATATATATATATATATATATATATATATATATATATATATAATGTTTCAGACCAACAAAGACCCTAGGATCCACTCGTGGCTGGTCTACCTAACTGTGTTCGTAATTGTGTATGTCCTCCGTGGTGGCGGAGGGGACCTACAATTTTACGTGGGTTCCGAACCACAAGAACATAAGAAATTTATGTAACAACTTCCTGTATATTGGCAACGACCAATTTAGCAAAATTAATTAATTATCGATTTAAAACTAAAGATAGAATCTCTGGATCCAGAGGATCAAGTCATAATAGACTACTATCCACAAATATGTTACACTCTATATCTATTTATAACCGACATGCAAATATATCGGATCCAAAGAATCCAGTCAATTTCATTACGGTATCCATCAATACTAGTACCTTGTCACGAAAAATAAGTCACGGTCCATATCGATTGTGTACCAAGTCAAAATTTACAACCATATACATTACAATATATACACTTAGGAGGAAAAGTGTAGGTGTGGCTGTAAAGACTGTACAGTAATGTAGAAATGTGTGTGCACCCATCATGGGTCTCCCATTTAAAGGTGTTTGTGGGGCAAGTGAAGATCATGAGTTTTTCAATACCTCACAGTACTATGGGGGGCACCGCTCAGCAGAGGAATCTCTTTAAATGGGGTGTGTAAGGACAGAGAGTATCCCCTAACCCAAGACGCTGCCTCCCTATATCCCACACATTTGTATTGAGCTGTGGGATCTGTCCCCACAAAGCCTTAATTTTACTACCTTAAACTATACCCAATCTATCAACATATGCGTCTAATCGATTTTTAAACATGTTTATAGATGTGCTACTAATTACTTCTACCGGCAAACTATTCCAGCTATTTACTATTCTATGCGTAAAAAAGTTTTTCGCAACTGCTGTCTCGAACCTTCTACTTGTCAACTTACACCCGTTATTTCTAGTCCTATTATATTGAGATTTCGAAAAAGCTATCTCTATCTACGTTATCGAACCCATTCATAATTTTGAAAACCTGGATTAGATCACCCCTTAACCTCCTAGTCTCGAGTGTTGTCAATTTTAACTCTCTAAGCCTATCCTCGTACGACTTTGACCTAAGCGACGGAATCATCTTAGTTGCTCGTCTTTGAACTCTCTCGATTTTGTCTACAGTATATCTTTGCGCATATGCGGATTCCAAAATTGGACCGCGTACTCCAAATGGGGTCTAACTAATGATTTATAAAGAGGAACTATAATATCGCGCGATTTGTACTCAAAATTTCGAGCTATAAAACCTAACACTTTGTTCGCCTTATTGACCGCTGCTGTACTTTGTTTCGCTACTTTTAAATCACTAGTGACTATAACTCCTAAATCTTTTGTTAAATCTTTGTAATGCACTTGTATGACTAAATTAATGTCTCAACCAGGTTTTCTTATATGTATGTTACATAAGGAAACTAGGTGAGGACATTTGTTCATATCTAAGTGAGTGCCTCCTGACTTAAATTAATCAGTTCAAAACTTGGGTGGATGATCATCTAATTGCAGTGTCTCCTTTTAACATCTTAGCTTTAAGATTTCAGTTCTTGAGTTTCGTAATTGACTTCATTGTTTCAAAAGCTTTCAGCGTGTGTTTTAAGTGGAGTGACTTTCGTTATTTCACCGCTGAAGTCTCTCATTCAGGATCAAGTGCAGAAAATGGCTTCATTAGACGTAAGTAGTCGCTTTCATCATAAGTTATGGCGTCAGATTTTATTTTAGGGTCCGGAAGAGAGAGTATAAAAGGATTGTATTGCATTGTTGATAGAGTATTGTTCTTCAGCAATTGGTATGTAAGTCTAAGGTACATGAAAACGCTTATACACGTCACAGAGGAGAGGTTTTCTTGAAAATTGCAAACCAAGGTGGATCCGAAGGAAACTACGATTTATGGAGGAAATAAATACGAAAGCTTAGGCCAGACTGTGGCACGTTGTTTTGAATACTCGACAAATGTTACTTTCGCTTTCATTTGTTGGAAGCATGGTAGTCCAAAGGCGCTTTCCATAGCCCTGCAGACTGCAGGGATGGGGAGTCGGGAGTCGGAGCTTTTTTGAAGAGTCGGGGAGTCGGTAAAAACGACCGACTCCCGACTCTTTGATTCAATTTCTATATGCCAACAATTTACCAGAATACTACTCTGCCCTAAATAAATATCTTCCTGAACTAATTCTAGAGTCACATTTCCACATTTGATTTATTGTTCTGGTAAATCTTAGCAAATGAATTCATATTTCTATTTTCTATTTCAGGATACTAGGTACCATATAAAAATTAGCAATATATTAATTATTAATTTAATTAGCCCCTATTAGTAATGAGTCGTGGGCCTAGTAGAAAATCAGCAGAGTCTCAATATTTTAAGCTAAATGAGGATGAAAGTATTTTTATTTGTCAAGTAGAAAAGGATGGTAAAGAGTGTAATGCAAAAATTAGTGCTTACACTAGAAAAAATGCTAATGCTCCAACTAGAGCCTCAAACTTGAAACGCCATTTACGAAACAAACATCCCAATATTTATAAGGTTGTAGATCAGCATGATAAGGAAATCCATCAACCTACTTCTAGTCAGGCCAGTACCTCTATTTCAAAAAGCAAACAAGTCTCTGTTACAAAATTTTTCCACAGTGAGAGAATTACAATATCAATGACAAAGGAAAATTTTAAAAAATACCTTATAGATTTAGTTGTAAAGAATGGGGTTGCACTTACATTATTTTCCTCCCCAGCTTTCCGTGGATTAAATGGAGAAATGGCGGCAAAACTAGGAGTGTCATTAGAGAGACATGATATTCGAAACATGATTTTAAAGGAAGCAGAAAGCCAGAAAACTTTATTGAAAACAATGCTGCAAGGAACATTCTTCTTTCTTAAGATGGATGCCTGCACGAGACAAAGAATTAATTATATGGCAATAAATGTTCAGTTCAATGATGATGAAGGAAAACTAGTTATATGTACTCTGGCAGTGAAGGACACTGAAGCTCAACATTCAAGCAAATACCTGACCAAGCTAATTGAAACCATCTTGACAGAATATGAAATCACTAAAGAGCAAATATTATCAATTGTTACTGATAATGCTTCAAATATGACAAATACAGTACAGAAACTTAATGATGGTGAAGTAAAAGGAGATCTTTTTGAAGACAGTAGTGAAGAAGATACGGATGAAACTGTAGACAATGATTTTGCTGGATTCTCAAATATCCCCCATATGCGATGTGCAGTCCACACATTGCAACTGGCAATTCGTGATGGGTTAAAAGAAAGGAATGCTGCTAATGTAGTAGGTAGGTTACGCAACATAGTAGTGGCTGCAAGAACGCCTAAACTTGATGCAATATTAAAACGTCGATCCGGAAAAGGTGCAGTTATAGATCAAGCTACACGTTGGGGGAGTACCTATGAAATGATTAAGCGCCTTCTTGAATTGAAGCCATACCTTATCGATATGGCAAACCCAGATGTAACAATGACTGATATCCAGTGGCAGCAGGCAAGTCAACTTGAGGCATTACTTAAGTACCCATATGTGGTTACAAAGAAGTTTCAAGCAGCCGAATTGACACCTGGCACATTTTACGATGAATGGAAAAATATTAATTATAAACTATCTCAAATTGGCGGCATTGTTGCAGATGGTATAAGAATGTCTATGCAGCGTAGAGAAGAAAATTTACTGAATAATGACGTGCTATTGGCTGCAGTTTATGTAGATCCTATGCACAGGGTACTTTTAACTGAAGAACAGATTGCTAGAGGAAAGTCAGCTCTGTGTGATGTAGCTGTGCGAATGAAAATGTTAAATGAAACAGATGCCGCAAGTAATTCAGAATTTGAAAGCTGCTCTAGTCCTGCCATTATGCAAAGCTCCTGCTCAAACTCTGAAGAAGAAATGGATTTTGAAAAATATCTCGATAATGAAGAAAAATCAAAAAAAGTTAAGCGATGCCGTTTGAGTCAAGATGATAAACCTATAAAAATAACCCCATTGACCAAATTCAGAGAAGACTTTAATGCAGCTTTAACAAAAATAGAGAAATTTGATCGTTCATTAAAACTTGATGTGATGAATGCCATACCAAAGTATCCTGAATTAGTGCAAGATGTAGCCAGAACTGTTACTGCATTGCCACCAACACAAGTCAGCGTTGAAAGATTATTTTCAGCTCTTCGGTTAATTAAATCCCACCTACGGGCTAAGTTGAAGGAGGACATAATTGATGCTATACTTTTCTTAAGAACAAATTCTCCTTAGAGAGTTAAATTATTAAGTATGTTTTTTAGCCTTTTTTTTAATATTTAGCTTCAATATTAGCATATCATAATATATAATGGAAACAAAATATTCTTTACCAACTTTTTTTTATTTAGCTACGGTACCGTATGCAACATTAAAACTTTAAAATTGTTAACCTAATGAGGTTATAAATATTTTATACGAGATCAATTTCTTTTTCTGTTAATTTTTATTTTTGTGTAATACAACATTAAAATTGTATTAAATTACTAAACTGTATTATTATCATACCTACTTTATTACATTTATTTATACTTATATATTTGAAAGAGTCGGGAGTCGGAGTCGGTTTTTAAAAATACCGACTCGGGAGTCGGTTGTTTTTGGCCGACTCCCCATCCCTGCTGCAGAGTACTCGTGCAATGGATGCTATCAGTTGTTTGATACACGGATTTACGTCATTGCAAAGACGATGAATTTCCAGGCATGCGTACCCATCGAGTCTCTTAAGTGAGGACGTTTTTCGCAGGCAAGGCGTGTTAAACATATTATCCCAACCAAGAGACAAAATCTGCATTCCGCTAATATTAGTTGACGGGTAAAATTAATAAGTTTTCAAGCAAAATAATTTTTTGAGTTACTGAATAACTAAAGCATTTTCGTTTTCATATTTGTTTTATTTTTTAATGAAAAGTATTAACTCGAGTAGTGCCAGTATTGTTTTTCCCAGTTCCATGTTAAGGGTTTCTAGTGTTAGGCATATTACCTGCCATATTTCATCAATTAAAAATTTAAATCAGACATTTTACTGAATTTATTTCATAACCTATATTTTGGACTCAGCCGAAATCATTTTCTGATCATTAACCATCCCTGGGACAAAACTGTCACGGAAGTGGAGTTGGTTTCGCATAATTGAAGGAGTGCTCAATGAACGTGACGCAATTTTTGCCTCGTTCCAACTTCAGTTTTGTTCTTTATTTTAAATTGTTTTCCCAGATTGCGTGTGCGCATCTGTCAGGCGAGATTTCCGGAAAGGAAGAAAACTTCGTGTACACAGAACTCATGAAGAGAGAACCAAGTATGGATACATTAAAAAAAAATATTTTCTTTGCTTCGTACCTGTCAGCTGTCACATTTTGCTTGATAGAGTTAGGAAGTTTAATAAATTTATTACGGTTATCGTTTTGTCAGATTTTACTTACAAATCTTTGTTTTACTCGTCGTATATAATTTACATCTTGTAGAAAACTGCAAGACGTAGAAAATTGAATGATGGATATAACCAAGATATTTCTGAATAAACGTGGAGTTTATATAAATGTGGCATAAGAGTTAACGAGAAGGAGAAATAGAAGTGGTTTGAGAGGTGTGTAAATGAAGACGGATGTTCGTTTCATCTCCCCCACGAGTCAAGCGTAGGAAATGGGCATCACATGAAGAATTGATAATGAAAGAATTGGGTTTCTTGTTACCGAAGCATTAATGGAATTACTTTAGCAAAATAATGATAATGATTTTGTGGAAATTGGTTGGATTAATTATACAAAAAGCAAATCATTTATCGTTTTGACTTTCAGAGTTGAAGCTTCTGTATGTAACTCCTGAGAAGGTATCTGCCAGCCAAAGGCTCCTTAGCATTATGGATACGCTCAACCAGAGGCAGAAGTTGTCCATGTTTGTAGTGGATGAGGCCCATTGCGTCTCTCAGTGGGGACACGACTTCAGGTTCGCTCCTTTTTTGTGTGTATTTTATTTGTCATGTCCATCGTTCACGTTAAAGGATTTATTTAAAGATTCAGATATGGCTGTCCCGTAATTATGTGAATATTTCCACAAAAAGGAACTGTCTTAATTTGAAGAAAAACATTAAAAATGTCAGATTTCTTTACTGGTATTTGTAATGATTGAATACACAATTTTGTGGAACATGGTATAAATAACAAACGAGTTCTTGCCTTTCGGCATCTCACTTATATTTAAGTCACTGGTATTATGTTTATCATCATAAAGATCTATTCTGTATGATTAAACTAACGACACTTGCCCCATTTAAATTGAGACAAATATACAGTACTATATTCAGTTTGTCCAGTTTTTATATAGAACCAGAGCAAAGAAAGTTTCATATTTCTTAAAATATCAAAATTGAGTCTCCTTAACCCACCCCTTTTTTATTTTGTGGACTTGTGCTCTTTTGAACTCGTACATACATTTTCTAAAAACCCGTTTGCCATTCTCAATGGGGTGGGCACGATGCTTCATTTTGGGACTGGAGACACTCGAATCAGTTACACGAACAGGATCAATGCCAGGAGTAAGGTACTATCCTAGCGTCAGAGATCGTGTTATTTTTCGTGTCAAGATTAAAGTATACCTCTACTGGTACGTCAGGTGATACCAGCGTCCCCATTAACCCACCTCACGAACCGCTTTCATCTATTTCTGTTTCTCGTTAACTTGTGCCACACATATACAGTGTGTATATATATATATATATATATATATATATATATATATATATATATATACCCCCTCCCCGCGGGCGGTCTTTCTGGGGTGGATCGCCCGCGGGCTCCTGCCTCCATGTGGCGAGGGGGGTCAGCCGCGGCTGGGGGCCCTGCCGGGTCCCCGCCCGGTTGCGAAGTAGATTTTTAACATACCCTGCTATTCTACAGTCCCCTCTTTCCTGTCTTCCCCTCTTTCCCCTCTTCCTTGCCCCCTCTGTTTTTTTTTTTTTTCTGCTTTCTCTTCTCACTTCGCGCGCCCCGTGGGCTGCCGGGGCTGATCGCTGGGGGTCTCGCTCCCATGGTCGGGGCCGGACTAAGTTGGCTGGTAGGGTGCCCGGGCCTGGGACCCTGGGGGGCCTTGGTCTTTGCTGCCGGCGGGGGAGAACTCTCGAGGCTGTAAGGGCCCCTTTTGAAACGGGGGTACCCGCATGGGACGAGGCACCCATCCCCCGCCGGCGTGCGCTTGGTCCCCTTGGGCCCCGGGTAATCGGTTCCCCGCGGCCCCGGGCGCGAAACAACAAAAATACTGTTTATGGGTTCTCTTACTAAACTTCACTCCCCTCTTGTTGACGACTCTGGCCCGCCCTTGGATTTGGATCAGACTACTACTTCTGGTCGTTCAGCGGCCTCTGCCTCCGCTGGATTGACCCTCAAGCCGTATGGCCCCCTCTCGTCCTCTGCGGTGTCTGGCTCTCGTGGCCGGACTCGTGGTGGCCGTAGGGCGGGGTCTTCGCGGCCCTTGTTCTCTCGCCCACTCTCGGTTACCGTTACACATGGACCTGTCTCTGCTGTCAATTTCTGTCCAGTGGACAGGTTCCTTGTTCTCCGCCCTTCCGCTGGCTCCCTTCCGGGCAACTCGGAACGGGTGTTTCAGCGCCTTAAGACGATAGGGGTTCCCTGTCGTTATGATATCCGCCCTCTGAGGGATGGGTCTCTTCTTTTGAAGTCCCGTTCTTCGGGGGTGACTGGGTCCCTTCTACAGTTGCAGGATGTCTTGGGTTGCAGAGTTTCTGTGACTCCCCATCCGCAATTGAATAGCTGTCAAGGCACCATTTTCGCTTCCCGTCTGCTGTCAATCCCGGTTGGCGAGTTGCAGGAGGATCTTGCCCCCCAGGGGGTAACGAAGGTCTTCCGCTTTTCGTCGCGCCGGGATGGTGCTCTTACCCCGTCCGCTCGTCTGCTCCTGACCTTTGACTCCCTTGTGCCTCCGGCCCAGGTGTTCTGGGGCATGGGTGATCGCCGGTCGTGTGAGTTTTCGGTGCGACCATATGTGCCTGACCCGGTTCGCTGCTTTGGCTGCAACCGATTCGGCCATGTTAGCTCTGCGTGCCGCCGTGAGGGTAAGCTATGTGTCCGCTGCGGTGGGCCTGCGCACCCTACCCCGTGCACGAAGCCCCCGCGTTGCTCAAACTGTTCGGGGGCCCACCCTTCCTCTTCCGGGACTGTCCCGTTTTCAAGTTTGAATTTGAGGTGCGGTCCTTAAGGACTACCGAATTCCTTAGTGCGCGGGAGGCGCGCGATAAGATCCGTGACCGGGAGCCGCGGCGGGGGTTGTCCTACGCTGCGGCTCTTGGCCCTGGCGGGCCTCGGGCCCCTCCCGTGCTACCCCGGCGTCTACTGGAGTGGTGCCCCCCCTGGAAGTCCCGGGGGTTGGTGGTCCTCCTGGCGCCGCGGGTCCTTCTTGTTCCTCTGTCTCACTTTCTGACATCCCATCTGCTTCCCTGCCTACAAGTGCCCCTTCTCCCCCTCCGGCCTTGGGGTCTGGATCCTTGCCTACTCGTCTCTCGGGTGGGGAGGGGGATGCCCCGAAGGAGAGGAGGAAGCGTCGCCGTGGTCGGAGTCCTTCCGACCCGACCCTGATTGCTGCTCGCCTTGCTTCCCCTTCTTCCCCGTCTTCACCGGAGGGGAAGCGGCGCGCTGTTCCTGATCCGCTCGGGACTTCCCCCCCCCCATACGGAGCGCTGGTGGGGCGTCACCTCCCGGTGCCCCGACCAGTGTCCGGGTGTCGGTCGAGGTGCATTGCCCCATGACACCCTCGATTACTGACTCTGTTCCCATGATAGACCCGGTCGAGAGGGGCCTGGCCCTCCTTCATGGAGTCTCTCTCTCTCCGGCTCCTGCTGAGAGTGGTCGGGTCTCTCCCTGGATCTACCTCTCCCACTTGTGGTCGACCTTTCCTCTCCCCCCCGTCAGTGCTTGTCTGGTTTGACGAGCCCTCGAACAGCTGGTTCCCCCCGGTCCCCCTCTTGTGGGGAGTTGGGGGTTTCGGCTGGGCCCGACTCGTCGTCTCTCCCCCCGCCGGGAGAGCCCCCCTCTGACCTCCCTGTTCTACTCTCCACTTCTCGTCCTACTACGGGTGCAGCAGATGCGGAGTCGGTGGCCCCTACCCCCCCAGTTCTGGGTGAGTCGGGGAAACCGATTCCGTCCCTGGTTACGGACCGTTGAGTTTGCTGCTCAGCTTGGTCCGTGGCTATTTCGCTGTTTTCTCTGCCTCTTATAATGCCGCTTCCCCTTACAGTTCCATCTTGCATTGGAACTGTAGGGGGCTTTTAGCTAACTGGGAGAACCTTGCCTCCCTGCTGGAGAGCGAGCGGCCTTCCTGTGTTTGTCTCCAGGAGACTATCCTGGCTGCGCGGGGACTCCCTCGTCTCTCTGGCTATGTTGGTTTCCCTTGCACCCCGGATGAGCGCACACGCCGGCGGGGTGCGGCGATTTACGTGCATCATTCGTTACCATCGCGTGGTGTGCCTCTTCGCACTTCCTTGCAGGCTGTGGCTGTGCGGCTCTTTTTAGATCGCCAGTACACTGCCTGCTCGGTTTATATTCCTCCTCATGACCCTCCTTCTCGCGACGCGGTTCGCGAGTTGGTGCTGCAACTACCCCGACCGTTTCTCCTCCTCGGGGACTTTAACAGTCGCGACCCGGCTTGGGGAGATGTTCGGTCGACTAATGTTGCTGGTATTTTACTCTCCTTAATGGAGGAACTTTCCTTTGCGTGTCTCAATTCCGGTGAACCTACTTACTTCCACGAACCCACGGGTTCATTTACCTGTATTGATCTCTCCTTGGTGTCCCTCGATGCCTTACTCGATTTTTCGTGGAAGGTGTTGGGGGACTCTTATGGCAGTGATCATTACCCAGTCTGTCTTGAGCCGGTCGGTCCGCAGCCGGGCGTTTCGTCTCGACCGAGGTGGTGCCTTGCGCGGGCTGACTGGCCATCTTTCAGAGCTCGTTCCGTCATTGTCCGTTCGGTGTTGAGCTTTGGCTCGGTGGATGAGAGCTTGGAGTTCTTCGAGCGGGTGGTGATGGGCGTCGCGGAGACTGTATTCCTCGATCTTCCGGTAACCCGCGGACTCGTAGCGTCCCGTGGTGGACTCCAGCATGTCACCAGGCGGTGTGCGAGAGGAAGAGGGCAACGCGCCGCTTCCACCGCACCCGGCGCGCGGGCCACTTGATTGAGATGCGGCGGGCGAAGGCTTTCGCCCGCCGGACTCTCAAGTTGGCCCGTCGGGCCTCTTGGCGTGCTTTTGTGTCCGGCATCTCCTCATCTACCCCTTCTGCTGCTGTGTGGCGGAAGGTACGTAGTATCGAGGGGAGGCCGGTCCCTGCTAGTCGCCCTGTCCTTCGGGACGGGGACGGCTTCCTTTCGGATCCTGCTGCTGTGGCTGATCGGCTGGCCGGTGCTTTTGCTGCGGTTTCCCGTTCGCCTTCAGCTGCGATCGCCCTTTATCGGAGGTCACGTTCCCGCCCCCTGGGAACGAGCCCTATAACCATCTCTTTCCGATGCGGGAACTTCGGGCTGCTTGGCAACCCGTCGTTCTTCCGCTCCTGGCCCTGATGACATTCCGTATGACTTTCTTCGGAATCTGCACCCGATGGCCCTGCACTTCTTGCTGGATCTTTTCAACCGGATGTGGGTTGAGGGGTCGTTCCCTTCCCGTTGGAGGGAGGCGATTGTGGTCCCGATACCTAAGCCGGGGAAGGATCCGGCGGAGGTGGCGAGCTATCGGCCTATTGCTTTGACGAGCTGCTTATGCAAGCTCCTCGAAAAGATGGTGGCCGTCCGACTTTCCTTTACACTGGAGTCGCTTGGGTTATGCCCCCCGACCCAGTATGGTTTTCGTCGATTTCGGGGTACTCTGGACCCCCTTCTCCTCCTTGGCCATGATGTACGGGAGGCATTTTCCCGCCGGAATCTTGTTCTGGCCGTCTTTTTTGACGTCCAAAAGGCCTATGACACGACCCGTCGGGGAGTGTCATGGACCGTTTGAAGTCTCTTGGTTTTGTGGGCTTTTTGCCCACGTTTCTTCGCAACTTCCTCTGCCGTCGCACTTTCCGCGTCCGTAATGGGGCGGCCCTATCTGCCCTGTATGTTCAGGAGGAGGGGGTGCCCCAGGGGTGTGTGTTGAGCGTCTCATGCTTCAACCTAGTTATGTCTGCGCTACCGGGAGCTCTTCCGCCCTCGGTGCGCTGTTCCATCTATGCAGATGATCTGGCTGTCTATGCCGCGGGGACGAGTCCCCCCCTCGTGGAGAGGCAAGTCCAACTCGCGGTCAATCGGGTTGAACGCTGGGCGTCGTCGGTGGGCCTTACGTTGTCTTCCGAAGACTTCGTGTGTGGCCTTCCTTCCGTCGAGGAGACGGGGATCCGGCGCCATCCCGGCCTTTAACCTTACACTCGGGGGTCAGCCTCTGGCCCTCGTTCATCAGTACTCTTCTTGGGTATGGTTTTCGACAGCCGTTTGAGCTGGGTTCCCCACCTTCGCCGGCTGCGCGAGTCCGCGAGACGTACCCTGGATTTGCTGGGGCATCTGTCGCATACTACATGGGGCGCGGATAGGCGGACGCTCCTCCGTTTGTACGTGTCCCTGGTACAGTCCAAATTAGACTATGGGAGTGTGGTGTATGGCTCCGCCTCCCGCACGGCCCTTCGGATACTGGATCCGGTCCTCTCTAGAGGACTGCGCATGTCATCTGGCGCCTTCCGCTCCTCTCCGGTTGATAGTCTGCAGGTGAGTGCGACATCCCTCCCTTGGAGGATCGGAGGTCGTTCCTCGTTGCTAAACACTATCTCCGGATCCTCCGTCTTCCCACCTCTCCTCTGTTCCAGGTGGTTGAGAGGGCGTTCTGCCGGGATGGGGGTTGGTATTTCACCGACACGGTGACCTCCCTCCTCGATGGTATGGGCACTCCCCCTCCATCCGTTATACCGGTCTCTTTCAGTGGTGTTGCACCTTGGGAGAGCACCCCTGTTGCGTGCTGTAGGGCGTTGCGCCCCGTTCGCAGACCGAGTCGGACTCTGCCTTGCTTCGGTCTCTTTTCCTTCAGCATGCGGCGTGTCACTCTGCATGTGTTGCGATCTTCACGGATGGTTCGAGGTCGTCGGGGGGCGTTGGATCCGCGGCTGTTCCCCAGTCGTCTGTCCTTGCTCCCCGATGTACCCGTCTCCCTGATGAGGCTTCCGTTTTTACGGCGGAGCTCTATGCCATTCTGAGCGCTCTGGAGGTGGTGCGGGAGCATCCGGATGGGTCGTTCGTCATCCATTCGGATTCCCGCAGTGCCCTGGATGGCCTGGAGTGTTTTGACTCTGTCCACCCGCTGGTCCGACGAATCCAGCTACTGTACCATACTCTTGTCGCTTTCGGTGGCAAGGAGGTGGTATTTTGCTGGGTCCCAGCACATGTTAACGTGGCTGGAAATGAGGCTGCCGATCGAGCTGCCCGTTCCGCGTGCCGACTGCAGGTTTCACCTGTGTCCCTCCCTTTTTCTGATTATATCCCTGGCTTCCGTAGGTTTTTGCGCTCCCGGTGGCAGAGTCGCTGGGATGGCGCTACGGACAACAAACTTTGCAAGATTAAACCCAAGTTGGGATGTTGGGCCTCTTCCTTCCATCGGTCGCGCCATAAGGAGGTGGCTCTGGCCCGCCTCCGTATTGGCCACACCCACCTGACCCATGGCTATTTGATGGCCGGGGATCGGGTGCCCCGATGTCCCAATTGTGACGTCCTCCTTACAGTTGCCCACCTCTGGTGGAGTGTCCGCTTTACTCTGCGCTGCGCGCAGAGTATTTTCCCTTTTTGGAGACGTGGGCTTTGTGATAGGCTTGGCGCTCTTCTGTCTGAAGGTCCTACTTTTCGATAACCGGGTTGTTCTCCTTCCTCTTTCGCTCCCGACTTCTTTACCGGCTGTGACCCCACTATGATCTTTTTGCTTTTCCCCCACCTCCTCCTCCTCCCCCCCGTCTATTGTTCATTTCCGTTAGTTGTTCCATACTCTTCGTTCTGTGTTCGCTCTGCTATCCACCTTTCTTTTGGTGGCCATGAGCGGTCATTCTTTGAAACAAAAAAAAAAAAAAATATATATATATATATATATATATATATATATATATATTATATATATATGATACACACAGACAGTGCATGGAACAAGGAACTCTTCTGGGATAATTAAATCCACTATAGTCCGAATAAGTAATGGTAAATGACAAATACCATAGTTTTTCTTTTTCATGATGCTAGCCCGACGCGGGCAACGGGTCACTCGCGAGTGACCCGTTGCCCGCGTCGGGCTAGCATCATGAAAAAGAAAAACTATGGTATTTGTCATTTACCATTACTTATTCGGACTATAGTGGATTTAATTATCCCAGAAGAGTTCCTTGTTCCATGCACTGTCTGTGTGTATCATAAAAAACTCAGGGGACCATTCTGAGTTCATTCATATATATATATATATATATATATATATATATATATATATATATATATATGATGAATAAAACCACGAAGGAAAAAAGAAACACAAAGGGGTGCTCAAGCGCTTTCGTCTAATGACATCCTCAGGAACACTGGAGTGAAAGGACAGATCAAGGCAATATATAGGTTACAAAAATAAACATACATACTACATATTCACATATATATACATATATATATATATATATATATATACATATATATAGTAAGCATAGAAAAAATTGTGGGAGGAGCCAACATTTATATGGTCACAGAAGAATAAAGAAATAAAATAAATATAAATATAAATTGAGAAAAAATTAATTACAAAATAGTGCCTTAGTGATATATATGTCACAGCCTAAATAATCATAAAGAAATAAACAGGCAAATAAAAAAACCATAAATAATATATATATATATATATATATATATAATATATAATATATATAAAGACACTTTTAGCACTTTGGCCGACCTTCAATATAAATTCAAATGGCTTGTTTATGGAACAGGTCACAAAAGAATAAAGAAATAAAAATAAATATAAATATTGTAAGTGGAGTCTACCAATTCAAGCTCAAAAGGGAATGCAAAAAACTTCACTTTTTTACGTGAAGGTCAAAATAGAATAAAAACCCACTCTAATAGACAGAGTTTATTTCCA
Source organism: Bathynomus jamesi (assembly GCA_023014485.1). Lineage (NCBI taxonomy): Eukaryota > Metazoa > Arthropoda > Malacostraca > Isopoda > Cirolanidae > Bathynomus > Bathynomus jamesi. The sequence continues at coordinate 54,931 of JAJOZX010000578.1, read as the reverse complement.
CGCCAGTGGGCGTCGAAACTGTCGTGGAAATAAACTCTGTCTATTAGAGTGGGTTTTTTTTCAACTCAAAAGGGAAGTTTTACAATCAATTTAATAGATGCTGCCAAATTGATATATATGTCACAAAAAATAAAGAAATAAACCAAAAAAAAAAAAAAAAATTAATTATTAAAAAAATAAAAATAATATAATAAATTGAAAGATAAATTTTAAGAGAGGCACACCAATTTATAAGGGAAACTTACCACATATGCATATTATAGTCACAAACGAATAAAAAAGTACAAGTAAATATAAATTGGAAAACAAAATGATGCCTAGATGTTTTCCAATTTATATTTACTTGTACTTTTTTATTCGTTTGTGACTATAATATGCATATGTGGTAAGTTTCCCTTATAAATTGGTGTGCCTCTCTTAAAATTTATCTTTCAATTTATTATTATTATTTTTTATTTTTTTAATAATTAATTTTTTTTTTTTTTTTTTTTTTTTTTTTTTTGGTTTATTTCTTTATTTTTTTGTGACATATATATCAATTTGGCAGCATCTATTAAATTGATTGTAAAACTTCCCTTTTGAGCTTGAATTGGTAGACTCCACTTACAATATTTATATTTTTTTTATTTCTTTATTCTTTTGTGACCTGTTCCATAAACAAGCCATTTGAATTTATATTGAAGGTCGGCCAGTGCTAAAAGTGTCTTTTATATATATATATATATATATTATATATATATATATATATATATATATATTTATGGTTTTTTTTATTTGCCTGTTTATTTCTTTATGATTATTTAGGCTGTGACATATATATCACTAAGGCACTATTTTGTAATTAATTTTTTCTCAATTTATATTTATATTTATTTTTATTTCTTTATTTCTTCTGTGACCATATAAATGTTGGCTCCTCCCACAATTTTTTCTATGCTTACTATATATATGTATATATATATATATATATATATATATATATATATATGTACTGTATATATATGTGAATATCTCCGGACAAACGACGGACTCCTATGTGAGCCCAAGTCGGTGGCAGACTACCTTGCTTCTACCTTCGCCGCCGTTTCTTCCTCTGCAGCCAATCCCATACCCGCCCCTGACGTTAGCCCCTCCCCACCGTCCATAGACAGCACCTACAACCGATTGTTTACCATGCGTGAACTACAGACGGCACTGGCCTCTCGACGATCCCCTTGTCCCGGCCCGGACGGTATTCCGTACGGCATGATCCAACACCTCCACTCTACCTTACTAATTTTCCTGTTAGACCTATACAATCGCATATGGATAGAGGGTGCCTTCCCCTTTAGGTGGAAGGAGGCCCACGTCATCCCTATCCCCAAGCCCGGCAAAGATTCCCTGGACCCCACAAACTACAGACCAATCGCCCTGACATGTTGTGCCTGCAAGATCCTCGAAAAAATGGTCGCTACGCGATTATCGTTCGTCCTTGAACGTGCCAATTCCTTCCCGTCTACCCAGTCCGGCTTCAGACAATTCCGCTCCACCACTGATCCCCTCCTGCTTCTCAGTCGAGACATACAGGATGCCTTCGACAATCGACAGTTCGTACTGTCAGTTTTCTTCGACATCCAGAAGGCCTATGACACCACCCGTCGAGCAATGATCCTCAGTCAGCTCCGACATCTGGGCCTTGTCGGAGCCATGCCTACCTTCATCAGGGGCTTCCTTACTTCTCGGACCTTTAAAGTCCGGGTGGGCTCAGTCCTCTCTGACACCTTTGTGCAGGAGGACGGGGTCCCGCAGGGAAGCATCCTTAGTGTTCTCTGCTTCTCTGTCGTGATGAACACGGTCTCACAATGTCTTCCACCCACAATCCGCTCTTCCATCTACGCGGATGACCTTGCAATCTACTTCGCAGGACGAGAACCGTCTGTCGTTCAACGGCAAATGCAGCTCGCCATCTACCGGGTGGAGAGGTGGGCGACGTCGGTGGGTTTCCGCCTCTCCATCCCTAAGTCCAAGTGTATGGTCTTCAGTAGAAGAAGACCCACAACCCTTCCTCTACCCTCTGTTACACTATACGGCAGTCCTCTTGAGGTGGTACCCTCCACGCGTTTTCTGGGCATGACCCTGGACCGACGGCTCAATTGGGTTCCCCATCTCAAGCACCTAAAGCAATCCCTTCGACGCCCCCTCGCTCTCCTGGATCACCTCTCTCACACCACATGGGGTGCAGATCGACGCTCTCTTCTTCGCCTTTATACTTCCATAGTACAGTCGAAGCTGGACTATGGTAGCGCAGTTTATGGTTCAGCCTCCAACGCCCGCCTCCGTATCCTGGACCCGGTACTTAATAGAGGCCTTCGCCTCGCCACCGGTGCTTTCCGCTCCTCCCCAGCCTCCAGCCTCCATGTGGAATGTGATCATTTCCCTCTCGCCCTCCGACGGGGTCTAATCCTCATGCGGACATACCTCCGTGCACAGAGGCTACCTTCTTCGCTTCTGGGCACGGTGGTTTTAGAACTACCACCTCAGGGACGGAGCTGGCACTTCACTGAAGCGGTCCGCTCTTTCCTTGATCTTTTCAACATGCCTGCCCCCTCAGTTATTCCCATTTCATTCAGCATCTACCCCCCCTGGATCCTAACCCCTATCAAGTTTTGCAAAGATCTGTGTTCCCTACCGAAGACTACCACGAGCGCCATGATATACAGGTCACTTTTCCGCGAACACGCAACCCAACACCCGGACGCAATCGCCATTTACACGGATGGTTCCCGCTCGGAAGCTGGTGTGGCCTCCTCAGCGGTGATTCTGTCCCAGCCGCTCTCCCGGAGCGTCGGTCTGCCCCGCGAGGCCTCCGTTTTTTCGGCGGAACTTTTCGCCATTACGGAGGCCCTCGATATTGTGCGCACCCACTCTGCCAGCTCTTTTGTTATTTATTCGGACTCCCAAAGTGCACTTCTCTCCCTTGAAAGATTTAACTCCCCTCACCCGCTCGTCTGTACCATCCAGCAGACCTTCCACTTTTTAACGATCTTCCAACACAAGACAATCGCATTCTGTTGGGTCCCGGCTCATGTCGGCATCCAGGGCAACGAGGCGGCGGACCGCACAGCGAAGACGGCCTGCTTGCTGCCGGCCTCCTCCCGACCCCTCCCCTTCTCCGACTTCTTCCCGGCTTTCCGCTCCCATTTCCGCTCCATATGGCAGCGGGAATGGGACCAGGCCACACAAAATAAACTCCACACGATCAAACCGCAAATAGAATATTGGGCTTCTTCATTCCACCGGTCCCGCCATAAAGAAGTAATCCTAGCCCGTCTCCGTATAGGTCACACCCGCATCACCCACGGACACCTTATGGCGAAATCGCCAGCCCCGCTTTGCTCTACCTGCCATACCCCTATCACTGTCTTACACCTTCTGGTGGAATGCTCAAAGTTGGCCGCTCTCCGTCGCAGGTGTTTCCCTCTCTCGGCCGAAATCCCCATACCCAACTGCCTACGATCCATACTTGCCGACGGCCCCCACTTTTCAGCGGAGGCCGTTCTCCTCTTCCTTACTCACTCCCATCTGCTCCATCGCATCTGAAACCGTACCCCTCCTACCCACTATCCATCGACTGACCCTTACTCATTCCCCTAGTCTACCACCCCCAGCACAGTAACATCACCCACCCACTGCCTCGCCGAGATATGTACCGTCTTTTTAGGTGCGAATCGGCGGTAAAACTGAAAAGGGAAAAAAAAAAAAAAATATATGTGAATATGTATGTATGTATGTTTATTTTTGTAACCTATATATTGCCTTGATCTGTCCTTTCACTCCAGTGTTCCTGAGGATGTCATTAGACGAAAGCGCTTGAGCACCCCTTTGTGTTTCTTTTTTCCTTCGTGGTTTTATTCATCATAAATACTTTTCACGTGTCACTTTCGTGAAATAATTTTTCATATATATATATATATATATAAACTGTAACTTTATTCACACATTTACTAATTACATCCTTCCGTCTAATTTTACGCCGTTTTTCTCTACTTTTCACACCAACACCCACAGTTATACACCCTTTTCAGTTCTATCATTATTCATTCTCTCCACATGACGATACCAATATAACATACTCTCTTCCATTTTCATAACTTAGATATCTCAGTTCGCTGTCGAAAGTGGTAGTAGTTGTCACACAAAACAAGCATCTCCATCCATACATCAGTGTTGACACCAATATACTTTTACGTCAATCTCGTGATGCGTCTACATTCAAGCACTTTCTTCCTACCAGGGCTTTTACCGTGCCCTTCACTTGCTTATCTTACTTCACTTACTTTACCTCATTTTGTTAGTCAAACACCGAAGATAGTTAAATTTTCACATTCATGATCCACAAATATCTCCATTCACCACAATATTACCTGGTGGCACTACTACTACTACTACTACTACTAACAACAACAGGAACCTTACTTTTTTTTTTTTTTACACTCGATAGTCTTTCATATTCATCAGTAGAACTTGTCATTACTCAACTTAATTCTTTCTCTGATTCACTCATAAGAACGTCATCAGCTTATATCAAATTCAAATTTACTTCTCCATCTAGCTTTTTGCTTTCATTCCACTCATTACCCCAGCTATATACATACTGAACACCCTTGGCAATGTTACACCTGCCCTATTTTGCTCTAACATCAATACAGAACCAGTCACTCAACTCGCCATTAACCCTCACATCCGACATAGCATTGATGTGAGTGCTTCCAGTCTGGTGTAGTAATTCCTTTATCAAAATTAATACTATTCAATTTTGTATTTTAATTTTAAATGTCCGTCTTTAATATCTTCATTTCTTAAAGGCCAGATTATAAAAAACTGAATGTTTTACGAATGCGCTTTCCTCAAGTTCCAACCATGGCACTGACTGCCACTGCCACGCCTCGCGTCAGAGTCGACATCCTTCACCAACTCGGTTTAAAAGACCCAAAATGGTAAGCAAGATTTAATCGGTGATATTGCTGTTCTTCAACAACATTGACGCATTTTACAGTTTATATATATATTATTGAAGACCAAAGATTCAATGCATTGCCGCAGAATACCATTCTGAAACTTATCACGCCAAGAACATTCATTTGGAAAAAATAGAAAAGTAAAGGACAGGGCATAGAAGGCGCTTTTTCTCCTGCCTGCCACTGATCACTGTAAAAGTATTTTGAATAATGTACGAGGGCCACTCACTATATTTTGACCCACCTTTTTTTTTCTTTCCAAGTTTCCTTGTAAGTTCCAGAAATTTTGTACACAAGTAGTTATATATCTTTTTTAAAAGTTTTTATTTTTCCACATAGTCTCCATCCTTTTCTACGGTTTTCCTCCACCTCGAAACAAGGGCCTTTATTCCTTGCTGGTAGAAATCCGCTGGGTTCCGCTGGAGCCACCTCTTAACCTCTTCAACAAACTCATCGCCACTCTGAAACTTTCTTCCACGAATAGCATCCTTCATTGGCCAAACAAATGAAAGTCTGAAGGTGCCAGATCCGGGCTGTATGGAGGGTGGGGTAACACAGTCAAGCGCGTTTTTGTGATGACCTCTCGTTTGCAAACTGTTGTGTGGTCTTGCATTATCGTGCAAAAGAATGACGTCTTCCAATTTTCTCTCCGGTCGAACTCGCTTATACGTCTCTGGAGTCTCTGTAGCATAGCAATATATGCCTCCGAGTTGATTGGTTGTCCTTTCTTCATAATGTCCACCAGAATCACCCCTTTTATGTCTCAGAAGATGGTGGCCATACCTTTCAGGCAGAGAGCCATTTTGAGCTTTTTCTTGCGTGGGGAATCTGCGTGATGCCACTCCATGGATTGGCATTTTGTTTCAGGTTCAAAGTGGTGTACCCAAGTCTCATCCCCAGTCACAATTCGTGAAAGGAAGTCCTCCCCTTCTGTCTCGTATCGAACCAACGACTCGGAAGCAATTTCTTTTCTTTGGGCTTTGTGATCTTCAGTCAGTTCGCGAGGAACAAACCGTGAACATACTTTTAAGTATCCCGATTGCTGAATTATCGTATTCACACTTCCTTCACTAATTCCTAGCTCCCAGTGATAGTTCCTTGTATGTGACGCGCCGATTTGATCGAATGATGCTGTTAGCACGTTGCAGTGTGAGATGTCTCTGCCGATGCAGGGCGACCACTACGTGGCTCATTATCGAGGCTGGTTCTCCCTCTCTCCGATGATCTCGCACGTTTAGACCAGCGTCCAACTGTGCTTCGATCAACAAAGCATTTCCGTAAACGTTTTGTAGACGTTTGTGAATATTTCTAACTGTTTCCTTCTCTGCGGTTAAGAACTCGATAACAGCTCTGTTTACGACGCACATCACTGTCAGACACCATTTTCGAAACCGCATTAACCATCGGTTTTATACAAGGAGGGGAGGTTCAAACTGGAAAAATCCGGTCATGTGAAGCGCAGAAAGTTCAAACTTACGGCCCAAAAGACATTTCAGCCCCATGGCCTATTATTTAGCTAAGAAAAAATGGTGGGGTAAAATATATTGAGTGCCCCTAGTACTTTTTGTAAGCTGATCCAAACGTCAAGGCGAACTTTTACTTTGTCAACTTTCATGTCGTCGTGAGTTTTATCAGAATATTAATATGCCATTCTAATTTTTACACTTAATGCCTGTATTTAACTTGCAACTTCTCAAGTAAATTATTTAAAATGTATTTCTTAAAAATCGAAGATGACATGATTTTAGCATATCAGATTTGTTTTTTATTAAGCATTCGTAGTTAAGTAAAATGTAAAGTGTGTGTGTGTGTGTTTTTTATACACACGCACTCACCCAAATTGTGTATACAATTCTTTTCCAGGTTCTTAAGCAGTTTCAATAGAGCGAATTTACGTTATGAAGTGTATCCGAAGAAGGGAAGGAAGTCCTCCACGAGCGAAATGTCTTCCCTTATTAAGGCGAGGTACAGAGGCGAAAGTGGAATCATTTACTGCCTCACAAGGAAGGAATGCGATGATGTTGCCTCCGATTTAAGTTCGGCCGGCATTTCAGTAAGATTTAAAATTTAAGCCCTTTCTTTCGTTTAGTAATGTATTTCATGCGCGTTAGGTCTGGATTTATAGAAGTTAAAAACCGAATGGTTCTTGGAAGAACCACAAAGTCGGTTAAATTTTTAAAATTTAAAATAACCTTCAGCTGCGTTCATGTACATGTACTTATGTATGTATTTTTTAGGCAATTAGTTACCACGCTGGCTTAACTGATAAGCAAAGATTGTCTGCACAACAACGATGGACAAATGATCAAGTGAAAGTAAGTGGCTTGAAGGAATTCCATGCATCCTTAGGAGTTTCTTTACCCCTAGTAACTCAATCCATGCAATTTTCCCTCGTTCCTGTCTTGTGTGAACAACTTGCGAATAGGATATTTTCCTATTTATACAAGTGCCTTTGAGGTACGGTGAACACTGATACGTATAAATAAACAAAGTTGGTGAAGTTGAACCCCAGAATTCCTTTCGAGTGAATTTCCTTGAATGAATCGAAGCAGATTTGCTCTCTTGCGCGCCATTACTCGGTGTGCGTAAGGACTGCAGTTGACTACCGTTTCTCACGCAGATCGTGTGCGCGACGATTGCATTCGGAATGGGCATCGATAAGCCAGACGTGCGTTTCGTTTTTCATTACTCGCTCCCGAAGAGCATCGAAGGTTATTATCAGGAGTCTGGAAGGGCCGGCAGGGACGGAGAGAGAGCGTGCTGCGTCCTCTTCTATTCGTACCAGGACATGCACCGCATCAGGAAGATGATAGATTGTGAGTTTGCAGCCATTTTAAGTGTAATTTAGCTGTCGACATTTCGTTTTATTTTGATTGAACCAGATGCGGTTTGAGGGGAAGGAACAATCAAAATGGTTAAGCCCCGTGAAATGGGGAGCTTCAGCAAAAGGTGAATATAATTTGCTTCGGTCTCTCCTTGTCGTCATTGAGCTGGGTTTAGGACTCTCTCATAATTGAACAGGAACTTCTCTCCCTCAGATACAACCATATGTCATTCCTATCCCCCTTTCTTCTCTGATTGAATCATGGTTGTGTGCATTGAACACTGTCTGATGACGCATGAAGCCAAATTGTAGCTTGACTGAGAAGAGTGGGAAAACTAAAATCAGCCCTTTGCTGAAGCTACCCTCCTCCGGGTTAAAAGAGTAAAAGTATGCCTGTAGGTTGTACAGAGGGTTGACAAAAGTAAATACACACCTTTAGTTTTTTCCATAGGCTTTGATTTGATAATGAAAGTCAATAAATAATAACGGATATATTTAGAATAGTATTGCTTTCCCCTTTGCATTACGTAAAGCTGACACGTTCTGGCATTCCATTGATGAGCTTTGCCATTTGTTCTGGTGAATAGTCCTCGTGGTGTCTATTTACTTTTGTCAAACCTATGTAGAGTGAGGGCGCAAGAATTTTCACACAATACTGATTCCGAACTGCCGGATGGAATAATGTGAAATGTTTATTAAAGTGGACAAGGAGAACTGGGAAGCAAAGAAGACTCATTATGATAATCTGTATCGGATGGTGGCTTATTGCGAGAACAGAACAGACTGCAGAAGGTCTCAGCTGCTTAACTACTTTGGAGAAATATTTGACAGAGACAACTGCAGGAAATCAGCTGCAACAGCGTGTGATAATTGTAAAAAGCAGGTAAATTAAAATGGTTATAATAATATACTAAACGAGCTTGACACAACATACCCTGCTATTTACTTGCTTGTGATACATTGGATAACCCGGTATGGCCTGCCGAAGCAGTATATCTGGTATCCGGTGGGACAGCCGGATTTTACTTTTTACATCTAAGTGTAATGATTCCCTCTCGGAATAACTAAGAAATAGAAACTTCTTACATTTTTTCTTTTTACTTAAAAAAAGAAATAAACTTTTTAAATTTTTAACAAAATTAGGAAAATATTTCAAATACAAATTAATTACTGTATTAAGTAAAATGTTTTAATTTGTTAAATAATAAAAGTAGCATTAATAAACAGTTAATATTTTTTTAACTTTTATTTATTACTCTATCTTACTAGAAATGTAATATTTAAAAAGTAAACAAGTTTTCAAAATTGGGTATAAGGGCAGCTGGACGCGAGTGAGGTCAAACGTGTGATAGTCATAGATGTAGTAGGGTCATTTTTCTGAGAGGTAACACTTTTGGTATCTCGGAACAGTGAAAAAAATTAGGTAAAAGAGAAATTTTTATTGTTCGGAAAAAAATGTTAGTTCTAATTAGGTTAGGTTAGATCAGGGTAATTAAGCTAGCGAGGTTAGATTAGTGAAGATTAGTACCTCAGTAATGGTTAAACAGAAAACAACCGTCGACACCTCATTTGCGTCCGAAACTCTTATCACGCTCTTCTTGGTTCGATGACAATGAGGTTAGGTTAAAATAAGTTAAATTAGGTTTGACTAATTAGTTTTTGTTTAAACACACAATTTAAAACAGTCGACACCTAACTAATACACAAAGTATTGAAAGCAAGCGAGCAAGCGCACGTACGTTGAAACTAGGTCGGCTCACTCTCCTTGACGGTTTTCAAGTGAGATGTGACATTAAATCAGTACGTTAATGGCATTTTCGACTGCCGCATATCTACTTTTCAGAAAATGCAATAAACAATCTGATCCCCAAACTTGCACTTACCATTGATTAATATTCATTGTTTACGAAATGTAAAAGATATTAAAGTGGAAAACGAAGAACTAATGAGACTCGAACCCCCGTCGTGTGGTTTCAGAATCAGAGTGCCTACCAATCACGCCATTGACCATTCAACTCTCGCCTTTGAATGCGTTTTAAGCGCAATAACGGCACCTTTTTGGGGGGGTTCTAGATAGTAAAACGCTAACTCAGAAATCACGCGACGCGGGTTCGAGTCGCATTAGTTTCTTGTTTCCCACTTTAATACCTTTTCCATTTCTGACTGAGATATTTTGTAAACAATGAATATTAATCGTTCGTAACTGTAAGTTCAGGGATCAGATTGTTTATTGCATATTCTGAAAGCTTTATTACAATACTGTAATACTGTGAACTCGTCTTGTAGGCCTTCTAGTATTACTTGTTCATTTCCATTATGTAATTGAATCTTGAAGTTTTAAAGCTGTGTTTATACTTTCCTTCAGAATATTTATACTAGAGTGGACGTGACGAAAGAAGCGCGGTTGATGACTGAAGGCGTGATGCAGCTATGCAAAGGGGGGCAGTGGACCAATGCATACACGCTCAATCATATCGTCGATGTGTTCAAAGGGTCTGAGAATAAAAAGATAATAGAAAAGGGTTAGTTTCAATTTGTTAATTGAATGGCTCCAATTAAAGTGGAGGGCCTTGTTTGTATTGATTTTTACTGCCCATTTTAATATCTCCTCTCCTTTTCCTTTTGGGTAACTGACGGAAAGAAATGAGCATTATTGAAACCTTAAATGGAGTACTTGCGTTGTTAGCCTTTTCGTTGAATTTTGAATGTATACTTTTTACTTTCCGAAAATTGTTTTTTTCCTTATAAACTTTAAATTTCGCTTTGTAAGGACACAACCGTCATCCAATGCATGGCGTCGGGAAAGGGTGGTCGCGAAACGACGCCGAACGGCTCGCCCACCGCCTCGTCCTTGAAGGATACCTTACCGAGGAGCTGCTCCTTAATAAGGACGACATCGCTAGCGCCTACGTACGCCCTGGGCAGAAGTCTCGCCTCCTCCTCTCCGCTTCAAATGTTAAGGTAACTGAAGCAGGAAGTCGCGTTATTGAAAAATCGTCATGAAAGTACATGAAGGCCCAAAAATGCAGTTAAGGTATTTTAATTCATGGCCAAACCTTCCTTGACGAGTGAGATTGAAAAGTGCTAAGTGGTGAATACACGCGTTGTAGGAAGTCTCTTAAGTTTTATTGAAAGGAATTTATAAATGAAGTGGAAAATTTTCTTGTCTTCGGTTTCATTTTGGCCTCAATTTAGATCGAGCTTGAGATGGTGAAACACGCTGGAGATTCAAGGCGTGAAAGTGCCGTCAAAGATGATGACAATCGTGAGATTAAATTCCTTGAATGTCAGTGCCTCGAGGCGTTAGTTGAAGCCGTGAAGAAACTGGCAGCGGAGAGAGGAGTAAAACATACCAACGCCATCAATCCCGTGGCACTGAGGTCAGTTTTTGTTTTCAGTAATTCATAAATCTCGTTTATTTTTTCTTGTCATTCTTTCATTTGAATTACAGTCAATACTGAAATTGATTTCAATTATTGTTGAGGCACGTTTGAAAACGAGTTTGACCGATGTCGAAGGTACGTTGGAAATTGTAAATATTGATGTTTTGAAGGTTATGTTCGACCCTTTTTCATGCTGTGAGAATATTTGCCATAAGCTGTTCATTTCAAGTAATTGTAGAAGTTGATCGACAATGAATGTTTGAAGTTGGGTCATGATTTTCTATATAGTATACAGCTTGCAGTGTCTTATTGGAAGTAAATGTATGCAAATTCATTGTTATCTAGCAAAATTACAAAGAAATCATATTTGGCAATGTACCGATGTGTGTAAATGGTTTATTGGAAAATTTAGTCAACAACCAGTGATGTTTTCACTGCATACCACGCTCTCATTTTCTCAGCATGAAAGTTTTGTATAAAGAAAATGAGAATTCTCGTTCGCTTGTACTCCCGTATTCGGTGTGTTAATTAGCAGAAACGTGGCTTCGTCTGGGAGTCGTATTCGATCCAAGGCTTCTGCAGTATCACGAATACATCGGAAGTAATTCACAGCACTGCATTTGTTTCCGTAAAGGAGGAGCCCCTGGACTGCAATCGTCCTGCTTGGATGTAGGCCTAATATCCGCGTTACTTTAACACTTTCCATGAAAATCAGGTTCTTCGAAACTTTTCCACATTTCCTATGTTTTTAGGTCATTACTTTATTTTCTTATATTTTGGGGAACTTTCTCCGTTTTTCCGTTTAATATTTTTTGTCATCCTATTTTTCTATATTTTCAACAATTTTTAGTTAATTCTATATTTACTCCATTTTCCTATATTTTTGGTATTTCTTAAAACTTGTCAGTAGCATAAAACGAGAAATATAAAGATTCCTTTGCTGAAATCACTGTTCATACTCAAACTGGAATATTGCTGTCTTAACGTGCCCAAATAAAAAAGACGACGTTAGTGAATTGGAGATTCGGAGAAACTTCACGGCCAAGATTAATGAGTACAAAGAACTAAATTACCAAAAAAAATTATGTAAACTAAGTCTATAGTCGCTAGAAAGTTGAGAGAGGTACACCACAATTTACATATGGAAAGTAATAAAGCCAATTTCCCCGATGAACCGGGTTACATGACTGTGTGAAATAGGGTGGGGCACGAGCCTGACGTGGTGAAGAACCATCAGACGTAATTTCTACAAGGTTGTAAGGTGTACAGTGAACTATTTCAGCTTAATTGACCTAATTCAAGTAGAATTTAATACTAGGTTGGCCTGAGCTAATTTTAAGCGAGCTTTTATATCAGGTCAGTTTCCGTAACTTTATTTGAAAAAAGTTACTTAAAATAAAGGTTACGTCGTGGCCAGTGTCGTAACACCACTTCCGTCGATCAGCGAAGTTAGGCGACATTGAACCCATATCTGGCACTTTCCTGGTCTCAAATTCCTTGCTGAATTCTGTATGTCATCTACCTCGGAGTGACATAGTTACAGCTTTATTCGTGCAAACTTTCATCGTAATCCGTTCTTGGGTTGCGTGAATAAAAAACACATGCTAAATACCTGTTACTGGAAGAAGATTTAAAATTTTAAAGCGTTTATTATTATTGTACAGCACTACTACTATTTTTACATTTGATTCTGTTCGCTCGAGTTTATCTTTGTAATTATCACTAAATGACGAACTTCCTTCGTAGGGTCATGTCTCAAAGGATGCCTGAAAGTGAGGAGGAAATGAGGAACGTCCCTCACATCACTCAAGCGAATTTCGAGAAATACGGCAAAGTGTTGTTGGACATCACACAAAAATTCGCCGCTCAAAAGATTGGTAAGAATATCTCGTCTTCACTGACCAAGTGTTGTTAATTTCAATTAGTGATAATTGTCCACTCCTTTCGTATCCTTTCGATGTGTAGTCAGAAATGAATTAGCTTTTATTGTGTTAGTTTAACATTTCTCCAGATTGTAGCTCAGACTCTTCACAGAAAATCTGACCATGACCTGGCACTGATGTTTGCTTAATTTTCCCCAAAGTTCTTCAGATTGACATGAATGATGAAGCAGCTTTCGAGAGTTCTCAAGGAATCGATTCTACCGACGATGACGGCTGGTTGAATAGCATCTCAGCCCCCAACCCAGGAGAATCCCCGTACTTTGGGGGGAGCAGGGCACAAAGAGGAAAAAGATTTAGGGGAGGGTAAGTTGATATAAGCAGTTTATGAAGAATAAAAATTGAAAGTGTTTGGTCTCACCCAACATGTCATCAGAGCTTTTTCAATGAAAGGTAATAATAGTTTCGTTGAGGTTTGAGTAGCATCTTATTCCAATGGTGATTGGAACTGGTTTGCAGTTTCTTTTAGTTTCTCCGGTCCCAGGTTGTAGCGTAAACAAGTTATGTTTCATCTTCTAAGAATTTTGGCAAGAAAATAACTTGTAAAGGTGCAAGTCGAACGAAGTTTTGATCTTGACTCACTGTCGTTAGTATTTGATAAGATGTAAACTTTTGTTGGAGTGGTGATCGTAGAGGGAAATCTTCGAAGATGCTTGTGTATCATTTTTTCTGAGGACGTGTGAAGTCTCTTGAAAGGATACATTGTAGGCTTATGTTGCTTTTAAGTAATTGTTTCTGAAGTTACTGTTGTCATCGTAAACCTTTGCAATATAAAGTACAAGATGGTCCAAAAGTCCTTATCTATTTTGCTGAAATAATAGTATTTTAGGATAAAAATGTAGTAACATAATTAGGTGTATGTTTATTTATCAGGCTTAGGTCTAACATTCGACGTGAGTACCATCAGTGTCTGCAAATCTCAGATCTGTCCACTACAGGGTGTCCCGTAAGTCTGGACCCATAGGGAAAAATTAATAAAATTACAAAATAGTCCAAAAATTTATTACATAATCTGTTCAAAGTGTCCGCCGTTGTGTCGCACACATAGTTGAAGACGCAATCTCCACTGCGACAGCACTTTCTGAATCACAGTCGCAGAAATTTCTTGACACGCCTCCACAATGCGTGCTTTAAGGTGGAAAATGTTCTGAAGTTTGACCTCGTACACTTTGGCTTTCAAGTGGCCCCACAAATAAAAATCCAGCGGAGTAAGATCAGGGCTCCTTGGTGGAAACTCAACATGTCCTCGTCGTCCAATCCAGTGTTCTGGAAACTGTGTGGTAAGGTAATTTCTAACCGTCTAACATAATAAAAAAATATATTATAAATCCCTATGGGTCCAGACTTACGGGACACCCTGTACATTGCGGAACACATTCTCAAGCATTTCGGGAGTTATTTTAGCGACTGCCGCGACAATGCAGGTTCGCAGATCCTGCAGACCTGTAACTCTTGTTTTGTAAACCTCAGACTTTATAAAGACCCACGCAAAGAAGTATAATGGTGTTAAATCCGAAGCTCGTGCTGCCAAGGGCCTGTTTCCACCACGTCCAGTCCAACTACTTGGTAAGAGCTCATCAAGGTACGCCCGAATGATATTTGCGTAGTGACATAGAGTTCCATGTTGTTGAAAGATAACAGCGTCGAGAATGCCATCTAAACGAAGCTGGAGTTTAAGAAACTGCTGAAGCATGTCAAGATAAATTGGCCCTGTTACCGTAGCTTCTGCAAAGAAAAAAGGTCTGTAAATCTTCAATCTTGTCATACCCAACCAGACATTAACTTTAGGAGAATTTCTCTCCCATTCGTAGAACTCGGTTTTTCACTAGCCCAGATACGGCAAATATGTCTATTAACCTTTCCGCATGTGTGGAATGTCACCTCATCGCTGAAGAAAGAATGTGGTTTAATAAGTTTTCAGTATGAATTTTTTCAATCAGTTTTGTGCCTTGGATAATCCCCTTCGCACAACTGTAACTCGTGTTACACTTGAATATGGTAACTTCTTTTTTAACGTTGATTTTAAAATCCTTAGAACAGTCGTTTTTAGTATGCTCAGTCTACGTGATGCTGTGCGAATTGACATTCTAGGATTTGTTTCAAAGGTATCTCTTACCAATTCGACATTTTCTTGAGAGGTACTTGGACCCCAGATGTTGCCTCATCATGAACAGATCGTGTTTTTTTTAAATTTAGTGACCAGCTCGCGAATTGCTTTGTCTGTAGGTTCTGGTTTGTGAAATCTTTCAAATTTTTCTCGAATTTCTTTTCACTTCCCTTGAATATGTATTGTTACTACCATCACACGTTCTTGTACATCCATCATCTATGACCTGTAGAAAATAAAGTAAAATATTATTTCGGCAAAATAGAGGGAGACCTTTGGACAACCCCATACAGTATATTCAATCATCGATGCATTTATAGTTTAAGTGGAAGTATGAAGAGTAGACTTCTTTTTACATAGAGCACCATTCCGCCTATACACACACATTTCAGAGTACGAGCAGCTCGCAGCAGCATTGCCAAGCAAATATGGGGTTAAAGTACTGACGATGCTTTCGTACGTGGTGCATCACCACTGAAACCAACAATGCTCTGTTAGTCTAATCCAAAGAATATCCATATTCAATTTATTGCAATTTTCGTTAGAATATATAACCTTGGTCTTGTTTCCGCCCGAATTATTCGTTCTGGCGAAGGTCAGGCTTGTTACTCCACCTCAGATCCTACAGTTTAACGTCGAATCCGAACCAGCCCCACCACGGACGGTTAGAAATTACAAAGTCCTCGGACTCAATCTCACGACCCCCCGATCAGCAGCCCAGCGTTTTAACCACTAGGCTACCCAGGGTACCTGTTTAGCTACCAACCAATTTTTATTGTATGGAAGGATGAACAGCCGGGTTTTGCTGCACGCCGCCTGCCGTCAACCGTGTTCCGAACCTGGGGCCGGTGGATTCATCTATATTTACCCTTTGTTACTTTGAGGGTTTGAACGATGGTTCAGGATCGATCTGCCCCCTCTGCAGCATCCCCTCTCATTTGCGAGATTTGGTGGAGGAGGGGATTGCTTTCCGATCTCTTCCTGCCCTCGTAGCCAGCCACGTAGGGCTGGTAATGGACTTTGCACAGGAATCTGTCCAGCTGGTTTTTGAAATTATTCAAGTCGGGGTGTTGGAGGTTCCTCACTTCTTTGACAGGACATTAAAAAGCTTTGGGCCTCGTTTTCATGGCCCCCTATCCCACCGCAGCTGGAACAGTACAAAATCTGCCCCTTCTCGCATTCTAGTTTTTCATTTCTAAGGTTAGGGACCCAAACCCTCGAGTATTTTCCATATGTATAATATTGTGTACCACTCGCGTCTTCTTTCCAGAGAGGAGAGTTTCAGGGATTGTAGTCGAGCTCAGTAGTCTTCACCTTTCGTTTCCTCCATCTTAGACGTAAAAGTCCTTTGTATGGTTTCAGTGTTCGCAATGTCTCGTTTTCTGTATGGGCTTGAGTGCTGAGTAATACTTAATTATCGGTAGGACTAGACTCTTCCATAATTTGAGCATGATGTTTGCTTTTCTGCTGCGGAAGCTCTTCCAGACGATTCTCATTATATTTCTAGCTGGTGTGATTTTAATGTTTTAGTGCTCTCTGAATTTTGCACCTGACGACATTATTACTACAAGATCCCTGAGTTGGTGGTTTGGTGTTATCTGTTTGGCTTGCAGAGTTTAGTATCCTTTATTTTGTAGTACTTTGTTATTACCATATCTTAGAAGCTGGAATTCTTTCTTGTTGTCATCTTGAATAATGTTTGTGTCGTTTTGTAATGTTTCTGTCACCTTCGTTCACTATTTCCATGCATATCTTTCTCTCATCTGCGAAACGTGATACAATGTCATTAATATCTAATCTACCTCAATGTCTGCAATCATTATTATGAACAGCAAAGGAGCTAATACTGTACCTTGTGGGACAGATCTCATGACTTCTGAGTCCATTTACCACTACTCTGTGTTCTTTGAGTCAGAAAATTAAATATCCATCTTCCTAAGTTTCGAGTAACTCCTATACATGTTATCAACTTGTTTCATGAATTAGTATACATATTTAGGACGTCAAAGTGAACAAAAAAGTTCCTATGAACACAAATCCACAATCGCTTCGTCTCCGAGGTACATTGCGTTTTTTGCCGAAGACGATCCAGTTAAAATGAGTCGTTTAAAGTTTATCAAAGTCGTCGTTGTCTGGTTGTTTAGATAGGTATTTTCTTTTGTTTTGATAGTATTTTGTTAGTTGTTATTTTAGAAACCAAAATCCTTCATTTCACGTCACACGTGTAATGTTACAGAGCGTTATGGAGTAGTATTCTTTTGAAGAACTTGCTGATATGCATCTCGTGTTAGGAGAGATGCTCGGCAATTCAGCTGCTGCCCAACGTCGGTATGCTGAAAGGTATCCAAATAGACGATTACCATCGAGGCGTACATTTCATTCAATTGACCGTTGACTACGTGAGCAAGGCATGTTTCGACCAAGACATTTGAATGCTGGACGGCCACGAACTCGACAAAACTTAGATGTAGAAGAACAGATTCTTCTAGCTGTCCAACAAGATCCGCATACAAGTACAAGGCGAATAGCTGCAAGAGTAAATAGGTCAAATTTTTTCGTATGGCGTACATTAAGGCAACAACAGTTACACCCGTAAGACATCCAACCGGTACAGAATTTACTTCCAGCAGATGCCCCTGCGCGACTTCAGTTTTGTGGATGGATATCCAGAAAACTTGCCGAAGACCCAATGTTCTCTACAGAAGCTAAGACTAACAAAGACCCTAAGATCCACTCTAAGGTTAGCCCGAGAGAAAGAAGAGAGTTGGGGGTTAAAAGAAGAGAATAAGGCGTTAAGTAAGTACAGTAACAAAACCTATCATTCGTGGGCTAACATTCATTCAGAAAAAGAGAGAGAGAGAGACACCATCAATCCATCATCATCCGCCGGCCACTGCCGACAAGTCGGAAAAGTAGTCGAAGAGAATAGAAAAGGGGTGAAAGATGAAAAGCAATAAAATATGAACTCTTACAAACCATGCAAACACAGTCTTAACTCAAAGAAACGTTGTCATACCATGCAAACTACAGACATGCAAGTAAAGAGAGGATAAGAAAAGAAGAAAAAAAAAGTATGAACAGTATAACAAAAAATGGGTTAGTTTACGCTACGAGCTGCATCTAAGTTCGTGTTAGTCTAATTTTTTTTTTTTTTTTTAATATAATTTTATTGCTGGCATGTTACAAGCTAGCATTAATCGTCAACAGACTCAAACCTCTAACCATTACCCCTAGAGCTCCAGTTGCTAATTGTTCTATTATTTTAAACGAAGTTAATATTTTTAAAATTACAATCTAAACGGTTTTTAAACATTAACGCTGATAGAGTTCACGACGGGCGCGATGTTAGTAATGAAACGTCTGCCACGTAATTTAAATCCGTTATTATGAGTATTACTATTATAAAAAATGAACAACGTCAAAATTTACGTTATCGATTTCATTAACGATTTTGAAAACTTTAATAAGCTCCCCCCGCCTTAATCTCCTAGTTTCGAGTGAATGCAAGTCTAACTCTTTAATCCTACTGTATTTTCGTAAGATTTGTTGCGTAGTGAAGGAATTAGTTTCGTGGCGCGTCGCTGAACCATTTCCAACTAGCAATATCCTCACGCAAATACGGGGCACCAAAACTGAACGGCATATTCTAAGTGGGGCCTGACTAGGGACTTAAAGGGGCAATATAATATTCTTCGATTTAAATTCGAAATTACCAGCTATGAAGCCTAACATCCTATTAGCTTTTGCGCAAGACTCCAGGCACTGGTTCCTAACTTTTAAATCCTTAGATACACGTACGCCTAAATCTACTTCCTCGTCAACGCTCGCTAACTGTCTATCATCCATCGTGTACGTGTAATTATTGTTACGAGAACCTATATGCAAAACTTTACATTTGTCTACGTTAAATTGCATCTGCCACTTATCCGTTCGCTCTATAATCCTATTTACATAGTCTTCGAGCCTGTTTCTATCGTCCACGTCAAGAACTTTACCGCCTATTTTAGTATCGTCCGCGAATTTTGACACGTTACTGGTCAATCCTACATCTTTGTCGTTAATGTAGATTAAGAATAGCAATGGGCCGAACACTGAACCCTGAGGGACACAGCTACCTACATCCAACCACCCCGATTCCCTACCGTTAACAACGAACCTCCGTTTCCTGGCATGAAGCCATTCCTCTAACGGTCTAACCATTTAGCTACCTGACCGCGTATATCATGCGCTTTAACCTTCGCAATTAATCTTCTATGCGGAACTATATCGAACGCCTTTTTAAAGTCTAAATAAATAACGTCAGCCGCTCTATGCGTATCGTATTCGCGCACTATTTCGTTATATGATAAAACTAACAAATTAGTTAAACAAGATTTATGGCGTCGAAATCCATGCTGCCTACTATTAATTAAATAGCGACTTTCTAAGTGATCGACGATACGATCCCTAACTACGGATTCCAAAAGTTTACCGACAATTGACGTTAAGCTAATAGGCCTATAATTGCTAGCTACTGTGCGGTCGCCTTTTTTAAAAATGGGCGTAACATTAGCTAATTTGAAGTATTCAGGAATAATCCCCGCTTCCAGTGACTTATTAAAAATTTTTAAGGGGCGTACGATAACTTCTTTCAAATGTCTAGGATAAAGCGCTTCAGGGCTTGGAGCCTTGGTAACTTTTAGCTTATCGATATAATGCGCAATCTCACCCTCGTAAACAGTTATTTCATTCAAAATAGTCTCTACTAAATGGAATGATATCGTTCACGTCGGGGGCATTATTTCCGTCTTCTACGGTAAAACCTGTTTCAAAAAAGTTGTTAAAAATACCGGCCATCGCCTGATCGTCGGAAGCCAAAGCGCCATTAGTGTCCACTAGAGGGCCTATGTTATCTTTTACTGGCTTACGATTATTGACGTAGTCAAAAAACTTTTTCGGATTATGTTTACTATCCGCAGCTACAAGCATCTCATAATTACGCTTAGCATTCCTAACGGATCTTTTAACCTGACGTCTAAGCTCGATATATCTATTAAAGTTAGCTACCGTGCCATTGCGCTTATTAAGCCTATACGCTCTGTTAGGCTCGTTTATGAACTCGCCATTTCCCTAGTCCACCACTTGGGCCTACCATGACTACTACCGTGCTTGGGCCTACGTGGAATAAACGCCGTTTCGGTTAATGTTTTAAATGACATGGGCTGAATTTGTAAATCAAAACTTTTTATGAGGTAGTTTTAGTCGCTTTATTCAAATTTGTCACTCATTGTGCAAATGCATATGAATGGTGAAAATTATACTAATTATATATATATATATATATATATATTTGTATAGGGAAATAGTGATGACGTCATTTTCTATGCGCCGTTTACATGTCTCAGTCCGTATGATTATGATGTGCGAAGGGTGTGAGTTGTCCTACCTTACGGCAATTGAACGTGTATTTTGGTGTGCTTTGTTCAAATATAACCTTCATTTCCTGTGCAGATGTAAAGAAAAAAATTTGTTTACATTATTTCAGTCATATTTCGTCACATCAGGAACGAACTTTAGGTTATTAGCGGGGGTCAAGGGGGCTCCACCCCCTTGTTAGGTTTAATTTAGTTAGTGTTCATAATTTTTGGTTAATATATTGCTATTCACGTGACCAGAAATGAAGAAATACGACTCCGAAGTAATGTACAAATAATCATATTGCTTTCCATTTGCACAAGAAATGAAGGTTATATTTGAACAGAGCACACCAAAATACACTAGAAAAATGTATTTTTTATTTCAACTTCAGGCCATGTCATTTGCAACATAATTACCTCCTTTTCAATATTCAAGAAACTTTCTTTAAACGCGCTTCCCCATGAAAATTTGGATCATTACCCATAAATAAACTAGCCCAACGAAAATCAGGGTCTTCTATTACGTTACTATCCTTACTGTTTTCTATCAATAGTTTAAACCTAATAATTTGGTGATCACTACATCCCAAACTCGCCTACGTCCAAACCTTCGACTATATTTTCGTCGTTCGTCATCACCACGTTTAAAATATTGTCACTGCGCGTTGGTTCGGTAACTATCTGTCGTAAAAAAATATTTTCCATGAACTCAGTCTCAAAACCTTATCATTACCAGTAAAAATCTCGTAATTAACGTTAGGGCAGTTAAAGTCTCCGACAACTATACTATCCCGATTATTAATAAAGTTAACCAAGAAGTGGGTAAAATCTGGTATCGGTATCGAGGGGTTGAACGGGAGATCTATAAACAACAACGAAATTAAAGCTAATACTACGCACCCTAACCTCAACGCATATCGCATTAATTGCTGCTGGAAGATCTATCTTAACCTTGATACCCCTAAGGGAATTACGAATGTACAACAAAACGCCGCCACCAATCCTATGTAACCTATCATTAGTAAAAAGTTTAAAACCCGCTATATCAAGTTTCCCCCAACAAGTTCCGAGTTATGGTATTTAACCACGTTTCGGTTATAGCAACTATATCGTAGTTCCCGGAATAAATTATCGCCTTGAATTCGTTCAATTTATTTCTAATACTACGCGTTACAATAAAAGCAAAAAAGCAATGTTTTTCGGAAACGAAGTGATTGCGGATTTATGTTCATAGGAACTTTTTGTTCACTTTGACGTCCTAAAGATGTATACTAATTCGTGAAATATAATTTGATAACACCCTGTATATGTTGTTGTTCAATTATTCTCGAGTTCGTGTGCTATAATTTCATGGTCACATTTATCGAAGGCTTTGGCAGTCAGTATATATTACATCTATGTTTTGCTCTCTACACAATGTTTCCAATATTTTCTCCTGGTGGTCTAATAGCTGTGATTGGCTTGATCTTCCAGCCCTGAAACCATGTTGATTTGGGTTGCATAAATTCTTTTCTTGTAGGTAGTACGTAATATGTATTTTTTGCTTCTAATTATGCGTTCAAAGCACTTTATAAGGTGGGAGGTGAGAGCTACTGGCCGAAAATTCTTAGGCATTGCTCTGTTGCCATCTTTAAATAAGGGGGCAATGTTCGCGTTCTTTGATAGAAGTGGAATTTGGCCTGTGTCGAGTGGTTTTTCACCATAGCAAGTATACTATCTTTTGTTTTTTCCTCTAGTTTGAGTCTCCATGTTTCAGTGCTGCATCTGTGGAGACTTTTTATGGTTTTTCCGTTATATTAGGTTATGGTCGGAGAAAATTTGTGTGCATTACCTTATTATTATTATTATTATTATTATCTCATTATTTTGTCCAAATGAAATCCAAAACGTTCTTTTTTTCTAGTGGCTTCACAGATTTCCTGGGTAAGGGCATAATATTCCATAAAATCTAATTGCCTGGGTTCTATCATTTTTTGTAATGTTACCATGAAACTTCTCAACATCTATAACCTCGTCATTTTTTTTCCATGTTTTGACTGGAAAATTAAAAAATTTGTTGCTCGAGTTTCAAGTAATTTTAACATGTTTTCCATTTCATTGGTAGCGAATTGAATTCACTTTTTGTGATGTTCGGTAGTTTGTAAACGTTCATAATGGTTTAGGTTCATTTATTTCATTCTAAAATAATAATTTCGACTGTGCTGTTTGATTTGCTTACCTTCACACCTCACGTGTGTGTTTTTTTTAACGTAGATGCAACACCCTCCTCGTCCAGCAACTATTATCTGCTCGGTATATGTTGTAGTCCAGCATTGTTATTTCAGATCTTCGATGCAGTTTTCACAGCCTTTTTCGCATTTATGCGTGATTCAGTTAGGCATACGATATCTACGCTGGTTTCTAGGGCTAAATTTTGCAAGTACTGTATTGTAATTTGCAGTCTGCATGGTCAGTATACAGGCCTTGTATATTTGTGTATAATACATTTACAGGGTTTCTAATCTTCATGCTTGGATTTCCTAGATAATCGTCGGTTCCTGTTTAGTGTTATTGGTTAAGCCACTGCATTTCGGAGTATTGGGGTTGTATTAACGGTGGGTGGTGTTCAATAGAATGGTGATGTAGGTAATACTGGAGTGCATGTATCTGCAAAGTTCTTTTTTTTTTGTTAGAAGAGTTAGCTGTGCTTTTATCATTCTCATTTCTCTTAAAAAAAAAAAAAAAAAAAAAAAAAAAATTATATATATAAATTAATTTAAGGAATGCTGTGGAAAGACTAGGAAACTACGAGGACTCCATATTATAGCTGTCCCCTCTCAATAGGAAGGTAAACTCTGAGCCACGAACCAACCAAGGATGCCATAGGACAGGAGTGACGAAAGATTATCGGGTGGCGATAGTTGCGGAGCTTTACTTTAATATTTTATTAAATATAAAAATTATTACTATAAAATGCATCTTCAAACTGGGTCAGCTTACCGGCTTTCTAATTTTTAATCATCAGATGAAGTTTATGAAGGTGCTCATATATCGTCGTACTTTTTTCAGAATTTAAACAGCTATTGGTCAGGGGGGAATCTGTTTTCTCAGCCCCGTAAGTTTTCGATCCTTCTTTCATTATTGTTCTTTTTTGAATAGATGGAAAAGGCGTAAACGATTTACAAGTACTCAACCCCGGAAGAAATTCGCCACTGAATCCAACAAAAGCTCATACCGCGTAAAAGTAACGAAGAGGGGCGGTAGAGGTGGTACCACTCAAAATGGGAGACCCAGGGGAGGAGCTTCAACAACCACCACCACCACCACCACCGGCTCCTCATTCCCTAAAGTAAAACTTGGTTCACTAGCCATTCCAAAACCTAGGGCATTCTTGCCGTCCCCCAAAGTTATACAAATGTAATTATATAGAATGTAGTTGCTTACGATTAATTTTAATTTTCTACGACAACCAAATATCTCAGTTAGGCCTATTTTCTTTTCTAATTATTGTCACTACTTCCAATAGAATTAGAAATTTTTGTTTTTGTATTAATCAAATACCTTATATATAGGGGAAAGTGGGGCACAGTGGGACAAAAAAAATTTGTGACGTCATAACTCGTTTATTTGAAAACTTATTACAAAATTTAAAAATGGAAAAATAACTATCATCATAAAGGATTGATATGGATATGCATATGCAAAAGTAAAGAGAAGCTTGTTCCAAAAGGCTGTTTTTCGCCAATAAACTATAAAGGTGATTTTGTCCCACTGTGCCCCAGGTGGGGGCACAGTGGGACAAGCACTGACATTACATGTTAGTTTATATCAATGAAACCAAAATTGAAATCAAATTTAAGATACGCATTCTCTCTTTTTGTTGATCCACATGTTTTAGGCTTGGGGAGGATGGTTTTAATATCACTGAGCTTGATAGAAGCCATATCCTGGACTTGTGGAAAGAATAATTCCATCGACTTCCGCTTTTTCATAAGATACGAAACTTCGTAGTCCCCTTCATCATCTTTGTCCTTAGTTACAAGGCCCACATAATATTTCTTGGATGGGGTAGCAAACTCGGCCAGAATGTAATCATTGACTTGGGGGCTCTCCTTCCAATGTTGGTAACTCCTGGTCTTCATCGTTTGTCTCATCATCAAAACCATCAGATGAATGATCTGACAAAACTAATTCTTCACCAGATGAGTCCTCCTCAAAAACTAGTTTCCTGGATTTTGGCTTGATATTGGTATCTTTTGTGCCTTGGTTTTGTGTAGAGCATCGAGCTTTACACTGAGTGAGTGCTTCTTTCTCTGGAGTGTCAGTTGCAATCATACTACGTCCTCTCTTTCGGCCTCTTCCTGACTCTTTTCTGGCTGCAGCCTTAGGATAGCCTCTAATTTAAAATAAAAATAAAATATACATATAATATATATATTCACATCATTATGGGGCACAGTGGGAACAGCGTCCCACTGTGCCCCATTTTAAGTGTCCCACAGTGCCCCGTGATATTTTTTTAAATTGAGTCGGCTACATCAAAAACTTAGCATTTGCTTTCAAAGAACAACAGCTCACTATGTAGACATAGTTGTTATACTTATGCAATTCATATTAGAGAGTTATGTCAACCCAAATAAATCAGAGACACTTCCATACTTACAGCAAAATATTTACTTACTTCCGTTCAAAGAGCAATGGCCTTGACCACAGAGAATCAGGAACAGCTAACCCTCCCAATGCAACGCTAGTGGAGGCACTAATCAAAAACTGTTACGTAGCCGAAAGCACCGCTGTCAGAGTTGCCAAATACTTCTGAAATCCCATTTGTCCCACAGTGCCCCGTGTCCCACTGTACCCCACCTTCCCCTACAGTAGGCCGGTCGAAATTTTTTATTTCTTAGGTACATAGTGTGAGGTGGTTCACTCAATCATAGTAACACCCTGGTAAAATATTTTTCAATTCTGAGAAATCCATGTGCAACGCCTTCTGCCCTTCTCTGTACCTCTCTGCCAACTGTTTCAATGCAAAAACTGCATCTGTCGTTCTCCTTCCCGGCATAAATCCAAACTGTTCCACTGACACTTCCGCTTCGTCTCTCAACCTACTCTCCATCTTCTATCACTTCTGATGATGCAAATTCCCTTGCTTCTCTTAATTTTTCTTTTCCCTTTCCTCTGCTTTTTGGATTTTGCCCAACTTTCTCAAATTACTTGTAGTTTTTTTATCAATTTTAACTGTTTTTTTTCTTTCTTTTTGACCAATAAAAACTTCCCATTCTATAATAGGTATTTTATGTTCACACCTACAAAGTTTTCTATCCCTTATGCCTTTATCATAACAGTGGCATGGAGATATGTCAAGCATCTCGTCATATTTCTTTAATTTTTCATAATATTTTTCATTTCTTTTTATCATAGGGCATTTAGTTAACTTATCAGCATCTTCTATAAGTCTAGGAACTCTAACATAAATTCCCTTTGTATCAATTGTTGGGAAAGAAAATTTTTGCCAAATTTCTTTTATATCTTGAACTACTACGTTATAGCAATCATTTTTACTTATTTTACCCTGTGCTTTAGATTCTTCTTCTCTAACAATAAAATGGAAGTGCCTTACAACATCAGCTTTTGATGGCATCATGGCAGATGAAAATTTTGCTGGATATCCGAAGGCTGCATTGTGGCTTCTTTTTCTAGTAGCCATAATTTAATTTAATAAGATTTTAACTATATTTTATTTATTACTGATATTTTAAAATTAAATAACATTTTAATACAAACTTTTAACAAACATTCTAGGTGCCTAAATAGGAATCTGGAGAGTAAAAAACAAAAATAATGTAATATTAGGTCTTATATCCGGTGATATGAGTCAGCACCGGATTTAAGACCCTACCCCATATCCAAAGGTGGGCAGTTGCGGCGCAACATTTTTGGTTGCGCTTGCGCTTGCGGCGCAACTTTTTGAAAAGGGTTGCGCTTGCGCGTGCGGCGCAACTATTTCAGCAGAGTTGCGGTTGCGGCGCTACAAAAATCTTTGCGCGTGCCCACCACTGCCCCTATCCCCCCGATCGCAAAAAAAGTTGATGAATGATCTATTCTGATGTAATTCGTGCCGGGAAACTCAATTTTGGCCATCCGAAAACAAAAAAAATTATATTTAGGGTCGATTTTTACGATTTTCGATTTTTGGCCTATTTCCCATACAAATTCATATGGAAAAAAGTGAGTATCGGTAGGGGGGGGTTAGCGAAGGTCCCACAGCCTTGATTTTTGGTGTGGATACTACTATTACAAAATGATCAACCTCACAATATGTACCTAAGCAAAATCTTGACCTTGACCCCTTTTCGACCCGGCCTAATATACTGTATATATGTACCATACTAAAAGTAATCCGAAACAAAGGTCTCCTATATTTATAAATGTTTTTAGTGCACTAATATTACTGAATACATTCCAAAAGTGAATGATGCCTCTTTGAAGGAAAGTAATGTAAACCACTTCCAGAACTCGCTAGTTTTGTTTAAATCGTCGTAAATAAGTAAAAATGTGTGAAAATTAATAAAAATATTACCAATAAAATTCGCACTGAAATTTTAAAACCAGTGAATATTTATGTATATTTAAGAATAATTGCGTTTACTGTCCATAGCAAATGATTATAACAACGAATGTCTTTGAGAAGTTTCATTCTTCTGTAATTATGATCTCTTCTTACCTACTGTTTAAAATCCCTCCTGAGGCAAGGGGACAGTTTGATGCTATTTTTGAACCCTAGGTAAGAAGAAATAGAGATCATATTACAGAAGAATGGAAATTTTTCCGAGACAGTTACAACCGCTTTGTTTCGAGGCTTTTATCATCAGTGTAGGATGTTACAGGTATAAATGAGGACGCAAAGATTGCAAGTGACTAAGATTTGTCGGGATGGACGTTTTGATTTATGTGGTCTATGAAATAGAGTATAGGAGGAGGCAAGAGAGGTGTTGCTTTGTTTATGAAAGATAAATGGCATGAAGTTATGGAGTATAAATGTATTAATGACAGTGAAAGAATTGAAGCATATGCGCCATATGATGACAGATGTGTAGAAGAGAAGGATGACTTCTGGAATATACAGTGATGTGGTTGGAAGCAAGGCGAAACCGTATAGTGAGTGTGTAATGTGTGGTCTGAATAGGAAAGTGGAAGTTAGCACTGAGTTTGGAGTGATTGGGAAGCATGATGTGCTCAGAATAACAGCAGTGATAGAATAAAGGTATGGTATGTAGAAGGAAGTTTTTGTTAAAGACTCTTCTAACACATGGTATAGAGAGAGCTGAGTGGAGAACACTGTTAGGTATGAGTTAATTAGTAAAGATATGCTGAGGGATATATGCAATACAAAACTATGTGGTGTTTGAGTAGAAGTCAGTCGGACCATATTATTATATTTTATAAAGTTAAGTTGGTTCGTATATTCCATAAAGGTAAAAGAGACAGGAGACAAACCCAGAGAATAAAATTGAAAGGCTGAATTAGAATGGAGCATGTCCTTGTTGAAATTATATAGTGAACAAATGGATGTACAGAATGTGGGATGTGGATAAGGAATGTTTAGTAATGACAGCACTTTAAGCATTTGGTAAAGAGAAAAGACCTTAAATTAGGGAAGTTGAATGAGTAGTACGCAAACTGAAGAAGGGGAATTGACGGGATGCATAATGAAATGATTAAACTTGGGGGTTGAATGGCTGTGGAAGATGTTTCAAAAAGAGTGGGAAAGTGCTGTACTTGTAACGCTGTATAAAACTTAAGTTGAAAGAAGTGAATATAAATGAAGATTATGAGGGTGCCGGTCTTTTAAGTATAGCTGAAAAGTAAATGGAAGAGTGTTGCAGTAATTAAACGTATCATTTGGTTGGCAATGAAAAAGGCTATTCTAGAGAAGACAGAACATGTTGATCAGATGTTTGCAATGAGAGCCGATTTAAAAACTGAATTGTAAGAATAAAAAGGTGTGTATGGCATTTGCTGATTTGGCGGAAGCGCATGATAAAATGAATAGATCTACCTTGTGGCAAGTGCTTAAAATATATGGTGTAGGAAGGAAATGCTTAAATTTAGATGCGGCAAGGAGTTTACATGACATGGCATTGGTGTGAAAACTTGTGTATAGATGTAAAACATTTGGGATGATAATTTGCTGTCAAATGTGAAGAGTTATGCTGAATAATTTAAGAAGCGTGATTGCTGTAAAATATATATATATATATAATTTCACGAAAGTAACACGTGTTCCTGAGGATGTCATTAGACGAAAGCGCTTGAGCACCTTTTTGCGTTTCCTTTCCTTCGTGGTTTTATTCATTATATATGTGTGTCCGTGAAAGATGTGGAGTGGAGGAAATGCTGAGGATAAAAGTGGGTGCGGAGGAAGTCTGGTAAAAGATGGAAGGATGTAGTGTGCGAATAAATTTAATATGAAACAAGTGTTAACAAAAGAGTAATTAAAGCGGTCTGCGTGGCGAGTAAAAGGAGAGGTTGGTTGTACTTGATGTACCACTAAAGGTATAACCCCAACCTTTCAATGAAAGGTAACGCTGAATCTTTGAGATTAGTGCGATACCATATTCCCAGAGGTGATCTCTTTGTGCGTGTGTGCGAGTGATTTCACTGTTTTTAGTCCTGAGCTTGTCTTGTCCACACTGGAAAATGTTAAATGGATTATTTAGTAGGTGAGCTACGTCGTAGCCAATGTCATCATAAAGCTTCCCGTTGATCAGCGAAGTTAAGCAACAGTGGGTCGAATAGTAGTTGGATGGGACAGAGTAGCGACCCTTGTTTCGGATTTCGCATAAAGCTGTAGGTCCCCTTAGTCATATGACCTCAGATGTTGCCAGAAGTTAAACAACCCCATCATTACATTTACTGCGAATTAAAACTAATTAGTCTTCCTATAGTATTAAATACTTTGAACCATTCATGTCTCACGGATAGCCGCCACCCGCGGGGGTGGGGTAGGGGACGTTATTATGTTTTGTTCCAAATACCACCGTCTGCTATGTGCGTTTGGATTGCAAACTAAAGCCAGGGAAGTACCGCAGGTTCTTCGTATTATACAAGTAGTTCTTTCGAGGGCAGACTAAGTGAGGTCGGTTTTAAGCAGACTTACTACGGAATATACTACCCTTATTAGAGTTAGCCGTAACCACAACGCAACACCACTTCCGATTAGATCAGTGAGGTTGACACACGTTGAGTCTTTTCAGTCATTGGATAGGTAGCTCGTGGTCCCGTCCGTCCAATGATGTTTACCGCTACAAACATTAAAGCGGCTTGACGCCAAACGTTATTATTACCCTTGCACAGAACAGCATTTATTTATTGTAGGTCATATTTTTCTCAGCCATATAATAATGAAACTTCAATATGAAACCTGTTTTCACGATACTGAAAACAATGTCCCTAACTTGACGAAACCCTACTACTAACTTTTTCAACCGAGAGAAAACAAACACAACATTAAATCAGTATAAAAGAATTTACTCACGGAAGCCTTAAAATCTTGCATTACACAAATACCCCAAAAGAAGGAGCTAAGAATGGATATTTAACCTTCCTCATGTTGGTCATAAAAAGTGACCATACTGGGATCCAGAGGATGGGTTCGTATGCTTCGCCTTCTCGTAATGTTGGAGACTGGGCTGAGTTCCCATCTGTCAAAACTCACAAACGACGCAACGTGGCTGCCAATGCTGCTCTTAGACGTCTGTGCGAGCAGGTGTGGAATGTTAAGAGAAGCAAAACGAAGGTGAAATCGGGATCCAGGTAAGATGAAAGAAAACAAGTGCGGCTGTCGCACCTCATGTATACTGCTAATGTTTCTGTATGGATCAGAAAATACATTAAAATCAGCAATAACAAGTTTTATTGATATTTGTTAAAGGAGATTACTGAACATGAATGCAAATGTCACTGACAGAAGGAAAGTTGGTAAGTAGGCTACTGTGGTGAAAGAATTTTAATATCCGGAATGTTTCAATGACAAAAGTTAGAAGTTTCAGGTAGTGTGTCATAGGTGCGATAAAAATGCTAGAAAATGCTTGAGCGTTGATGCAGCAAGCACTTTACATTGGTGCAACACTGATATACAATATACTCGAGAGACTGAGGGAAACCGAGATGAATAATTTAAACAGCATAATTGTAGTAAAACAGGTTTACCATATAAGAAATGAGGATTTTTGGTAAAAGTGAAGTCATTGGAAATGAAAATGGAGGATAGTATACTATGTTCGTATGATCATAGAGCGAGTAAATAATGACAGAATTGTGAAAAACGTATGATAATTTGTAGATGTGAGAGAAAAAAAGCACAGGAAAGATGAAAGGATGTAATTAGTAAATGTGTGAATAAACCGAATTGATATAAATATGACAAAGTTAACGTGAAACAGGAATGGAAGCGGTTTGTGGTGTGCAAATGGAGACAATAGTCTCATTTCATGAAAGGTAAGGTTCGGACAGTACCTTATTCTAGTTGCACAATCCCTATGTATCCAATCCCAAGATTAAACATTGTACTCACTTGACGGCGAATGAAAAAGTTTTCAGAACATGCATGCATGCAAGAACCTAATAGGCTCTTATTATAATTTACATTTTATTTATAGTCACCATTAGTCTAGGCCCTAGGGACTACAATGAAGGAGAGTGCACAGGAAAATATCGGTTATGTGAAGAGAGAAGCAAGGAAACCCTGGGTCACTACAGAGAGATGCTTGACAAAATGGAAGAGTATAAATACAGAAGAAGGGAGACAAGATACAGACAGTTGAATAACGAACTGAGAAGAAAAACTGATAAAGCACGAGAGATGTGGCTTGGAGAGTAGTGCAGGGAATTAGAGGAATTAGAAAGGAAAGGAAGAACTGATTTAATGTACCAAAAAGTTAAGGACATAGATGGAAAAGTAGCAGCTTGGGAGTGCGAGAAATAGATGGAAGAAATGGAGAAAAACTGAAAAGACCAGAAGATATAAGGAAGAGGTGGATTGAATATATTGAAGAACTGTATGATAGAGAACAAACCTAATAACATCGAAATGGAGGAAGCAGATGAGGTGGAAGTAGATTGTATGGGACCGGACATATTGGAAAGAGAAGTAGAGATGGTTGTAAAAGACCTAAGAAATGGCAAGGCCTCAGGACCAGATGATGTACCAGCTTGTAGTACTGAGGAAGGACTGCAAAGAATGGTCAATAACTTGACAACAACGGCGGAAGAATTCCGAATGAGAATTAATGAGACCAAGACAAAAGTAATGAAAATTGTAAGCAGGAAAGGAGCACAAATGAACCTAATAATAAGAAATCGAACCTTAGAAGAAGCTGAGCAGTTTAAATATCTGGGAAGTTTATTAACCAACAATGGAGATTGCAATAAAGAAGTAAGATCTAGATTGGTATGGGTAAGGTGGCCTTTGAGAGACAGAAAAGACTACTTACAGGTAAACTCAACTTGAAGCTGAAGAAAAGGTTAGTAAAAAGCTTGATATGGAGTGGTACTGTATGGAGCAGAAACATGGACACTGAAAACAACTGAAAAGAAACTCCTGGAAAGTTTTGAAATGTGGATTTGGAGAAGAATGCTAAAGATAAGCTGGAGGGAACACCAAAGTAATGAGGAAGTACTGCAACAGGTGAGGGAGGAAAGAAGACTCATTAAGGTGATAAGAAAAAGACAGAAGAAATGGATCGGACGTGTTTTGAAAGGAGAAGGATTGTTGAAGGTGGTGATAGAGGGTAGATATGAAGGTAGAAGGCCGAGGGGAAGGAAAAGGAAAGCAATGCTGGATGATTTGAAGCCAGGCAGGAGCTTCCATGAGATGAAAAGGATAGCTCAGGATAGAACACTTTGGCGAAACACACGAGTTGGACCTGCCTGATAGGCAGAACACGATGGATGGATGGATGGATATAATCTAGGAATACATTTTATATTTAATAAAATACTGAATACAAAATCTGAATTATCGGACTAACTAAACGAGAACCTGGTTCTTTTGTATAATCTTAAGTTTGCATTTACATGTATTCCATCTTCGCATTAATCATAGCTTTTATGCTTCATGCTTCATTGAATTTAACAAAACTATCATCAAACCTTCACTGAATCGACATTTTTGTAACATTTACCTTTTTAAAATTCAAAGTAAACACATCACGTTTTCAGATACATTTAAATTAGCTATTTCTTATCTACACATCACACATTAAATTGCTATAACAATTACCTACTCTGATAAGGCACTGCATTTCATTTTCATGGCTCAAAAATCAAACTACATTTGGAGTTTTCACAAAATCCTTTGCATTTCTACAACCTCTCAGACAATATTGCATTATGAAATTAATACCTTCACATACTTTGTTGGTATGAGGCATAAACTTTGCGACATGTAAGTCAAGAAAACGATCTAGGAACTGGAGGAGAGATAGTGGGTTTTTCCCCCTTAATATATGGCTTTCGTATAAAACTCGGTAAATTATGAAAAAGTAAATCATAAAAAATGCTACTTAATATTTTTATGAAAGTAACAACATTCAGAAGCCAAACTTTCAGTCGTCGACTTGTCTTCAGAAAAATTCCATTTTTGGCTCAAGCAAAATCGAAACAAAATTTTGAACAAAATCAAATTTCATAATGACGTTCAACCTTATGCAAGTTTATGGATTTCAGATTTTCAATAAAAATGAATGACTGACTAGCATTTTCGCCATCATTCTCTCAAACTTTCATGAAAAATACTTAAGTTGGTTAGATACCATTCTAATTACTTTTCTAATGATCAGTGCATTTTTTTTTGTTTTTTTTACACCGAAGTTACGATTTTCTACAAGTTAAACAAATCTGGGTTAAGATTCGGTTTAGCACCGGGAACCGAATTTTTTGCATGAAAATAGGTTTAACGAATGTAGAATTTGATTGCAAATCGATTTTCTCAGTAAATATGAATTTGCGCAAAAAATGTTACAAGTTGTAAAAAAAATTTTGAAAAAAAAAAAAAAAAATCGGGACGATGTTATCAGTTTTCATACACATCCATATGTGACGTAACATCAGCTGACTGCAATTAACCAATCAGCTATTGACGGGTGTCAACAGTGTTCCCTATCTTACTATGCAGTTATTCGGCATTGTTTTAACAACGCTGAGGCTATCGACATTTTCAAAAAACACGGTGTATTGTTGAGTGATCCAGTGTGGCCAAAGTGCTCATTGGCTTGCATATCGTGCAGCTAAACTGTACCTTCCACCACCTCTCCAGTAAGGTAAGAAAAATAGGCTATCGCTTGGAAATAGGGTTAGGTTATATACGTCCTCGGCCAAAAGTATTAGCCACCCTACTTATATGGGTAATCGTGTTATTCCTGTCTCTTTTGAGGTTAGAAAAATATATAAAAATAAGTTTATTCTGAAATATTTCAATACCTAGTACACCCACCATTTGCCTTTATTACAGCTTGAATGCGTCTTGACATCGAATCGACTAATTTTTTGGCAAGTTTCAATAGGCATTTTTTCCCATTCTTCAAGAAGCTTAGCATGAAGTTCAGCCTTAGACGAAGACTTATGTCTCCAGACAACCTTACCTAATACTGCCCACAGGTGTTCTATGGGATTAAGGTTTGGGCTTTGGGGGGGCCACTCCAAAAGTTTTATAAATTACTTTCGCGTCAAGCCAATTTCGAGTTGCTCGAGATGTGTGGCAAGGTGCATTATCTTGCTGGAATGTAATGTCACCTTTGCTTATTCCTGGGTAAAGCTTTTCCATAGATGGGTCCAGAACTTGCTCTAACATGGCAGTATACAACGAGGAATTCATCCTCCCCTGGCACAAAAACAGTTTTCCAACTCTTCCAGAAGACATGCAGCCCCAAACCATTATGCTACCACCACCAAATTTTACTGTAGGGACAATACATTCTGGCTTGTATGCTTCGCCAACTCTTCGCCTTACAAACGTTGGACCAGGAGAGCTGAAAATCTGAAAGAATCCAAGAGAAAATCAAACTTTTTATGATTCCCTATAAAATCCAAAAGGCAGGGTATTTATCAATTTTGATGGTACAAGAAAATGGAAGAAGGGTTTTACTACTTACCTCGAAGTTACTTTCGTCTGACCAGAGCACTTTTCCCCAATCTTCGGAGGTCCAATGTTGGTGTTTTTTTTGCCCATTCAAGTTTTTTTTTTTTTTTATTTGTCTCAAATAGCCGGGGTTTCTTTCTGGCTTTTCGTGCCTTGGGATAAGATTCTACAAACCTTCTTCACACTGTTCTAGATGACACACTTTTGTTTTTTGCTTGGGATAGCTCTGCAGCTAGCTCAGATGATGTTTTCTGGCGATTTTGCAAAGATGAGCGTTTCAAGAATCGATCCTCCCCGAGCATTAGTAACCCTCTTTCGCCCACTCTTTGGCTTAGACGCATGGCTCTTGGTGCCCTGAAGACGTTTTAAAGTTGTTCGAACAGAGCGCCTTGAACATTTAAATTTTCTTACAAATGAAGCTTGCGAAAATCCTTGAGAACGAAAAACCTCGATTTTAGCCCTTTCAGATTCGGTTAACTCTCTTTTCTTACCCATTGTTCGAAACTTATGAAAATATCTGAAAAAAATCATTTTGATAAAGTTTTCAAAAAATTAACCATGGAAGCACGTTTTTATAATACTTCAATTTTTTGAGAAATTAGGTGGAACTCGCAAAAATTTAAATAATTTAAAATATCTCGGCAAAAGTGCTCGATCAAGGTGCAAATTAGTCATAAATTATAATCACAAAACTCTAAACTAATTATTTCATTGGTCGAATATTATCCATAATCAACATAAGCGAGGTTTCAGGGGGTGGCTAATACTTTTGGCCCTAAAATAAATAAATAAATAAATTAAAAAAAAATATATATATATATCATATATATATACACAAACTCAGAATGGTTCCCTGAGAACATTATATGTTAAACACAGACCGTATATATATTATATATATATAATATATATATATTATATATATATATTATATTATATATATATATATATATATATATATATATATATATATATATACACACACACACACATTAAGCCCCTTTCTTTTAACATTATCCCGCTTAAACTGTCTGATAGATTAACAAGATGAAACTATTAAATAATTTATTACACATTTGCACAAGAGGCGCAAAAAATGAAGGTCACATTTGCATGAAACATTGAAATACATCAGAAAAACCTATTTTCATGCAAAAATTGGGTTCCCGGTGCTAAACCGAATCTTTACCCAAATCTGTCGCAATGAAAATCTTATTATTATTCTTAAGTGTAAGTACAGGAATCAGATTTAGTGCTTATCCTGAAAGCTTCATTACAATACTATACTTTAAAGTAGTGGTCGGCAAACAATTACCCACCACCCTGATTTGACCTTGGTTGTTTCGCCAGTTAAAATAAAAATGTAATTTGTAATGCAATTATATATATATATATATATATATATATATATATATATATATATATATATATATATATATATATATATATATATATATATATATAGGGTGGGCCGTAAGTTTCCATACATAGGAAAATTTAAACGTTTGTTTTTATGTTTCAGATACCCTAAGAATATGCGTTTGACGAAAGAGCAACGAATTGAAATCATACTGATGGCTGGGTCGGGAAGCAGTCGCATGGTTGCAATGAACTTTAACAGAAAACATGGAACGAACATCACACACGACACTGTGGCAAAACTTATTAACAAGTTTCAGAAAACTGGAAATGTTGCAGATCAACCGCGAAGTGGTCCAAGACGTACAGCCACCGATGAAGACACAACAGCTACGATACTTACAGCGCTTACACGGAGTCCCAGAAAAAGTACACGACGGTTGTCTGCAGAAAGTGGTGTCAGCAGATCGAGTATCAGGCGCATTTTGAAAGCAAACAAATGGCATCCATACAAATTGCATATGGCACAGCATTTGAGTGAAGACGACCCGGATAGACGGATGGAATTCTGTGAATGGGCATTAACCAAAGTGAACGAGGATGCATACTTTTCAACTAAGATCTTGTTTACTGATGAAGCAAATTTTTACGTCAATGGAGAGGTTAATCGGCAAAACATACGTTATTGGAGTAATGCTAACCCAAACTGGCTGAGTCCGACGAAGATGCAAGGTGCCGGTAAAGTGATGGTGTGGGCCGGGATATGGGGTGACAGAATTATTGGACCAATTTTTGTCAGTGGAAATCTTAATGCCGAAAGGTATCTTAACATGTTGCAAGAAGAGATTTTCCCATCCCTGCTAAACGAGGAAGGTAACTTCCCAGTTTACTTCCAGCAAGATGGAGCTCCACCTCATTATGGTCTTCACGTGCGTCGGTATTTGGATCAGCAGTTTCCGGATGCTTGGATTGGTCGGCGTGGTCCTGTGGAGTGGCCTCCCAGATCCCCAGATCTCACCCCCCTTGATTTCTATCTTTGGGGGCATTTGAAGGCCATGGTGTATCAGGAAAAGATACGAGACATAAATCATCTAAAGGAACGTATCACCAACGCCATTACAAGCATAACGTCAACTGTGCTAATGCGTGTTCATCAACAGTGGGGAACACGTATTGAAATGTGTTTTCAAAACAATGGCAACCATGTAGAGCATATTATATAAATAAAAATGGTTGTCCATAAAAAAATGTTTATTTTTCCTATGTATGGAAACTTACGGCCCACCCTGTATAATGTTTAATTTGGTATTTTTTCTATCCCAATATTTTATTTAAAAAAGTTTTGCCATTATTTTGAAAATAGTTATTTATCATGCCTTCATATACATACAATTCATTTTTAACTGAAAACGTATCCCTAAAATAGGTCAGATCGCTTCTCAAGGAGTCTAAATAGTCATATATATATATATATATATATATATATATATATATATATAAAACCTTTGGTTAGCTTCCACCCGAATTGTTCCTTCTGACGAAGGTCGAGCTTTTCACTCCACCTTAGACCTACAGTTTAACGTGAAATCCGAACCACTAGGCCACCCACGGTACCCATTTATCTCTCAACCGCTTTCTTTATTGTGTGGAAAGATGAACAGCTGGGTTTTGCTGCGCAACGGCTGCCGTCATTGGGTCTCGAACCCGGGGCCGATGGATTCGTAGTCAGCGACGGTAACCACTACACTACCGAGGCGCATCCTCGCATATTGTATTTTTTTTTTTCTTTAATTTACTGCCGATTCGTACCTAGTGAAAGTGGTACATATATCTCGGCGAGGCAGTGGGTGGGTGGTGTTACTGAGTTGGGGATGGTAGACTAGGGGGGTGAGTAAGGTTCAGTTACTGGATAGTGGGTAGGAGGGGTATGGTCTTAGACACGATGAAGCAGATGGGAATGAGTAAGGAAAAAGAAAATCGCTTCCGCTGAAAAATGGGGGCCTTCGGCGAGTATGGATTGTAGACGCTCGGGTATGGGAATTTTGGACGAGAGGGAAACACCTGCGACGAAGAGCGGACAGGTTTGGGCATTTGACGAGATGTACGACAGTGATAGGGGTATGGCAGGTAGGGCAGAAGGGGGCTGGCGATTTAGTCACAAGGTGACTATGAGTAATGGTTGACCCCCTAGGCGGAGACGGGCTAGAATCACTTCTTTATGGTGGGACCGGTGGAATGAGGCGGCCCAGTATTCTAATTGCGGTTGGATCTTGTGGAGTTTGTTTTGTGTGGCCTGGTCCCATTCCTGTTGCCAGATGGAGTGGAGAGTCGGGAAGTCGGAGAAATAAAGGGGCGGGGGTAGGCCGGCAGTAAGTAGGCCGTCTTTGCCATGCGGTCCGCCTCCTCGTTACCCTGGATGCCGACATGTGCCGGGACCCGGCAGACGGCGATTGTCTTGTGTCGGAAAGCTGTTAAAAAGTGGAAGGTTTGCTGGATGGTGCAGGTGAGTGGGGGTGGGTGGGGGGGGGTTAATATCTCTAGGGAGAGAAGTGCGCTTTAGGAATCTGAATAAATGACGAAGGAGCTGGCAAAGCGGGTGCGCACAATGTCGAAGGCCTCCATAATCACGAAGAGTTCTGCCGAGAAAACGGAGGCCTCGCGGGGCAGGCTGACGCCTTGAGAAAGCCGCTGGGCCAGTATCACCACTGAGGCGGCCGTACCAGCCTCCAAGCGGGAACCATCTGTATAAATAGGGACTATGTCCGGGTGTTGGGTTGCGTGTTCCCGGAAGTGACCTGTATACCGTAGCGATCGTGATAGTCTTTGGTAGGGCACACAGGTCCCTGCAAAACTTGATGGGGGTGAGGAGCAAAGGTGGGTAGATGCTGTATGAAATGGGGATAACAGAGAGCGGGCATGTTGGAAAGGTCAAGGAAAGAGCGGACCGCTTCAGTGAAGTGCCAGCTCCGTCCCTGGGGTGGGAATTAAGAAATCGTCGCGCATAGAAGCGAAGAGGGTAGTCTCTGTGCACGGAGGTATGTCCTCATGAGGAGCAGACCCCGTCGGAGGGCGAAAGAGAGGTAAGTGCAATCCTGGCTGGGGAAGAGCGGAAGGCACCGGTGGCGAGGCGGAGGCCCTATTAAGGACCGGGTCCAAGATATGGAGGCAGGCATTGGAGGCTGAACCGTATACTACACTACCATAGTCCAGCTTCGACTGCACCATGGAAGTGTAAAGGCGAAGGAGAGCGCGTCGATCTGCGTCTGCGCCCCATGTGGTGTGGGAGGTTATCTAGGAGAGTGAGGGGACGTTGGAGGGATTGCTTCAGGTGTTTGACATGGGGAACCCAGCTGAGCCGTCGGTCTAGAGCAGGGATTCCCAAACTTCTGAGCTTGTCGACCCCTTGATGAGCTTATAAAGTTATCATCGACCCCTAACCCAAATTCTCAGTATTTAAAATAATTTTAAACGAAATGAAGTCAAGAAACATCAAAATATAATCAATATTTATTAATCATTATAGTTATACAATTACCATTATTAGTAATTAAGTGAAAATTAATAACTGCTAAATACCTTTACAATTAGATCTTCTCTAATGAGATGGATGGGCCTGATGGGCCTTAACAAGGGCATGAACATTTAGCTGTAGGTTTGAGTTTGAACCTTAAGTCACTGCGCTCATCGATGTTAAGCCTAGACACCTAGAACTTCATCGAACCATAGATCTTTATCGACCCCCTATCGACCCATAGATTTTTATTGACCCCCCGCACAGTCCCATCGACCGATATTGACCACTTTGGGAACCCCTGGTCTAGAGTCACGCCCAGAAATCGCGTAGAGGGTACCACCTCAAGAGGATTGCCGTATAACGTGACAGAGGGAACAGGAAGGGTTGCGGGTCTTCTTCTGCTGAAGAGCATACACTTGGACTTGGGGTTGGAGAGGCGGAACCCCACCGACTTCGCCCACCTTTCCACCCGGTAGATGGCGAACTCAATTTGTCGTTGTACGACGGACGGCTCCCGCCCTGCGAAGTAGACCGCAAGGTCATCCGCGTAGATGGAAGAACGGATGGTGGGTGGAAGGCATTTTGAGACTGTTCATGACGATGGAAAAGCATAGAACACTGAGGATGCTTCCCTGTGGGACCCCGTCCTCCTGCACGAAAGTGTCTGAGAGGACTGAGCCCACCCGAACTTTAAAGGTTCGGGAGGAAAGGAAGCCCCTGATGAAGGTTGGCATTGCTCCGACGAGACCTAGATTTTAGAGCTGATTAAAGATTATTGTCCGACGGGCGGGTGGTGTCGTAGGCCTTCTGGATGTCAAAAAAAAATTGATAGGACGAACTGTCCACTGTCGAAGGCATTCTGTGTGTCTCGGCTGAGGAGCAGGAGGAGATCAGTGGTGGAACGAAAATGTCTGAAGCCGGACTGGGTAGCCGGGAAAGAATTACTATTTTCAAGGAAGAACGATAGTCGCGTAGCGACCATTTTTTTTCAAAGATTTTGCAAGCACAACACGTTAGGGTGATTGGTCTGTAGTTTGTGGGATCGAGGGAATCTTTTCCGGGTTTGAGGATAGGGATTACGTGGGCCTACCTCCACCGGGAGGGGAAGGCGCCTTCTATCAAAATACGGTTGTAGAGGTCCAGTTTGTGCTGTCTAGGTACAGTGAGGAGGGGTTAGTTTTAGTGGCGGAAACGAAGGGGCATCGTGAACTCTGAGTGAAGAATTTCCAGGCAGGATTCTGTGCTCAGGCCAGGATGGGGTGCTCTATTACTGATAGTGGCAGTTGCCAACCTGTCCGGCGTTTCACGGTGGACCCTGGGCGGTGACAGGGGAACACCAGAAGAACTGGGCAGGTGGGAGAGAAGACGAGGTCAGAGCGGCTGGCAAGGGGGTGGCCGGGGGCATGGTCAGTAGATGCGGTAGGGGTGCAAGGGGGCGAATCTTGGTTTCCTCGTGGAAGGGTAGTAAAGATGGCGTCAGGTGGTAAGGATAGATCCATGAGACGCGGGGGCGGGAGCGCAGCCGAGCTCACCTCGGTCATACCATGTAGGCGCGCCAATGCCGTGTCCACCGGATCCCTTCGGGGAGAGGTTTTTGTTTGCATTGGGTCTCATTCTGGACGGCGGGTCATGTAGGTCAGCTACTACTGTCAGAAGCTGTGGGGCTAGATAGGAGGGGCTTCTACGGTTGGGCGAAAGGGACGTCGTAGACGAAGTGAGGTGTAGGGGCCCGGGCCTTCTTCTTAGATCTGGGGGAAAGAGAAGCATGTTGTATGGCTGGAGAGTCTGGTGACTCACTCCGGCATCTCCGCCTCGTTGGTTTATTCTGGGCGCTAGGGTCACGTATGTGCAGAGTGTCGGGAGGGTGAGGTCGAGGTTCGGGGAGGACATGTCCCGAGTGCCTTGGATCCAGAATTCTGGAGTCTTTTGCCGAGGGGGCGTTTGGTGAAGAGGGATGGGGGTAGGACAGGACGTCGCTGGGTCTGGCGAGGGCTCCAATTAGGGTGGTGGAGCGAGATACTGTGGCCAAAGAGGGTTTGAGCGGTGGACGTGGGTGGCTTGCCAATGAGACAGCCGAGGGCAGTTGCGTAGGAAACCTCCAGCTTCACCTCCCGACTTCGCACCCTGTCTCGCGCCTCTCGGAGGCTGAGGAACTCCGCCACCTGAGAGGCCCGGACCTCCTCCTCGAACCTGAAGAAAATAGTCTCGGGACGACGTTGGGTGTGTGCCGCCGCAATTGGAGCACTGAGGCGGGTTGGGACACTTGTCTTGGTGAGCAATTTCTCCGCAGCGAATGCACAGTTGGTGAGGTTGTCGGCAGGTTGAGCTGACGTGCCCGAACTTGTTGCACTTGAAGCACCGGGTAGGGAACATATGGGCGTACTGAGAATTCGCATGACGCACGGTCTCCCATGCCCCACACAATGGTGCCGGGAGGGACTAAGGTGTTAAAGGTGAGAAGCAGGCGCGGAGTGGGGGAGGAGGTGCACCCCCCCGTCGAGATGTGAAGCGATAAATGTTGGTAATACCCTGGGGTGCCAGATCCTCTTGGAGCTCGTTCACTGGGATCGACAATAGGCAGGTGGCATAAATAATGCTCTGACTCTGGTTCAGACGAGGGTGAAGGGAGACGGACACACAGCATCCAAGGACCTCATTGAGGGAGAGGGCTTTCGTCTTCGCAGCTGAACGCAATTTTATGAGGTCGTACATCGTAGCGACTGGAGTCGTTGCATGCTCGGATCGCTTGAAACGTCCGTTCAGAGTTGGTCGGGAGGGATCCAGAGGCAGGCCGGATCACTAGGAATTTGTAGATGCTGGGGAGGGATATGGAAGCTGTAGATTCGAGGTGGACTGGGACATCCAACGGTCTATAGGACGGACGTGAGCGCCGACTTCCCCGTCCACCGCGGGGCTCTCCGTGGGGAGACGGGTCGATGGCTTGCGAGGGGTGCATACGGGGAAAGCAAGAGGCCTGGTTTTGGGGGCAAGTCTTTGGTGGAGCTTATCGACTTACACGAAGGCTGCTGGGGGGGGGGGGGGACTCCTGCTCCAGAGGGTGTGTATCCAAAGGCATGGTCAAGGTACAGGCTGAGGTTGTTAACGGAAGAGAATGTGTGTTCCGCCGCCTGAGGAGGGGCGACCCCCTCAAAACGAGTTCGTGGTAGATGACTCGGGGGCCTGGTTGCCCACTGCCCGAGTTCTAGGACAAGTAGAAGTATCCGTATGCTAATAGTTAGGGGAAAAAAGACCCAAGAGATGCGTGAAACTGCCTACTGGTGAGAAAGGGAGGCAGAGCGCAAACCACAGGGGGCGGGGTACCTCATCCCCAGGGTACACATCGTCGGTTTAA
The DNA here is from genome assembly GCA_023014485.1 of Bathynomus jamesi. Lineage (NCBI taxonomy): Eukaryota > Metazoa > Arthropoda > Malacostraca > Isopoda > Cirolanidae > Bathynomus > Bathynomus jamesi. The sequence goes on along the minus strand of JAJOZX010000578.1, from coordinate 11,940 downwards.
AGACGGGGCCCTGTGATGCGAAAGTTTGTCCACAAATGGCGCAAAGACCCCAACCCCCCAATCACACTGGCCCAGACACCCAACCATCCAGCACAGTGACACCCTAAGGGCGTCACCTCCGGAGGACAAGTCTGGAAACCCGTACTGGGAGCCAAAGACATTAGTGGCTCTTAGCCCAGTCTCCCCAGTAGCCTGTCTAGCATGGGTGACCCTTCTGGAGGGCTAAGCCCCCGCTAATGTAGCCCACTGGGTCAACACAGGAGCCTGCCCACCACGACAAGGTGGCCACAAGCAGGGGGGTATATATATAGATATATATATAGATATAATATATATATTTTCCAGAATTGTACTTCAAAAAGTAGTGACCCACAATCAAAAAATGTTTGCCGACCATTTCTTTAAAGCATGTTCAGTCAGTAAACCTGTTAACAGCCTTCTAGTTTTAAGGTTCAGTTGGAGAGCTTTAAAGGGGTCTACATTTTTATATATATTTACAACATTGCATCAGCATAGCATATACAGGCCTATAGATATAAGGCATTACAATTACTGCATGTATTTTTATAATTATTATGAGTTCTAACTTAAAAGATTTTCCTACTTGCAGCAAATGATGTACCAGGTATTTGTATTTGGTCTTAGTGACACCTATTTTAAATAAATTCAATCACATTATGGGATAGGCGGCAATATATTATATTATTTTTTTTAAGTACAATCCTCATTCTTGACTGGGGTTTAACTTCTTTTTTTTTATATAAATGGAACATCCCTCGAGTTAGGCACTACCCACACAAAGCACACACAGTTAGCCTACAGCAATTTATTTTCATTTTAATGACTATGTTCTTCACTAAGAACAGACAAAAAAAAAGTTTTATATATATATATATATATATTATAGGTATATTTTAAAAAAAGATTGTTTACTTTTAAATTAAATGCTAATGGTCAAGCACTGGCACAAAAACATGGATTTGATACATTTAAGCACTCAGTCCTTTGTATATATTTTCATTATTAATCGTCTCGATAAATCTAAAAAGAATCCTGAGCTTTAAAGCATTTCTTACTCCACCTTTTTCCCAGTCTCAGGCCGTGTCAGACGTATCAGTGAGAGTCCATCTTTGGTTGTACGTACAATCACAATTGAATTATAAACATATTTGGTAGGGCTGTCAAATATGAACCAGAATTTATAACCCTAAAAATGGGTATCTTTTATTTGCATGACATTTTCTAAACTTAAAAAGTGAAATACTTAAAATCAGCAAAAATAACAGTGATGATGAAAGTTAAAATTAAAAACAGCCATTTACATAAAACTCATTAGAAATAAGCGCGCGCAATTTTTTCTTTTCTCTAAAAATTAATATTACAAATGGTAGATGTATTAACTGAACTCGTTAAAAATGCTTATGATGCTGACATTTCACCTTATACTGATTAGGCCTAATGATAAGTTTTCAGTTCAATCAAACATTTTCCTGTACCGTACTGGTAGTTCCAAAAAGCTTGGAAAAACGTCAAAAGGGTGAAATGAAACATGAACATTAAAAATAAATGAACCATATTAAACAAAAAAGCAACAATAAATTATTTTCAATAAATATAACCACAAACTTAAATGAAAGACTACAAAACCTTATGAAACAACCAATTCCATTAGTTGCTACATTTTGAGCCTTACAACATATCCACCTAAAGGCCATGTTAGAAGCTCTTACCATTTATGTTATCACTAACATAGTTTTAGTCATAAAATTCTGAAGGAAACAACAATTTGAGCTACTACAATTACCTTGGTTAGTACACTAATGCATATTGAACAAATATCACCTAAATTTAATTTGTACTTCTTAAAAGCATAATAATTAAACTATAATTCATTATGAAAGTACTTGTTAACCACAAAGCTTTCCCCAGATTCACATTATTTTTTTATATTCGAGGCAAATTGAAACAAACCTTTGCAGACAAATTAAACATTAAAAGTGCTGAAACAGTTTGGCTTTTGCCAAAACACACTGGCAAGATTCTCAACTCTAAAATCCTGAAAATACTACAGGTTATGAACTAATTTATACTAGGCTAATTTATTTTCAAATCGGTTCCTGTTCCAAGCCTATATTGGTACTGAATACAATAAAATTTACATTTTTAAGAATGACACTAAGAACTTGATTCATGAGTTCCCAAAAATATTATGCAGGATAATTCAATACAAATTTGCAACTACTATGGATGGTGATTATTAGTAGGCTAACTCAACAAAAACAAGAACTTGCAGAGTTTGCTGACTATCACATATAACAAAGTTTCATAAATATAAAGTATAGTAGAATACATTTTAATAACAAGACCACAAACTTCTGAATCCTAAAAACATGGAATTATATTTAAAAGTTTTGAAACTACCTACACTAACAAGGAATGATTATAGTACATGAGGTAGAAAACTTTTCGTTATCAATATTTATGATGATGATGATGATGATCGACTTAGGCTTCTAAGTAATAGATTTAAATAAGTTAGAAATTTTAAGCTTTCACAAAATAATAACAGCACTTCTAAATTTATATATTTCATGTTTCATTTAAACTCTTTAAATGCTTACTGAGTCTCTTCTCTATAATTTTAATACCAGCTTCTCCCAAGAGATTTGGATTGAATTCACTCACTGAAGGTTCCTGTTTAATTATGAAAGAATTTTCTTTCCTTTCCTTATTAACTTTATTATGATTAATCAAGGACTGAGCCTGAACATTTTTCATTAATGCTTCAAACAAACATCTTTCTTCCTTTGTGGAATCTTTTATGCTACACGAAACAGTACTGAAACTTTTCATCTTATTTGGTAACATTGAATCATTTTGCCTACAAATGTTTTGGTATAGGTCTACTGAAATATCTAATGATGATTCATTATTAAAATTATATCCAAGCAAAGGCCGAGAGGAGTCTGCTGAAAGGATTTTATTTTTTCTTTTGCATTCAGGAAATATTTCACTTTCCGAGTCAGCAATTTCAAAAGGTTCAGTTTTAATGTCTACATTTTCCCATACAAAATCTTCCCAACTGGAGTGAGAAAATACTGCATCACAATCCATCAATTCTTCTTTGTTCCTCACTTCATTACAAAGTTTTTGAAGTTTCTCTGAATAAATTAGATCTTCATTCCCTTCTAGTTTAACAGAAGGAAACATATTTCCTAAAAGGAAACGAATTTCACTGAACTGTGGATTATGATCATAAGGAAAAAATAAATTTCCTTCACAGTCCACTTCCTCACTTTGGCAAGCCATAAGTTTGAGCTTAGATGCATAGGTCATATCATAAGAATTTAATGAGCTATCAGTACTGGTATCAAACTGCCGAGAACTAGAAGGTACTTTTACCGGATAAGAAAGAGTTTGCATAATACAGTTTAAACTGTCATAGTGTTTATATGATTTTTCTTTTATAATTTCACTGAAGTTGTTCACACTTACTTCATGTATTAAAGTTTGTAACAGTGATGAATAAGGATACAATTCAGTATCAAGAAAAGGAAGTTCAGAATGGCTAGATCCAATATGATTTTCAGAGTCATCTTGTATGTATGTTTCATTTTCTGTCTTAATATCACTTTTAACTAAAGAACAAATTTCCCCCAGAAGTCTTAAATATGGATATGAATTATTGGCTTCTAAGCTGTCATTAATGTCTAGATTCCACCTGAGTGGGATATTCATATCTTTACACCTGTTCAGGCATTTTTTCTTTCTTCTGTTTTTAAGTTCTTTCATTTCACTGTAGTTTTAAATCAGGCAATGTAGTAAGTTAGTGATTATGTTAAAATTGAATAGGTTATTACAAGTTTTTGCTATTCATAACTTTTAACCTAACTAATTTTCTACTATAATTCAATAAAGTCAACTGGGTTACAGCTACCAACTAAATGAGAGTTAAATTAGAGCTGTCACACATTACAGTATAATTACTGAAACAGATTTTTGCGAGTTAAATTTTTAGGAACTGTAAATAGGTGTTGAAGATAAATTGAGTTAGATCATAATGGTAACTATATACAATATGGCTAATAAATTCTTTAATAATCTCATAGCCAAAGATATACTTTCAATTTAGTATGATGGGTAGTGATTTCTGTATGAACGAAATATAATTTCTGAAGCTTAAATGAGCAGCATTAACTTAAATGTATGTATTTTCTAACAGATGGATAAACCCTTTTAACAATTCCTAGCATTTGCTTCAAAGCCTTTCAAGCCAGGTTCTACCTGTAGACTAAGACCTAAATCTACTCCTGGTAAAATGGGAACAGATCAATGATAATGTGCCAAAGTAATATGAACTATAACATCTATGCATAAGACTGGCCTTTCATATATATATATATATATATATATATATATATATATTATATATATATATATATATACCCCAGTTTTCACAAGTTATGTTCCTCAGACTCATTATGAATAGCGAAATTGTGAATAATGAATCATTTTTTTTCCATATAAATACATGTTTTATGAGGGAGGGGGGGGGGGGGGAATGTGTTCCAGTGGAACACCTGTACTGTACTTTTATTTCCTCCCTGAGGCTGGAAGAAAACAGCGTGATGAGGGGTTACTCATGTAGAGGGGCAGGATCATCTGCCTCACCACTGTCTTCAACACTCTCTTCACCAATTTCAACAAGACAGTGGTGAGGGAGGCAGGGATTCTGGCTATGGTGCACCTGGCTTTGGCTTGAATGTAGCAAATGCTGGGGTTGCTGGTTGAGGTTCCACTGGTGGTGGTTTTCTGGATTGGCTTGAAAAATTGCATCAGTGTTGACTGCATTGCTTTGGCTTTTTTACTCTTATAGTTCATCATAGCATCAGATGTTTTCTTTGACATTATTTCTGACACTAGAGCTTCTTTCAACGTTGGGGTCCTTCTCAAACACAAACTCTAATGCAGCATCGAAGCCATTCAGAATTTCCACAAGGTCTTTCACAGTCAATGTTTTCACCTCTGGTGTTGCCACAGCTGGTGCAGACTGAGGGCTGGGGCAGAGGGATAAATGTACGGCAAGTGAAAATGAGTCACTGCACATCCTAGGTGGCACTGGTAGCAGGCAGAATTGCGAATTATTTTTTCCCTTATCTGGCATTGCGAATAGCGGAATTTGGTGTCAAAAATGTATTACATATAAGCAAAGCTACGAATATTGAAGCTATGAATAACGGGGTATACCTGTATATATGAGAATATTCTCTGAACTGAGAATTCAAGAATTTTCTTTTTTAGAACATTTGAGGGGTTTTTCAACTATTCTCATACAACTTAACTTCAGTTCCTGTCAAAATGGAGAAATTCTAAGTCAGAAGTGAATGATAGGATGAGAAGAAATAAATAAACTAACTAATGCAAAAAATTTATTGAATCATTGTATAAAGACTGTAGTTCAATTCAAAATACAGTATTTACCAGGGATGGCAATGATTAAATCAATTTATTTTTTTATGAAGAAAATCTTTTTTTTTTTTAATTTTTTAAAATTATATAGAAATTAATAAAATATATCAAACAAAACACTTTAGAAACAAATAAAAATATCCCTTGTAATAATTACGTGTTCAATTTCAGTTTTCCAGTATATGTAATAGCTTTATGAAAAAATCATGATTTTTTTTCAAAATTATATAGAAATTAATAAAATATATCTCAAGACACTTTGGAAATAAAAAATACCCCTTGTAATTATGTGTTCAATTTCAGTTTTTCAGTGTCAGCTTTTTTTATGAAAAAATCATGATTTTTTTTTTTTTTTAATTATTTGAGTTCTTCAAAATTATATATAGAAATTAATAAAATATATCACACACAACCGTTTAGAAAAAAAAATATCCCTTGTAGTGAAGTATTCAATTTCAGTTTTTCAGTATAATAGCTAATAAATAAAAAAAAAGATGATTTTTATGAAAAAATCATGATCATAAAATGAACTAAAACAACTTAAAAATACAGCCACATATTCAAGCCCCATCTACCAATAATGATTTACAATGTTTTAGCTGCCAATTTATTATGACGTCACATGCAAAATTATTAAAAATTGAACCAAAATCATTGAAAATAAAATTGTGCATAACTTTGTTAATACAAAATTTCCCATCATGAAATTTTGTATGGTGTTATAACTAAATATTATGTAAATGTTAGTGACAGTGAATTTCTCGAGTGTGTGTGTACATAATAAAATGCATATTATCCAAAATGGCAAAAAAAGAAATACTTCAAAAAGAACTACCTACCATAAAAAACAAGACAATTACCACAATCACAATTCACAAGGAAATCACATGTAGATACTTGCTCTTGCTATACACAACCACAACTAACCAAGGAAATAATTTGCCATCCTTCGTATACTATTTTCTCCCAATTCCAGAGTATTCTAGAATGGAGTCATCTAGAAAGTTCCATAAGGTTCTGAAATATTCTAGAATTCTCTAAAAAGCTGCAAAACAATCTAAAAATTTTTAAAACTAAGAAAAAATAAAATCCTCAAATATTCTCAGCAAATAATATTTTGGAGAATATTCTCAGAATATTCTTGGAAAATGAGAATATTCTCACCTCACATCACTAATTCAATGTCACTTAATTTCAATGATCATTAGGAAATGATGTTATAACGTTGGTGCTATATATATATATATATATATATATATATATTATATATATATATATATACATTCAACATATATACAGGGTGGGCCGTAAGTTCCCATACATAGGAAAAATTAAACGTTTGTTTTTATGTTTCAGATACCCTAAGAATATGCGTTTGACGTAAGATCTTGTTTACTGATGAAGCAAATTTTTACGTCAATGGAGAGGTTAATCGGCAAAACATACGTTATGGAGTAATGCTAACCCTAACTGGCTGAGTCCGACGAAGATGCAAGGTGCCGGTAAAGTGATGGTGTGGGCCGGGATATGGGGTGACAGAATTATTGGACCAATTTTGTCAGTGGAAATCTTAATGCCGAAAGGTATCTTAACATGTTGCAAGAAGAGATTTTCCCATCCCTGCTAAACGAGGAAGGTAACTTCCCAGTTTACTTCCAGCAAGATGGAGCTCCACCTCATTATGGTCTTCACGTGCGTCGGTATTTGGATCAGCAGTTTCCGGATGCTTGGATTGGTCGGCGTGGTCCTGTGGAGTGGCCTCCCAGATCCCCAGATCTCACCCCCTTGATTTCTATCTTTGGGGGCACTTGAAGGCCATGGTGTATCAGGAAAAGATACGAGACATAAATCATCTAAAGGAACGTATCACCAACGCCATTACAAGCATAACGTCAACTGTGCTAATGCGTGTTCATCAACAGTGGGGAACACGTATTGAAATGTGTTTTCAAAACAATGGCAACCATGTAGAGCATATTATATAAATAAAAATGGTTGTCCATAACAAAATGTTTATTTTTCCTATGTATGGAAACTTACGGCCCACCCTGTATATATATACACACACACACTATATATATATATATATTATATATATATATATATATATATATATATATAATATATATATATATATATATATATATATATATATATATACACACATATATATATATATACATACACATATATATATATACATACACATATATATATACATACACATACATACATATGTAGCGGATCGACAAGAAATAGACCAACAAATAGACAGATCCTTTACTTCCACGCTATCATCAAAGAACTTGGAAAACACACGTGGGCAAGGAGTCAAACAATGGAGAGTCTGTTTCTTCCCCCAGGGCGCGAACGCAAATCCTTATCAACTAAAGGACGCGCTCACAAAGCATCTTCTTAAGATTTGGTGTGAAGTTCTACGTCACAGGAACTACGTATAAAAGCGAGCACCCACTCTCACTCCTCCTCCACTTCGTTAGCGCTTCCATTTCGTTCGACTACTCTTTACGTGGTCACCCCTCATCAGCTTTAACCGGCTCAAGACCAAGGCTCACTTCAACACCACATTCAAGAAACGAAGCATCATTGGAAGTGATCCACCAATACTGCCGCAGCAAACCCCAACGGCATCAGGAATTCCCCTTGGTCTCTTCATTACCGCATAAACCGGTTATCAAGCATCTCCGAGAGCACCGGCAAGGTTGCAACGCTACGAGAAGCATCCTCAAGGTGGACACATTGCCTGACTCGACGGCGAAAGCTACAAGCCCAAATCACTCCACAACTGGTCCGCTTTTACCGCTTTACGAAGAATGGTCATTTACGAGACTCCATTAGGCCCATCATACCTTGACCTACGGAACAAACTTCCAAGAGACAACCACAACCGGGCCTACATCTCCTTCGCAAAAAGGCCTAATCCACGACGCGACCAGCTTCCAGAGGACGATCAACGACACACGGTATTAGTTTCCTTCTCAACACTCCTTCCACAGCGTTACATCGTCCGGGTAAGCTAAGTACATCATATGCTAAGTACTCTTGAAGCCTACATTAGCCTACCGCCGAACAGCAGGCTACTCTCCCAAAGTGAGTACTTAACATTCCAATTGACTCCCGTTAATAACGCAGTAGACCATTTTCCTAATTCAAGTGTCCTTCAGAACCTGTAATTCACATCATCCGCTGTTGTGTTCACTATTGTATTTGTGCAATAAATAAGTTCTCTACTGCAGGCCTAATTCATATACAGTGTGTATTTCCCTCAACTATCCTTAGGCCTATCCCAAACGCACGGGCATTCTTTATATCATTGCTAGGCCCATTCAATCATCTAGCCTACTTAATCAGAGTGTCATGTTTTCCATTAAATGTACCAAACGCACGTGCATTCTTTATATCATTTACTAGGCCCATTCAATGTTCTATGTTGCATGCAATTTACATACCATCAATGAGTACATTATTTATTACGTGCCAATTAAGCTATTAACATTTCATCTTATTAGCTAGGTCTATGTTATAAGCGTAACGTAAACTATCAATTAATTACGGTTAGTTCTTTGTTATACCACAGTGAATAAATAACGGCTTTATTTTCACAATAAAATAAAGTACCGAGACTTATTCTATTCAGTGTACCAAAACGTACGCGCTTTCTGTGTCATTAATAGGCCTCTTTCACAGATCATTTATGCATAATCTGTAGCTTCCCTAATCAGTGTATTACATAACCTATTTGTTATATTATTACGTACATGCATTATTTTTGTATTCACTAGGCCTCATATTTCAGGTTGTGTCCCATTTTGTACACCATTAAGCCTCACATAAACGAGCGCATTTCAAAGGTCATTATCGAATTGTTAAGCTTTCTAGTCAGTCTTCCCATTGTATTTTCACTGTGAAAATTAATATAAATATTTTCTTAAACTACACAAAAACATAAGGTGTCTTTCATAAACTTAATATTAATTTGCTTGGGTGTAAACCAAGCTGGTGACCTCGCTGCCATTTCCAGTCACTTCCAATAGTATGGTGGATCTACTCAAATAGCCTTTCATAAATAAGTAATCAGTCAGTCATTGCCTTAATCAATCACTGCATACAATTAAATCATTATCAACTTAAACGGCTAAAACAAGGTCCACTATACACAGTGGCGGTTCCTCATATGGGCAATATGGGCAGCCGCACAGGGCGGCATTTGTGGAGGGGCAGCATGAGCGCCTGCAAAAAATAAAAAATAAAAAAATAATAAATAAATAAATAAAGAAATAAATAAAAATAAAAAATAAAATAAAATAAATAATAAAAGATCAATAAATATATTTTTATTAATAAAAAACCATCTATTGCATTTTCCATAAACCTTCCCATAAAAGACCTAAACAATGCAAAATGCTTCCAGATTAATATTATTGGGAATAAAGGCCCATACTTTAACATATGTAATGTTATTTTTCTGGGTTTCGTTAAATAGTGAAATGTATATTATTTATTACAGAACGAATCTTCACACTAAGCCACTAAGGTCTGTCAAATAACTGCAAATGGATAAGAAGAGGTCAAAGCTATCAGGTGCTCAGTTTAGAAAAAAGAGGAAAGAAGAGGAGAAACGAGCAAAAGATAAAGGTATAGAGCTATGTCATCTACTCTTCACTGCTATATTGCACTGCTATTTTGTGATATAGCTTTCTGAGTCATTTGAAGTGTACTATTATGTATATAATTAGCCATTAACCAAGGAGGTTGTATTATTCATTTGTTTCCTATTCTAAAAGTTTAATAAATTGTGCTTAATAACATGTTAACTTAATTGTACTAGCCTATTCATGCATTTTTTTCAATAATTCTAGATTGCACTCCAGATATCAGCCACACTGAACAGTTGTCAGTTGTGATTCGGGTTGTGTCACTGGAGGGGAAGCCCCATATAAAGGAACATTTCATGGGGTTTTTGGAGGCAGAGGAGTCCACTGGTCAACATTTGGCATCTCTGATTCTGAAGAGACTGGAGGAGCTAAAAGTTCCTTTCATGGAGTGTAGAGGACAATCATACGACAACGGGGCCAACATGAGGGGAAAAAACAAGGGTGTTCAATCCAGGCTCCTAGAAATTAATCCCAGAGCTCTGTTTGTTCCATGTGGGGCTCATTCTCTGAATTTGCTTGTGGCCGATGCTGCTAAGGGATCTATTGATGCCACAAGTTACTTCGGCATCTTGCAGAAGCTTTACAACTTGTTTTCAGCCTCCACACAATGATGGGCCATTTTGAAAAAACATGTGAACATCACATTGAAGATGTGGTCTGATACAAGGTGGGAAAGCAAGATCAAGAGTGTGGAGCCCCTGAGATATCAGGCAGCTGCAGTGAGATGCACTGATCGAGGTGAGGGACTACACCAAAGACTCTGTAATAAAGGTCGAGGCTCAATCTCTGTCAGAGGAGGTTGGGTCATACAGCTTCGCCATTTGTTCAGTGGTGTGGCATGACCTGTTGTGCCAAATTCAGCATGTGAGCAAGCAGATGCAGTCTCCTAGCATGCACGTTGATGTTGCAGTAAATCTCCTAAAAAAAACAGAGAGAGGTCTCCGCAATTACAGGGCAACAGGTTTTGTGGCTGCACAAATGGCAGCCACAGATATCTGTGAACAAATGAATGTGGAGGCTGTGTTAAAACAAAAACGGCTGAGGTCCACAAAGCGGCACTTCTCCTATGAAGCATCTGATGAGCCCTTGATTGATGCTTTGAAGAAGCTGGAGGTGACATTTTTCAATGCAGTGGTTGATGCTGCAACATCAGCCATTCAGGAAAGATTTTCCACGTTGGAAATTGTGGGAGAGAAGTTTGGAGTGCTGACACATTTCCAAAATCTCACATTTGAGGAGCTGACAGAACAATGTGTGAACCTTAGTACTACACTACACTTTAAGGGACAATCTGACTTGGATGGCAGAGAGCTTGCACAGGAGCTGAAGAACTTGCCTGACTTGCCATCAAAGACCATATCCTTGCTTGAACTGCTGACATTTATCCATGAAAGGGAGCTCTCTGAAATATATCCAAATTTGTGGACTGCTCTCAGAATTGGTCTTACTCTTCCAGTCACTGTTGCTGAAGCAGAGAGGAGCTTTTCAAAGCTGAAGTCATCAAATCCTACCTGAGGTCAACTATGTCACAGGAACGCCTTACCGGTCTGGCCATCATCAGTATAAATCATACAATTGCTGAGCAGATTTCATATGATGATTTAATTCATGACTTTGCATCAAGGAAGGTAAGAAGAGTCAGGCTTTAGATGGCAGTTGTGCTGTGGTGCAATTTATTTTGTTTCTTGTTCAAAGTGTAGCATAATAATTACCCTCTCTTAAGTGTCTTATTCTATTTATGTGATAGAGCATTTGTACAATTTAGAAATTTGATTCTCTAGTTTATTTATGGCAGTTG
>JAJOZX010000577.1:1302500-1339614 GCA_023014485.1 Bathynomus jamesi | reverse complement strand
CATCCGTTTCATCGTCAGAGAGTCCAGGCATTACAACCTCGGGATTACCCTCTTCGTGTGGAATTCGCACGCTGGTTTCTGCAGCAGACAGCGGTGCAGCCTAATTTTCCGGCTTATGTGCTGTTCTCAGATGAGGCCTGTTTCACACGTGAGGGTGTGTTTAACATGCACAATTCTCACGTGTGGGCGCACGCAAATCCACATGCTACACGGGTGCATGCTCATCAAGAACGGTTCGCCGTCAATGTTTGGGCGGGTATCGTCCATGGCAAGTTGATTGGGCCGTACCTGCTGCCTGCCCGACTCGACGGGCGGGTTTATCGGATATTTTTTGAAGAAACGTTGCCGGAACTGCTGGAAGATGTTCCCGTGGCTATTCGTAGACGAATGTGGTTTCAACACGACGGGGCCCCAGCACACTCCAGCACATGACTCCAGATTTGAAAAAATTTACTGGAGCACAGCTCTGAATTTACTTTTTTTCCCTTACACCACTAGATAGGTTAATGATAGTAAACTCTTGAATTGACGACATACCAATTACAAATTGTTTTAGCTAAACATAATAATACAATAATGTACAGTTTATAACTCACCTTAAGTTTATTTATTCATTGCAGCAGCAACAGTGGACGATGTTAGACCTTGCATGTAGGCATTTGTTGTGAATTTACCGCCGTGTATGCTTGGCCACTGATCAATGGCTTTCTGTGTGATCATTACAGCAGATCTACGCCTGGAGCTGGACCCTCCTTCACAATTCTGCACAGCTTAGTCAAATGAGATGGCTTAATGGATCCTTTGTGGTTCAACAATGTAACCAAGAATGGAGAATGTCCCTTCAGCTGGTGCTTCACTCCAGGCAGTTGATCCATCTTTATCAAAATGCTTTAATCTCTCTGTGATTCCTTTCCACAGCTGTTCTATATATTCTGTCAGCCAATTTATCACTGAGTCTTTTGTAAAACTACTTTCAGATCTGGTTCTGGATGGTCTAGCAACTTCAGCAACCTGGTAGTAATCAGAACGTTTCTTGATGTATTTGTAAACTTCATTTAGGATGTAATCCTCAGCTGTTAGTTCCTTTTGCTGCCCTGTGGTATCGTGCTTAAATTCAGAAACTACATCATTTGCATTTCCTCCATTAGCTAATTTGGAAATTGTTTCCATCACTCTTAACATAACAGTTTTCCCTCCTTCTTTAAAATATATTTTCTACAAATTCTGCACTAACTGGTTTTTTTGAGCTACTTGCAACATAATCTTTGTTACATAGGAAATCAATACATAGAACTTGGCACTAATTTCTTTCTCTTGTGGATGATCAAAAAACACACAATTTTCCACAAATCTGTCAAATTGATCAAATTCGTAATTAACCATGCGAGTATCAGATTTGAGTTTTGGTCTCTTAAAACCAATGATATTGTCAAGAACATATTGGTATAGTCAAGGCCTGATCTCAGATTTGAAGAGTGATTCTGAATAAAGTCTAAAAGCTCACTTAGTTTACAAATTTTCTTCAATGCATCAACGTGGGCTCTGTTCACAAGATGCATTAAGTCCCATCGAAATTTGAAATTTTCTCCAAACAACTTTTTCATTTCGTTTTTAAATGGCTCGTTGTCCTTACAAAAAGCCCCATCTCCAACCATTCCAGATACCTTGGATTTAATTGCTTCTTCAGATAGTTTCAAGTGATTAGGAGACTTCAACACATCAAAAATTTCATTGGCCAAATAAACTCCTGATTTGCTGCGTACTAAATTTATCCCAGCAAGTTTTACAGTCTTATCTTCTTCACTCATAACTAATACAACTAGCATGCTTAATCCCAAAATTGTTCCAATGTCAGCTGTTATTGTTACTGAAGTTTGTTCTAAGAACCACTTTACAGTTTGTTCTTTAAGTTGATTATCTAATAGCTCACAAATTGTCTCGCACGCATGTGTGCTATGATTCAAATTTCCAACCTCACAACCTGACCTATGTAATACAGCTAGAAGTACTGGATATAGAGCCCATGCAGTGTTTGTTTTCATTATGTAGTATAAGATGTTGCCACATAAGTCTTCTATGCGTTTAGTAGTGTTCCGAGAAGATGTTTTCATCACTTCATAAACAGCAGCTCTTTGATGATGCTGAAGTTTAATTAAATGTCTCTTCAGGTGGGTTTTCAGATTTCTAAACCATCTCTCTTGATTTTCTCCTTGTTTGCATACATAGGTTAAATCTTTAACATTGAAGTAACCTTTTATGTTAGAATGTTTGTCTGAAGCACATGCTTTGGGTCTGTGCAAGCTATGCAATATAATGTAAACATTTTATCATCAGAAGCATCATCAATATCTTCTTGATTATCATCATCTTCATCCTCAACAGCTATATCTACATCAGGCATATTAGTGTCACTATTTGCAATGTTTTCCATTATATCACTTGGTACTGAAAATGAATCATCAGCATGCCCTAGATCCTTCTTTTCCACCAATTTGAATGTAGATTTGATCAAATCATTGTTCAGGATTTCTTGTATTGATTTACACTTGCTTAAATGGGCTATGGAAATGTCAAATTTGTTGCTTTTTGCTTTATTAGATTTGGATGCAACACTTGAACTTGAAGGCATATTTTGACTCTCTCTTTATTAACCACAACAGCTTGGTGAGTTTCTTTTGTTAGGCGCAAAATTGCATTCAGTGTCTTCTGGATTTGGGAATTTTCAAATTCCTCTAAAGCAGTTTTGTTAGTATGATGCGCAGATTCCTCACTTACCTTTTGTTTCTTAGGTGGAGGAGAAGCACTTTCTTCAGTCTGTGAAACATCTAGTGAAAAAGTTTTCATTTTCTAGATTAGCAGTTGATGAAGTTGATTCATTTTTCTGAGGTCTAGCACTAGCACATTTTGAACAAACTAAATGACTGCTTTGCCGTATCTCTTTGCTGCACTTCATCCTGGTATTTCTTTACTGCAATATCTAAGCTGTGGGCCCAAACTCTGGGACCTCTTGTATTGTAACAAATATTTTTTTTGGAATTAAAATGTTCCTCCCAGTTTTGCTTCTTTGAATATTTGTTCTTGCATTGACCACAAAAGTAACCCCTTTTAACACCCTCACTTTTCTCTCCAACTTCATCAATATTAGGATCCATTATTGATTATTGACTACCTGAAAAAATACAAAATAAGTAAAAGTTAGTAAATATAGTATGGTAAAAGTGAGTAAAAGTAAGTAAATATAGTACAATGAAAGTAAATAAAAGTAAGTGCTTTAAACTTAGTAAAAGTAAGGAAGAGTAAGTAAAAGTAGGTAAGTTAAAGTAAGTAAAAGTAAGTTTAAACTTAACTAAACTTTTCAATTCTAGAGTCATGGTGGATTACTTAAAACCGCACAAGTAATTATCTGGCCAATTTATCAAACCTGGCCGAGATCAATGGAACATAGTCCAATCCTGATAATTTTATATTAAAAAAATATACGTTTTAATAAAATTTGAATTATCAAAACATTGAAGCTTAACAAAAAATAAAAATAATTGTTAAATATGGAATTACCAACTAAACTTAAAATAACTAAATTTGTAATTTAAAAAAATTGGTTTGTACAAGAACGTATACGCAAAAAAATTGCATAACGTCTAGCGGATGAACAAAACCCAAACCCAAATTTACTTTTTCTCATGGTCAAATTTACTGGAGCAATGCTCCCAAGATCCCAGGAATCTGGAGTCATGCTCCAGCAACGATGTGCGGGATTATCTGAACGCCACTTTTGGGGACCGATGGATAGGCCGGGGTAGGCCCGTAGCCTGGCCACCGAGATCGCCCGATTTAACATGCCTCGATTTCTTCCTGTGGGGACACATGAAGAACCTCGTGTACGAGACTCCCATTTACTCAGAAGAAGACCTCGTAGCAAGAATCGCTGTCGCCGCTGGAACTGTTCCCGAAATGCCGGGAATCTTTCGACGTGTACGTCGGTCAATGCTTCGACGCTGTCGGGCATGCATTGATGCTACCGGTCGCAACTTTCAGCACCTTTAAATAAACATGCCTTCTTTAAATAAACATGTTACGCGTACTACGTCCGATTTAAGAATGCCCGCGGCAAGCGCGAGTCTAGCCCACTTCACCTTTTAGCCAATTGCAGCGGCGCCCTCTCGCGCCGAATGGTGACGTCAGCGGACATACACTTATAGACGAAAAGGGTTTGTCTTGGTGTTGCCTAGACCCCATTACAATTTGTACAGAAAGTTTTCAAACACCCTGTATATTTCGTTTGTGAGGAAATATATGGGGCATCTCGTGTTATAATTGTCAGTTTCGCTTTAAACGTATACGAGTAAAATTTGTTTTATTTTAATAAAAATATAAAACGTGTATCCTTGTGTGTGTGTGTGTGTGTGTAATTGATTTAAGTTTCTTCGGCCCTGAGCTCAAGCGCTGTGCTCACTCCATGGAGAATGGGAAATGTATATATGTATAAACAGTGTTCCTTTTCACAAATTTAATTATAAAAATAGCAATAAAAATTTTGTCCACATTTATACAAGTGTGTATATATATATTATATATTATACCATATATATATTAGGGTGGCCTTTATTTTTCAAAATTGCAAATTTCACCGTCTCACCCCCTCAATATATTCCATTTGACAGAAAAACAAAATATGCAAAATCTCAAGTAATTATAAATATTCTTATTGGTGCCGCACAAGGACTCAAATTTAGTTAATTAATTATTTACGTCCTCATTGGTTTAAAATTTGCTTGAAGTCCTTATAATGAAACGAACGGCTACGTAAATTTTCAAGTAAATTTATTAACAACTTTATAAGGCGAGTTCAGTAAGTATGAGACGGGAATGACTATGAGGCAATTACAATTAAAAAACAATTGGTTACAATTACAATTACTGCAGTTGGCAAATGTAATTGATTGTAATTACGGATGACCTAAAGATCAGGGCCCCCAGCCTTCGTTAGTTAGCCTTATAAGGCTAACTAACGAAAATATCACGACTTAACCTAACCAATCGTTAGGTCAGCTGTACGCCCTTGACGATTGGTTAGGTTAGGTCGTGATATTTTCGTTAGTTAGCCTTATAAAGCTAACTAAAGAAGGCTAGGGGCCCCGATCTTCGGGTGATCCCATTAAAAAGTAATTAATTTCAATTACAATTACTTTTCATAGAAACGCCTAATATAAATAAAAGGAAGGAAGTCTAACATTAATTTACAACCTTAACTTTTTATATCCATACCCAGTACCCATAATGTGAATATTGTTCTATTTGAACACGTATTTAAATCACAGTTCAATTAGCAGTCAGTGTAATATCGGGTAAATTGTTCAATGTTCATTGGGTTCATTCTCATCATCACTGTGAATGTAATTAATTACAATTACATTTTTAGTTAGTCAATTACAATTACGCAGCAATTACTTCAAAAAGTTAAATCAATTACAATCAATTACAAATTACACTTATCCCATGCCTGAATTAGAGATGCACTCTACTGCTATATAAATAAGGGATTACCCGAAGATCAGGGCCCCCAGCCTTCTTTAGTTAGCGTTATAAGGCTAACTAACGAAGGCTGGGGGCCCTGATCTTCAGGTGATTCTAAATAAGTACTGATTGAGGAAAAAGTTCGCCTAAAAACATAAATAGTCCTAAGAAGCATAAAAAGGTACTTGTAGGTTATCTCCCCCCCCCACACCAATTTTGACAGAATATTTTCGTTAAAACTAACGAAAATATCACGACTTAACCTAACCAATTATCAAGGGCGTACAGTTGATCTATTAGTAAATAGTAAATACTATTCCAGAAACAATGTTATAATTAATAATAGATCAACTGTACGCCCTTGATAATTGGTTAGGTTAAGTCGTGATATTTTCGTTAGTTTTAACGAAAATATTCTGTCAAAATTGGTGGGGGGAGATAACCTACAAGTACCCATAAAAAGTTTAGTAATCAGTAATGAATGGATTTGTTTTTTAAGTTTTATTACTGTCACCAAAAAGGATAAAATACTCAGGAAAAATACGAATTAGTAATTTTTTATACTTTTTGCAAATTCAACTTTAAGCGAACTTTTTTCCGATTCTGTACACGTATATACAATCATATGAGGAGAACGTACGCGGATTTAAGAGGAAAAAAAATAGTTCCATTACTTTCTACCACACTGAAAATGTGTAGGTAAAAGAAGAGAGATAATTTATCACGAGGGATCAGTATTTTTAATTGGAGGCAAGAAAGAGTCCCTATTTTTCATTGAACAGCAAAACGATGGAAGCAATTACCGCGTGTGTCGAGCGATTATAGCCAAACATCGACTCTCAAATGCATTTTACGCGTTTCTCAATGATTTATATTTCACGATCAAAATTGGAGTTATTAGAAAAACCATACATCACACTCCCTATTTTAACACCAACCCCGTAACTTTTCGTTCTTACCTACATACGTACACGTAGACGTGAATGCGCGTGTGCGCGTAAATATCTAACCTATTCTCGCGCATTTTCTACGTACACAATGAAAAACATACGTATGATTTTTTTTTTTTTAAATATGTAAATTCAGTTTATTTCTGCGACCTTATTTCAGCAAACGTTGAGAGAACATCTGCTCGGGCAACCCCGATAAAACAACCACCGAAAGCCTTTCAACTCCGATATAACGCCCGATGACATCGTGTTTAAAAGGACTATAAAAAGACGCGTGTCTCGTTTTGTTTTATTTTTTTTTTAACTTATTATTTTACTTTTATTGTGCCCGATGCCCCGATTAAATTTTATTAGCTATGCCCCTTCACTCGCTTATTGTACTTTCGCAATGAACTTTTATTAGACAACCTAAAAAAAATGCATCTCTTAACGAGGTTTTATAGGCGAATATATATATATATATATATATAATATATATATATATGAAACAAAATTGCCCCGTTATGATTCGAACCCGGGAGCTCTTGAATAGGATCGTAAACGCTACTGCCACAAAAACGGAATATGATCATGCACGTTATTCATTAACATTAACTCTCATATATATGAGAGAGATATATAATGCATGCCCTATAGCCTCTTGAAAACATTCATTCCGGCATCTGATTTATTTCTAGTGGCACCGTCTTCAGAACTTGTATCCATAACCTTTTGCCTCAAGCACGAAACTTCTTCGAAGACGTGCTTCAAATTAAGATTAAACTTCCCGTGATTCAAAACGTAATAAATTCTTAAGAGTTCAATTTGTAATGAAGATTACCAAGGCACTTCCGTTCATAAAGGGGGCTAACTTATGAAAGTTGTGTTCCTTTTTTTGAAAGCAGTTTTATATATATATATAATATATATATTATATATATATATATATAATATATATATATATTGTTCCATGCACGGTCTGTGTGTATCATATATATATATATATATATATCCGACCGGTAATCGGAAGGCCCTGGGTTCGATTCCCGGGCGGTTCACCTCATTTTTCATTTGTTCGTTATTTATTTCTCTTCCTCGTGTGTAGAACGCTCCTCTATACTTACGTCGTTTCTATACATTAATATACTGCGTGGTCATTGCAGTTAAATGTGTGTGTATATATATATATATATATATATATATACAGTTTAAAATGGCACCCATTTTAAAGGTTGTACATCATTTGGCACACCATATATATATATATATGGTGTGCCAAATGATGTACAACTTTTAAAATGGGTGCCATTTTTAAACTAATGCATATTTTCAGTTAGTTTAAAAAAAACATCAAAAAGTTTTGTTGACCAGAATTCTGACCACAACGGCCAGTTTTTTATCCCACAGTAGGCAATGATCGTAGAGGTATATTTGGCCACGAAGTTATACGTTGCAACACAGAGACGATATCACAGACTTTCTAAACGCAAGAATTCCCAATTATAAAACCATCAAACGTATTGTGGAAAAATTCAGACACACGGGAAGTGTTAAATAACGACATAAGAAGCCGGAAATTTACTGCGAAAACACCCGACTGGATCCAAGCTGTAAGACAAGAATTGCCAACCTCACAAAGAAAGGCAACACGCTGGATTTGTCAGTTGGTGGAAACACCGCATCATACACCAAGAACCGTAAATGTATCCGTACAAGATACAAATGGTGCAAAGTCAAATTGACAGACATAAAAGAGAAAGGCGTGAATTTTGTGGCAGCATTGCCCACCCGATTCAAAATGAACTACTTTCTGGATAATGTTTTCTTCAATGATGAGGTTCATTTTCACCTTAGTTCTTTTTCATGTAGAAAGGAGGAGCCACGGGCGGGTGCCCGCAAAAATGCCCCCTTTTATAAGAAAGAGAGAGGCAAAATTAAGGTCTCCGAGGCTCATGATGCTATTTTTTTCTTTTTAGAAATTTTGGAAAGATTGTAAAGTGTGTAAAATGCACGTGTGTGTAGTGAAAAATAGAAGTGTGTTTGAGAGCATGCTGGACTGCTCACAGGGTAAATGAGACGCGGAAAAAGATCAGCTAAGGAGACAGTGACAGGAAAAGCGGAAGTTCCAGCACTCCTTGTCTCCTGCCTAAAATCCCTCCGGGAGTATTTTACTGGTCAATTGGTGTCTACAATCTCCTCCTACGAAGGCAAAACGCGCGATTTTAGGCAGACCAGCGACCACATGGAGCGTGTAGCACCACCATTTTCCATTGAGAAAGTAACAATTTGGTGCTATCGGACGTAATTGTATTATTAGGCTATTCTTCTTCGAAAATGAAACGGGACAAAACGTCACTATCGACACAAAGATAAGCGCGCATGTTGAGAAGGAAATTTTTTCTGGCACTGATGAGGAAGCGAAATGTGAACATAAATAGAGTCATCTTTCAGCAAAATGGTGCACCCCCCTCACACATCAAACGTTGCCTCGGAATTTCTGAGACAACGCTTTCCAGGAGCTCGACTGATCTCGCGACGTAATGACAATCCATGGCCACCAAACTCCTCCGATTTGTCACCCCTGACTTCTTTCTCAATCAAAGCGAAAGTCTAAGAAACAATCCCCAAACACCGGACGAGCCGAGGATCAGCGTTAGAAGGGAGCTAGACGCATCCCAGCAAACATTCTTGGCAGAATGTTTGAGAACTTCAATGTCCGCGTCGCTTTTGTCATCCAGAGCCGGGGTGCTTGGATCGAGCGCATCATGAACAATTTCCGCCCTCTTTTTCATGGGAATGAACTGGACTTTTCTGAAAACCAAACATTAACCCTTTTTCTCTTTTACTTAAACCAAGAATGAATAGAATCAACCCCAAAATAAAAAATTTATACCCAAATCAAAAGTTGCGCATCATTTTGGCACACTCATATATATATATACTGTGTATATATATATATATGTACTGTTAACGGTGCGTTATTACACAATATCCGCATACGGCTGATTATTAATTTATGGTTCACAGTAGGAAAAATGAAAAAAGGAAGAAGTTTTCACGGGAACCATACAATTTTAATAGTAAATCGCCTAAAAACTTTTAACCTCGAAATTGGTTGACTCTTAACGAGTGAAGGGCTACGTATATAAACGTCAGTGGTGACATTTTTCATTTCAGTTGAACCAAACTGAACAGTTTCTAAACATGAAAGCCCAACCAACCGCGCAGCAACCATTTTTTGCCTGTTTTTAATGTTCTTTTCCTATTCTTTATCGTTCTTAAGCAGGGGCGGCTCGGTCGGTAGGCACTGCAGAACTGCAGCACCCCCATGATCCTATGATCTTTATATTTAAATATTTAAAATAGCCTCTCTGATTGTTTTTTTCAATGAACTTTGAGTTTTTAAATCAGATTATATCCTTTTTTCCTTAAACTATTTTAATGCCGAACGAATGAATCACGAAAGTAGCTTCCGCCTTCCCGTGGAACTGCGTACTTAACAGTTCCAGATTTTGTTCGAAACGCTTGAAACCTCGGTGGCGGACGTACGAAGAGCGAGTCAGAATCGCGGGTTTAAGAGGATCCAAAGCACTGTGGACAGAGCAGTGCCGATTTGTTTGTTTGACGTGGTAGTTATGTTGCTGTATCGTTTGCTAATTCGAAATTTAATTTCCGAGTTGCATTTATCAATGATTCGTTATCATTTATTTTTTGTCGTGAGATTGAAGTTAATTATATAATAATTGGATTATTTACAATATATAGCTTTCATTTCTTAGAATATTTTTTCGCTCAGAATAAAAACAGAAGAATGGAATTTGTTTATAAATAAAAATTTTGGCAAATTCGAAATTACCCGTTAAGCGTAAGTACTAGGGTTTCTCATTTCCCGGCCTTTTGCTTATCCCGGGATTCCGGGATAAAAATGATTCCCTTCCCGGGATATAATTAATTATATTTAAAATATATTATAAAATAAATTAACCTAGAAAAGAGGGGGTATAATTATTATTTTTTTTTTTATAGTCATTTAATAAGTTCTGCAATCTCCATGATGGGCAAAATAAAATAATATTGCTGTGAAAAATATGTATTAAAAAAAATACTTTTGAATTACATAGAAAATTTTCACAAATAAAAAATTGCTCCGTTTCATTGAAAACTTAATGAATACAACGAAAAAAAATTGCCTTTGAATTGCTTAGAAAATTTAAAGAAAAAATAAAAATTACCTTCAAATTGCAAAGAACTTCAATGAATTCAACCAAAAAAATTATCACTGTGAATTTTTATAGTACGATTTCAAAAACAAAGATGGTCAATACTTCGATCACTCAATCTTGTTCTCATTTTAGTCACGAAAAGTCCTGCTGCTGAGAATGCCCTTTCCGATTCTATTGACGTGGGTGGAATCGTCTTTAATGCATTCAAGAGAAGAGAGATGTTCTGCGTTTTTTCGCCCGTAGCCTCGAAGATCTCTAGTTCCTTTTTAAGGTGCTTTGCAGCGCTTGCTTTGCTGTCTAGTGTTCTTGATTTCTCTACCTCGGCTGCTTTAATAGCTGCATCAAGCCTTTCAGCTAGAGTCATCGAAGATGACTGAGGGACAGCTGATTCTTGCACATCATTATCTTCATCTGTCTCACTAGAGGTAGAATCAGCAGGTACTCCAAAAAGGCGATCTAACATCTGTTTTGCTGATGAAATTAACATAGACTTGGATGGTAAGGCTGGCAAACTTCTGTCACTTGCGAAAGTTGCGACCTTTTTATAATTCTTTCCACTATTGAGGTATTGTATGAGGCCAGTCAAGTTCTCATTTCTTCTCTCTGTTATGCGTCGAATGAACGACTCCTTTAGTTTTTTTGAAAAAGGTGTGTTTAGTTGATTTAGTTCGTTCAAAATGAAAGAAAAAACACCTTCTGATGAAAGTAAAGTCGATTCTCTGTTGCCCAGCTTTTCTGCTCCAACTTTTAATGGCTCCAGCGATGCCACAATGTCACGAATTACAGCAACTTCTTGTTTGTCAAGGTCAAAATTGTCCATATCTTTATTGCAGTCGATGAGAGCTTTCGATACGGATGACCTTATTTTGATAAATCGCTCCAGCATGGCTAAAAGACTATCCATCTGGTTTTGGAATCCAGCAATAGATGCAAACTTTTTCCTTGTCCTGTTGAACATATCCTTGTAAGATGTTATTCTTTAAAGGTGATTTGCGAAATTTTTTGCTATTTTTTTGACTTTATTGATGATTTGAGACACGTTGATTTCTTTACCTACAGTGTCGTGCGATCCAAATGAAATATCTATCTCGAACGGATCCTCATCAAAGCGCTCACACAAAACACTTTCAAAATCAATACTATGATTGAAATCTTCTCCATCTTCATCTATGTTGTCATTATGTTCGTCATCTTCAGTTTGAATTTCTTCAGAAAGAGTGATTGCAAGTGAAGTGGTTGACTTCTGGTACAAAACATCACATACCGCTAAGTGGATTCCGTGTGCATAACACAATTGATGCTCACATTCAATTAGCCTTCCAAATTTCACCATCATAGCTGCACCATCAGTAACACAAGCCACCACATGTTTTTCTAAAGAAATATGAAATTCCTCTAACTTTTCTTTGATTACTTCAACAGCAGTTTCAGCAGGTAGAGTACTAGAAATCTTCACCATTCCTAAGTTCCAAATGTTCCGTCAGTTTTTGTGTATGTTAATATTTAAATACCGGCGATTGTTTAGTGAGGTGTATTCATCTAAGGATAAACTAAACCTTGATCCTGCATTTATTTGGCTGGTAATTTCAGAATTTAAGCGTTCTTTTATTTGTTTGTACTGCGAATGAACGAGATCCATTACATGTGATGGATTTTTTGGTAAAGTATATCCTCTGTCTGTCAATGATTTCTGATGAACCCACTTTTTGTAATAGAATTGATAGAGATGCCATCTAGAGTGGCTAGTTTTGTTACTATTTCTTCACATGTTTCTTTCTTAATGAAAAACGATGTTAAGGTTTGTTGAGAGGTTTGTCGCTTGCTACTAGTTGCTCCATTTTTCTCGGCTGTGCGCTTAGCATTAGTAACAGATAACTTGCTAATATTATGCTTGTTAAGCAAATGTCTGATAAGACCGCTTGTAGACCAACCTTTACACTTTATTTGAGTTTTGCATTCTTTACAGGTTGCAAATTCTAGTTTCGAATCCTTCACGAAATATTTCCAAGCAAATGATTCTGACATTCTTGATTGAAGGGGTTCGTTTCGAACAAAATAAATTAAAACATACTATATATATATAGTACTAGGCTAGTATAGGAACTACAAAGAATCTTGAGTCACAAATACTCACAATATAAAGGAAGTGTGACACTTGCACAATGCACAACCTGGCGTAATGCAGTTACTGGAGCTACTGAGCGTGGTGACAAATTAAGACAGCATCAGCGCAATTACGCAAGATATTACAGGTCCTGACAAGTAGTGACAATCTGTGACATGCCATAACAAGCTGAAATTAAAAAACAAAAAACTAAGCAAGCTTAAAACTAACAAATACAAACGTATTCTGACAAGTTATGGGTTAATTAAACTTACTATTAGCAAAATTTCCCAGTCTTAACACAAAATAAGCAAAATTAAATTTTTAAGAAAATATCCCGGGATTTCCCGGGACAGGGAGAATTTCCCGGGAAATTTAAATTAGCTAAAAATCTACCGGGATCCCGGTAAAGAAACCCTAGTAAGTACCCTATAATTGATTTTATGATACTATTTACTTATTTTTATGACTGAGTAGTGAGTAGTTATCTATTTATCTATTCGACTTTCTCTCTCTCTCTATATATATATATATATATATATATATATATATATATATATATAATCGACACAATTGTTCGCAATTTCTGAGGCAGCACCCCGATAACTGATAGTCACGAGCCGCCACTGTAATCTTAAGAATAAATTTAGGCAAAAAACGCTCTAATTAATTATGTCATTAATACCTATTGTACAGTAGTTCACACGTTGGATGTTTGGAGACATTTGGCACTCTCTAAACGAGTTTCAAAACTTTAAAAATTCCTATAAACAAAAAAAACAAAAAAAAAATTTTGTTTTAAGTTGTATTTAAAAATAAATTTTTAAAAGAAATAAATATAATTTTTTTTTCCTTTATTTATATAGTTTGAAATAATTTCATTCGTCAGTACTCTCTCTCTCTCTCTCTCTCTCTCTCTATGTATATATATATATAAAATAACAGGTAGAGAAGTCGTAAGTTGCTTATACGAAATGTTTTTGCGCGAACACACCTATACAAGCGATTTGCATAAATATGCGTTCATTCGTTTCCGCAAGTTGTTCGTCGTGGATGAGTCCCCATAATGCATCATCCGCACAAACGCACAAACGTATCATTATTATTCCAATTCTTTTTCGTCGATGATGTGGGAGCGAGCTGCACCTTATAATTGCCAAATTACACCTTAGCTCCGCATTTGTATGAATTTCAATATTCTCCCCACGGGAATGGAATGAAGTACTTTTTTGATGCACCTTTGTCACCAATTAAAAAAATATATCACACGGGCAGGTGTGAGTGAATTACCTGTCTATAAATGCTTTAATTAACTTTGTATATAGTAATTAGATTTTAAAGTCACGGTACAACTATAAATACTTCAGCCGGGATAATATATGGATTTATACCGAAAATAAAGTAAATATATAGGTTATATGCGCCCTCTACGTCCTCGCTTATGTCCTCTAATGAAAGGAGGGAGCTACCGAAAAAAAGTCGCGTAATTTTTGTCTTTTTTTACCTGGCTTATTATATTGAGGTGTTCGCATAAAGGAGAGGATTCCATGACTAATTGGATAATAATAAATGATACCTGGTTATGTTAACACCTGGCCAACAAATAAGTGAGTATTCCGATGCGTTTAAGTGGACATGTAGCACCTCTACATTTGGGTAAAAATGAAAGGTTATTTAAATATCGCGTGATAATTCACGGCGATTGGCTGCCACGTGGGATGTCTGATGTCCAATGTCAAAAGATGATTTAAAAAAAAGAGGAAGAAGACATTATCGAAAACACACACACACACACACAGTGCTTAAACTTCCATCATTTTTAACTTCCATTTCAATATGGATTTTAAATACACGTTCATACATTTAAAATGGGCCTGTAATTATTTTTAAAAGGTCATTCTGACAACAAAAAATTAAATAATTATTCAACATCTTTTAAAATTTAAAACACTCTCTCCATATATATATATATATATATATTATATATATATATATATATATATATATATATATATATATATAAATATTTATATATAATTTATTTATTATTATATATATATATATATATATATATATATATATATATCCGAACGCGCAAAAGATTCGATCTTAAACATATAGGTCTATTTAATTCGTGTTAAGTTAATTTAAATTAAATTAGGTTCGGTTTGGTTAGGTTACGTTACATTATGCCCGGTTAGGTTAATCATTTTCACTTAAAATCTGGAATGTACATATAGAGGCTAATCACTTTCAGGTGAAATATTAGGATAACTTTTCATATTCATTTAAATCTTAAATAAACGAACTCGCGTGAAGTCGAATTGAAATAATGTACGGGTGTCCACAATGTCTTGTCACCCCAGTGACTGATTTTCGTTTTTCTTTCAGACCCATTTGAAATGCGCGATAATAGTAACTATATGATTGAACGATCGAACTATACGATTGAACAATACGATTGGCTAGTACCTGGGTCCATGAGCGACCACGTAGTGGCAAAACCATTGAAAATATCGTGCAGACTTCCAGGACCGATTCAGTCGTGCAACTCCTCCAAAAAAGGACTCTGTTGAGATGGGAAAAGAAACTGTTCACAACAGAAACTGTAAAAGATAAACCAAGAAGTGACAGGACATCTAACTCTATCAGTGATAAATGGGTCTGAAAGAAAAACGAAAATCAGTTAGTATTTTACTGGGGTGACGAGACATTGTGGGCACCCTGTACGGTTGCGGAAGAAAGTTCATTGGCGTCCTTATATGACTATGTATGTATGTATTAGTGGTTGACCGGATATCCGCATCCGCATCATTTTTAACACCCGCATCCGCACTTCTGACTGCGGATATACCTCTAATAAATTATGCAATTTACAATTAAATTAGCTTATAAAGTAGCATATAAGGCCCAGTCATGCACATTTCATGTAAAGTATAATTAATTAAATAATTAATAATTAATTAAATAATAATTAATAATTAATTAATTAATTATTAATGAACAAACAAATATATAAACCTCAAAATATGAATAGTTGGTAACACAGAAAATTGAATGAAACTTGTTTCATTCAATTTTCTGTGGCTGAAACTCTTGAGAAAGTTTTATAATTATTAAAACCCACTCTAATAGACAGAGTTTATTTCCACGACAGTTTCGATGCCCACTGGCATCCTCTTCGGGTGGATACAGAAGAGGATGCCAGTGGGCATCGAAACTGTTGTGGAAATAAACTCTGTCTATTAGAGTGGGTTTTAATTATCATATTTTGACCTTCACGTAGAAAAAAGTGTTTTTTTTGCATTTATCTTGAGAAAGTTATTATTTTTATCATAATGAAAACATTAATATTAATTTTAATTCTTAGGCATTGCCTGCCATAATAGTAATATCACGAAATTTGAAAAATTATGTCATATATTCATAATTCTATATTATATTGATAGATTAACTAAATATCCGCATCCGCGGATATCGAAATTAAAAATCTGCATCCGCATCCGTGGATGTTGAAAAACTGACATCCGGTCCACCACTAGTATGTATGTATATGTCGATAGCTTATTAGTGACGTTTTGGATGCTGATTGGTAGAAAATTTAGAGCAATGTGGTTTAGTGAAAATAATACATTTTCTCTGAGCCCCACACTTCATTTGTACGTATTAAATGCGAAATAATAAATATATAAATGGTTTTAATATTATCGTAATAATTATTTTATTGAGTACACAAAATGCGTATTTGAATATTTTCAGCGGGTTTGCTAAATACGTGGGAAGAAATAACTGGGGTGGTTTCCCAGTGCTTTCCTCATTAGGTAAAGGTGTGTAGTGAATTTAGCCCAGCCGGCTGCACCGGGATTTGAACCCAGGGCCAGTGGATTCATAGCCACTTCACCAATGAGCTTTCTACATACACATATATCATACATAGCCATATAAAGACGTCAACGAACTTTCCTCAGTAACTGTACAACGCGATGAGTATGCGTGGGTTCGAATCCTATATAATGGATTCCCGTTTCTCACTTTATTAAACCTTTCCATCTTAAAAAGGGGGGTTATTACTCTTCCAGCAATTAAATATTTCGTACTTGTAGGTTATCCCCCCCCCCACACCAATTTTGACAGAATATTTTCGTTAAAACTAACGAAAATATCACGACTTAACCTAATCAATTATCAAGGGTGTACAGTTGATCTATTAGTAAATAGTAAATACTATTCCAGAAACAAACAATTTTATAATTAATAATAGATCAACTGTACGCCCTTGATAATTGGTTAGGTTAAGTCGTGATATTTTCGTTAGTTTTAATGAAAATATTCTGTCAAAATTTGTTGGGGGTAGATAACCTACAAGTACCAAGTACTTTTTCACTTATTTATAAGAGTGTAAATTAAAAATAATTAAAAAAAACAGCCAAAAAAATGCAGTTAGGGCAAATTGTTAAATCTCGACCACAATCCTACGACGACGAACCGAGCGAGTTATAAGTAACATCTCAACTTAAAGTTTAATTTACAATGGAAATTTCTCGTTGCTTCAAATTAAACCGCCATCTCTATATACCCACGTGACTTCTATGTCCATGACGTCTTAACGGAAGACTTTAAAGGTTAAGTTAGTTTAACGGAATGGTTGGTAATCTAACCTAAATGACGAAAACAAATTTATTAAATAAAGAGCGTTCCCATATTTACAAATAACTGCAAATGCATACGTTAAATTGCAAAAATATTTTTCGAATTGAAGCAAGACAGAATTAATCCTATTTTTTGCTATTATATTTATTAACTTATATTTTATATTCGCTTTTATAAGGATTCTTTCCGAAAGACGAAATTTAATTAGATAGCTATATTGTACTAAATTATAATATAATATATATATATATATATAATATATATATATATATATATATATAAATGTATCTAGACCGATAAAAATTAGAAATGCCTGTCATACAAAATTGAGCGAAAACGGATACGAATTTGGATGTTTTTTAAACAGGGGTGACACCGAACATTGTGGTTTTCAGCGGTCATGACCTACGTACCGAGCTGCGAACGAAATGATGCTCCATGTAAAAAAAAATTTAAACTGTACATTTTAATCCTTCTTAACCCTTTGCCTGTCCAAAGCATTTTCATAAGTTTGGTCCAAACGTCCATGCTTGTTTTCAGACTTTTGGTTATAGGAGGTTTATTTGGTTTAGTTGGTGGGTAATATGTGATCATAAAATGTATCACACTAAATATTATTTATGATGCGCTCTGTGATCATATGTGATGCATGTATCACATGTGATGCACGGGACAGGCAAAGGGTTAAGCTGTAATTACAACCGTCTAACCATTGCTTGAAAAAATCTAATATATATATATATATATATATATATATATATACACAGTGCGTTAGAAAAGTCTCTCCGCAGTGCTATGTTGAACGCATAGGAAATTGAAAAAGTACAATGTTTTCATTCGACCAT
Organism: Bathynomus jamesi; assembly: GCA_023014485.1. Taxonomy (NCBI): domain Eukaryota; kingdom Metazoa; phylum Arthropoda; class Malacostraca; order Isopoda; family Cirolanidae; genus Bathynomus; species Bathynomus jamesi. The sequence goes on along the minus strand of JAJOZX010000577.1, from coordinate 1,321,349 downwards.
GATTTAGTGATTTTATTACATAACCTTTTGATTTTACAGCATGTGTTCAAAGTGTTTTCCACCATTTTGCAGACACAGAGCAACTCGTCTACACTTGTCAAACACTTTTTTTAGTGTTGGTTGGTTGCGGAGAGACTTTTCGAACGCACTGTGTGTGTGTGTGTGTGTGTGTATATATATATAGTACAGGGTGGGCGGAAAGTAGCTCCCTATTTTGGATTGGTAAAAAAATACGTATATTATCCATTTATTTCAGAAGAAATAATATGAAAAGGTAGGCATACATGGTAGATTTTCTCTAAAATTCAATGTGGGCTCCAACTCTTTCCACCAGCTTCTGGAGCCGCCCAGGAATGGCGTCCACTGACTTTAGCAGGAACTCCGGCGGGATGGAGGACATGACTTCCCGAATTCGGTCCTCCAGTTCTTCCAATGTCCTCGGTTTGGTGCGGTAGACTTCTTCCTTTACCCACCCCCAAAGAAAGAAGTCGCACGAGGTCAAGTCGGGGCTCCTGGCTGGCCATTGATGTGGACCACGACGACCCATCCAACGCCCAGGGAAGTGGGCATCCAGCCACTCACGGACAACAAGAGCGAAGTGCGGAGGGGCGCCATCTTGCATAAATATCAGATCGTCGATGTTCTCCCATGTGCTGACAACCGGCCAGACCTCGTTTCGCAACATAGCAAGGTACCGCTCAGCATTATGGTGTTGCGCAGAAGGAATGGGCCCACAACCTGATCTGAGGTCATACCACACCACACCGTTACACTGAACCGATTCTGCCGTTTTTCAGCGGTAACCGTGCGACTTCTTTCTTTGGGGGTGGGTAAAGGAAGAAGTCTACCGCACCAAACCGAGGACATTGGAAGAACTGGAGGACCGAATTCGGGAAGTCATGTCCTCCATCCCGCCGGAGTTCCTGCTAAAGTCAGTGGACGCCATTCCTGGGCGGCTCCAGAAGCTGGTGGAAAGAGTTGGAGCCCACATTGAATTTTAGAGAAAACCTACCATGTATGCCTACCTTTTCATATTATTTTTTCTGAAATAAATGAATAATATATTTTTTTACCAATCCAAAATAGGGAGCTACTTTCCGCCCACCCTGTATATATATATATATGTCGTGGGATGTCGGATTCGAATCAACTCAAAAATATAATCATAAATCCGAATCCACAAAAATATTTCGAATCCGAATCCGGATTCGAACCTACAGTTCTGAGAAAAAATGTCCTATGTTTCCAGACTTTATGGCCAACCTGTATATATATATATAACCCGCATGTAAAGTGAAACATCTCCAAATACTTTCGAGTTTATTTGAACTGTTCCTAAAGAGAAGTTGAAATAAACTCGAAAAGTGGGAGTAGATGTTTCATTTTTTCCAAACATCTACTCCGAATACTTTCGAGTTTATTTCAACTCTTCTTTAATAAGAAATAAAAATGTAAACTTTCAATTTTTATTCATCTTTGATATTATAAGTTTTTTATTACCTAAATTTTACTACCTAAATATATCTTTATTTTTTATTAAAATTAATTGTATATTATTATTAGCCCTATTTGACACACCTCATATAAATTAACATAACATGTTCATTCTTACGTCCTAAAGAAGTAACGTAATATTAAACTGATTTTGATTCTTCTTTGAACACGAACAAATTTCCGAAGTAATATCATTTTACTATTGTTCGTAGGTATAATAATCACTGTGTATATATATATTCTCTAAACAAGATTACATTCTCCATCATGTGGGGAGTTAGTGAAGCCTTTCTGACCCTCCCCAAAACTCCAATGAGCGAAAAAAGCCTTTCCACATCTGTTGTAGAAGCAGGAATAGAAATGCATTTCTTACCGAGCATAATTAACTCGGGATAGTCACTTTGATTTTTCCTCCGGTAATTTAAGACGTCACCTAAAAGAACGTTGAAACGTTGCTGTTTTTCGTTGCTGTTAAAACGTTGCTGGTTTTCGCTTTCTTAGACGGAGGAGACTCGAATGCCAGAATGCTTAGTTGCCCAAACTTTGTAATTTTAAGTTATCAATATCGTGACTACGGCCTACAGTAGATACAGTGGCGGTCCTAGCTTACATGACGCCCTGGGCGAACCTCACCTTCAGCGCCCCCCCCCCCTGTTCGCCAACACACACACATTCGAATCCCCCCAAAATAAAGGACAGACATAACTCTTTCACAAAATAACTTTTTATTGGACTAATTGTTGGAACTTCAGAACCAAAACAAAGACTCAAATTTCTGAATTTTACAAATCCTTCATCACGTAAATAGAATAACTCACTTAAGAGAATGTAATTATGATACTATGAACAGGAAAAATACAAATTAAATTGCACAACTGCCATAAATAAACTAGAGAATCAAATTTCTAAATTGTACAAATGCTCTATCACAAATAGAATAAGACACTTAAGAGAGGGTAATTATTATGCTACACTTTGAACAAGAAACAAAATAAATTGCACCACAGCACAACTGCCATCTAAAGCCTGACTCTTCTTACCTTCCTTGATGCAAAGTCATGAATTAAATCATCATATGAAATCTGCTCAGCAATTGTATGATTTATACTGATGATGGCCAGACCGGTAAGGCGTTCCTGTGACATAGTTGACCTCAGGTAGGATTTGATGAGCTTCAGCTTTGAAAAGCTCCTCTCTGCTTCAGCAACAGTGACTGGAAGAGTAAGACCAATTCTGAGAGCAGTCCACAAATTTGGATTATTCAGAGAGCTCCCTTTCATGGATAAATGTCAGCAGTTCAAGCAAGGATATGGTCTTTGATGGCAAGTCAGGCAAGTTCTTCAGCTCCTGTGCAAGCTCTCTGCCATCCAAGTCAGATTGTCCCTTAAAGTGTAGTGTAGTACTAAGGTTCACACATTGTTCTGTCAGCTCCTCAAATGTGAGATTTTGGAAATGTGTCAGCACTCCAGACTTCTCTCCCACAATTTCCAACGTGGAAAATCTTTCCTGAATGGCTGATGTTGCAGCATCAACCACTGCATTGAAAAATGTCACCTCCAGCTTCTTCAAAGCATCAATCAAGGGCTCATCAGATGCTTCATAGGAGAAGTGCCGCTTTGTGGACCTCAGCCGTTTTTGTTTTAACACAGCCTCCACATTCATTTGTTCACAGATATCTGTGGCTGCCATTTGTGCAGCCACAAAACCTGTTGCCCTGTAATTGCGGAGACCTCTCTCTGTTTTTTTTAGGAGATTTACTGCAACATCAACGTGCATGCTAGGAGACTGCATCTGCTTGCTCACATGCTGAATTTGGCACAACAGGTCTTTTATTATTTATTTTATTTTATTTTTTATTTTTATTTATTTCTTTATTCTTATTTTTATTTTTATTTTTTTTGCAGGCGCTCATGCCGCCCCTCCACAAATGCCGCCCTGTGCGGCTGCCCATATTGCCCATATGAGGAACCGCCACTGAGTAGATACCTAGTAATTCTTCCCCAATTTTATGGTTTTAAATAGGCCCTAGGCCTAATGCCTTATTCACATCCCACTTTCATTCCCCGAGTGTTCGTGAACAAATTGTCTATTGTCCGAAGCTGGAATAATTGTTTTTGTTCAAAAGGCGTTCACACCGCAATTTACTCGAAGTCTGAACAATCTTGGTCAGAGTTTTCTTTGAAATTATTTAGAGGGTGACTTTTTCAAAAAACTGTATATAAATAAAATGAGTTAACATTTTGCATTTGAAATTATTCTGAAACAAGTTAAAAAACAATTATGAACTAAGTTTATACGCGAAATTCGGTGCTACTATAGCGTGCGGTCTACAAAGATATTTACACTATAGCGTGCGTTCTACAACATATTTACACTATAGATTGCGGTCTACAATTTTTCCAATACTTTAGAAGTTTAGAATGTGTACACTGTACACCCTAACCTAACCTAACATTCGTCCCCAAAGATAAAGTCAAGTCATTTCAGGTCAGCACAAATTCAAGTCAGGTGAGGTCAGGTCAGCACAAATTCAAGTCAGGTCAGGTCACTTCAGCGCAAACTCTTTTGTAGACTGAAAATATCTTTGTAGACCGCACACTATAGTAGAGGTCAACGCAAATTCTTTTATAGACTGAAGATATCTTTGTAGACCGCACGCTATAGTAACACCCAAAATTCTCTAAGTAACAATATAAACATTATCTGTACCTATAGAATTTTTCTTCATACATTTTTTTTACCAATGAAAATATCTCTAACGCGCAAGATTTCTTTTACAGTTCTCTAAATACCTCTAAGTTATTTCAAGATATATTAAACAAAAATATCGCTGTGGGTAAAGTAAGTTTTCGCAAAAATAAAGATTTCAATAATGATCCAACGTCCATTATAAAAAACCTAGCCTAGACCTAGTCAGATTTCTTATATATGGGTCATTAATTAAGAAGTTTGGATCACCTGAAGATCAGGGCCCCCAGCCTTCTCTAGTTAGCCTTATAAGGCTAACTAACGAAAATATCACAACCTAACCTAACCAATCGTTAGGTCAACTGTACGCCCTTGACGATTGGTTAGGTTAGGTCGTGATATTTTCGTTAGTTAGCCTTATAAAGCTAACTAAAGAAGGCTGGGGGCCCTGATCTTCAGGTGATCCAAAAGTTTTATAATTAGGCCTAGGTTAGCCTTAATCCCAAAATACCAGCCTAATATGCTGCTCGTGGTCATAATTTCAAAGAAATTACAGCTTCCCAGGCTGAACAGAGGCCTAAGCCACAATGGCGGCCATATAGGGTGTGCGGTGGGATCAAGTAAAGATAAGCACCCCCAACCTTTTTTAGTTAGCTTTATAAGGCTAACTAACGAAAATATCACGACTTAACCTAACCAATCGTTAGGTCAACTGTACGCCCTTGACGATTGGTTAGGTTAGGTCGTGATATTTTCGTTAGTTAGCCTTATAAAGCTAACTAAAAAAGGTTGGGGGTGCTTATCTTTACTTGATCCGTGCGGTGCACAGGGGCCCACGGGCTCTAGGGGGCCCACCAAGCCCTCGTCATAAAAAACAATATACTTTGTATCTAGAAAATAAACTACAGGGTGGTCACAAAGTCCCTTTGCGTGAAAAACAAGGGCAACGTACGAATATGCTGTAATTTCACTGAAAAGGAACTTTGTGGCTACTCTGTGTGTTGGTGAAAAAAATATTTATTTGCGCGTGTCATTAGTTCAAAAGCTTTATTTCAATGTAATTAAGATTCTCACTTTCGCCTAATTTGGAGAAGTTTTTACCCTTCGTATAAAAAGGACGTATAACCATACAAAGATGTTACACAGAATTCTATAGAATTGTGGCCATGACACAAAAATTGGTGGGAAACCTCAAAGCGCTTTAATAAAGATAAGGCGATTTAGCAAGCGCGCGTGTCCACATGCCCATTGTTATATTTATAGTTATAATTTTGGTTATATTTATTAATCTAGCCGTTAGCGTCGCAATAGCCGAATGCTCATTTTCCAAACTGAAGCTGATCAGGGCATACCTTAGAAATACCATGATGCAAGACAGACCTTCAGTAATAGCTGTTCTCTCAATAGAGAAGAAAGAAGCGCGTAAAGTGGACATTCCAAAAATTATTGATGAATTTGCTCGTCTTAAAACAAGGAAGAAAAAGTTTTAAATTTTAGTTGTAATAAATTTTTTTTATATATTAATTGAAATTATAAGCTTGTATTGTGAACGTGTCATGCGAGTTAATGTAATTAAAATCTAAATACATTATTTGAAAATACATTTGAAATTTAAGTACATAAATAGATAGATAATAAGGGACTAGTATGTTTCATGGACTGCTCTCGATTTTCCTACGAAATTGCAAACTAGGACAGTCGATGACCCTGATTTTATTTCTGCAATCGTTTTTTTTGAGAAATGATAAAGAAAAATGTTATTGGATATTGAATAAATTTATTTACTGAAACGACGCAATACACTCCAACATCTTTTTGAATAACTCCGAGCTGGTGTGGCGCTTACGCCATACAAATTCACAAAGGTACGAGTCAAGTTGGTCGCGATCTGTTAGGTTAGGTTAGGTCAGGTTAGGTTTTTCAAGAAAACCGATTGCAGAAACAAAATCAGGGTCATCGACTGCCCTTGTTTGCAATTTCGTAGGAAAATCGAGAGCAGTCCATGAAACATACTAGGTCCGATAATAATAGTATACAGTAACAGATAATTTTTTTTAGCTGTATTTTTGTATTTTGTATTTAATTACAAATTAGGAAGAGATTTTTAGTATTTATTTACATTTGAAAGTATTTACTCCCGTCTCAGTGTTTGATATTTTGATGCGTGTTTCGTTTGTACGATGCGTGTTCGCTTAATAAATGCTGTTACGCGTCTTCAGTATCTGTAGACTTCATTCAGTTTCAACAAATTTTTAGCCCCGGTCAGTAGGTATATAATCAAACCGGTATCGGTATATATCAAACTAGATTTGTGTCGGGAAGGGGGGGGGGGGCAAAATCTGTTTCGCGCGGGAGCCCGGCCCACAACCAAGTATGGCCGCCACTGCTAAGCCAGGATCGAATAGTTAACCTAAGGATAGGTATAGTCTCGCGTAATAAAATGACCCGAGAAAAATTGTCTTTCATGACACAAACGTACGAAAATACAAAAAATTAGTGATTTAAATAAACACGAACTCGGATCAAAGTCTCATTAATTAAGAAATTAATGTTTCGAAACATCCCTCTCGGAACATGAACACGGACGAAACTTTGAGCAAATTGCATCGGTGACATTGTTCAAAATGCGTTCACACTGCATCGCAAAATGCTTGTCTCGGTGTTCACGAACACTCGTCACGGGTGACAAATGCGCAGTGTAAAGCGGATATAAAGCAACCGAGTCTCGTCGCCATGCTAGGTTCATAATTTTAAATATTTTAAATTATAACCAACTCTTTTTAAATAAATAGCCTCACTGCGTATTATTTTGAAAATATAAATAAGTACACATAGCAGGAAAGGCTTACGTGGTTTTTAGCTTGTAGGAAGTAATTCGAAAACAACTCGTTCACTGTCAATTAAGTTTGATTTAAACTGGTGGCATTAAAAATGTAGAAATTGGAGAACAATGACGACTTGATATTGGTAATGTTTATGTCAAAGAAATTTTATATATATGAACCTTATGAACCTTATGTTGTTTCGTGTGTTGGTCTCTCTTCACACGGAGGTCAAGCTGGTGGCCCCGCCTCTAGGTCTGGCCTGGTGGCGGAGCGAGTTACTTTCTTGCGCTCTCCACCGTACATAGCCAGGCACGCCCGGCTCATCTGGTACTGTCCTGAGCCAGGCATCCAGTCTTTTCTTGAAGACTTCAACTTTGACCCCCGTTACGTTTCTGAGGTCCTTAGGAAGCTGGTTGAAAAGTCTTGGCCCCCTGACAACCAAGCTATTTTCCTTCAGGGTTGAGGAGGTCCCTTGTCGTGCTTTTAATTTGGGAACACTACACATTCTGCCTTTCCTATTTTCCAGTGTTGTTTGAATGGTAATTGGGTTTAGTTTTAGGTTTGGTACCAGTTTTTCGATCATTTTCCATATGTAGATTATGATGTACCTCTCTCTTCTTCTTTCCAGTGAGTACAGATTTAGTTTACGTAGTCTTTCCCAGTAGTTGAGTTCTTTGCAGCCATCAATCTTGGCTGTGAAATGCCTTTGCGTTTCTTCTAGTTTATTAGTTTCTTCCTTTTTATATGGGGACGTCAAAACTGAGCAGTATTCAAGTTTTGGTATAATCAGTGTTTTAACAGGGGAATCATTACTGTCCTGTCCCTTCTCTTGAACGTTCTTAAAACCTGTCCGGCGACTCTTTTTGCTTTATTTATCGCTATCTGATTTTGTGTTTCGAATTTCGCATCATCTGTCATTATTATCCCGAGATCAATCGCTTTCATGCTTCTCTGAATTTCCTGGCTATCTGGAGCATAATATGCAGTCTGTTTAAGTTCTTCTTTTCTACCATATCTCAAGAGTTGAAATTTCTCGGCGTTGAATGACATGTTGTTGTCTTCTGACCATTTGTATATTTTGTTCGTGTCCCTCTGCAAGGCCTCCACATCATGTACATCGCTGATTTTTCTGCTGATCTTTGTATCGTCTGCAAAGGATGTTACTATACTATTGCTGTTTACTCCGCTGTCTATGTCTGTTAGCATGATAATGAACAGGAGTGGGGCCAGTACTGTCCCTTGTGGTACTGAGCTGCGTACTTCCGATTCTGATTATGATATACCTTGAATTTTGACGACCTGCAGACGATCACTAAGGAAGTTGTAGATCCATTTTCCCACTTTGCCTGTTATTCCCATGTCTTTAATTTTATGTCCTATTATACCATGGTCACATTTATCGAAAGCTTTAGCAAAATCTGTGTATATAACATCGTAGTTGTCATTGCCTTCCAATGCATCTAGGATATTGTTGTAGTGCTCTATTAGTTGTGATAGGCATGATCTACCTGATCGGAATCCATGCTGATTTTCGTTGAATCTTTCCCGTGTCTCCAGGAAATCATAAATTTTCTCTCTAACTATTCTTTCAAATACTTTGGTGAGGTGGGACGTCAATGACACTGGTCTATAGTTCTTTGCTTGAGATCTGTCCCCTCCTTTATATATAGGGACAATGTTTGCTCTTTTCAAGATGCTCGGTATTTCCCCAGTGTCTAGGGATCTTCTCCATATCCAGTATAAAGGTGTAGCTATTTCATTTTTACAGTTTTTAATCAATAATGCGTTCCAATTGTCCGGACCTGCAGCTGAATGTAGTTTCATTTGTTCTATAGCTCTCGCTACATCTTCTGGTGTAAACTCAAAGTCTGTTATATACTCTCCTTGCAATTCCTCTTCAAAGAATGCAGTTATGTCAGGTATCGCTTTGTCACTTTTTGGGGTACTGAAAACTGATTCATATTGAGCTCTCAATGTATCAGATATTTCTTTTGGATCGTCGGTTAGTTCATTATTTCCCGTCCTTAAGGGCCCAATAGCGGCGCGTCGTTTTTGTTTTCCTTTTTGCATAGCTATAGAAGTATTTTGGATTTTCCTTTATTGCTTCTACCGCCTTTTCCTCTTCCCTCTCTGTATGGTCCTTAATCAGGGCTTGTATTTCCCTATCGATACCCTCCAGTTTTTCTTTTATTATTTTCCTGCCATTATCTCCGCAGTTTCCTAACTTCGCCTCCACTCTCTTTCTTTTGCGGAATAGTCTTCTCTTTTGCCTTTCTAGCCAGCTCCTCTTTCCTTTTGGCTGTGATTTCGGAGCATATTTTTCTAAAATTCTCAGCGTTTTTTCCTCCAAAGTTGTTAGCATTTCTTCCGTTGTTTTATTCTCGAAAATTGTTCTCCATTCTATTTGGGCCATGTGCGATCTGATTGCTTCCCAATTTATAGTCTTCGAGTTTAAGTTAAAGGCCCCGAATTTACTTCTTTCCACAATATGTGTATTGTCTTCTAATGCTGCCATCATATTTGTTGATATCTCGATTAAGTTGTGGTCTGAGATAATGGTTGGGGTTATTTTTATATCAGCAATCAAGTTCGTGTTATTCGTGAATACCAGATCCAGGCAGTTATTTTTTCTGGTATTTTCTGTTATCTCCTGTGTCAGCATAAACTCGTTTGTGAGAGCCATCAACATTTTTGTTTGTTCCTGATCTTCTCTTGTGCCCCCCTTGTCCTGGTGAATATATATATTCCTATTCACCTTTTTGTATTTTATAAATGGGAAGTTAAAGTCTCCGCAGATCATTATATTGGGGGATGGAGGGTTTATGGCCTTTATTAGCTTTCTAATGTCATCAATGGCCTCCGAGAATTTTTCGGTTGGGGTGCTTGGAGGTCTATAGATGACTATTACTATCAAGTTTAGTTTTTCTATTTTCACTGCTAGGAGTTCCACATAGCTGTTTGATTTACTTATTATCGTCTCTGTCATATGACCTTCCTGTACATATATAGCACAGCCACCTTTCCGTCTCGTCGTTCTATCCGCTCTTAGTAAGTTGAAGCCCTCTATATTTATCTCTTTCTTATCAATACAATGTTCGCAGTTTTCACAATTTCCTTGGCAATCCTTAAGATGAGTTTCTGTGAGGCATGCGATGTCCGCCCTTGTTTCGTCCATAAATCCTTTCAGGTACGAAACCTTATTGAGTGATTGGTTTGGTCTTATTCCTTGAATATTAGCCAGGACAATTTTTATGTTCTCTGTTTTTCGTTGCCCCTTGTGCATTTCAAGTTCGTTTTCCTTCGATATCGCTTGATTCGTTGCTCTATGATCCTCCGAAAGAGATCCGTTTCCTCCTACTTGTATTGGTTGAATAGTGTTTTTTATTTCTTTTTCAGGTTTTTAAAATTTTATAAAACAATCTTTGAATCCGATACAAATCCGAATCTGAATCCAGTAAAAACTCTTCAAATCCAAATTAGCAAAAATTTTTCGAATCAAAATCGAACAGAAATCCTTCGAATCCAGACTCGGATTCGACCGCCTATGATATATATATATATATATATATATATATATATATATATATATATATATACAGTATATACAACCTATAAAAAGACGAATTAAAAGTTCCTATGGAAAAGGAGAAAAATGGCGCTAATGTGGTGCAACTGCAGTTAAGGAAAGTAAAATGCCTGTAAAGGAAAAGACATAAATCTTTTTACTCAAATGAATAATGATTACCTTTTGAAGTTTATAAATTGAAAATAGTGACATTAAATAAACAAAGAATAATTCCTTCATTGTGAACGTGGCTATATATAATTCACTTTCGGTAAACGTTTTCAATATTCTTCGTCGAGGCAAAATATATTTTGAAGAAAACGATAAGTTAAATTATGAGTGTTTAGTTTCAAAACAATTTCGCATCATTCAATACTCCACACATAAATGCGAATGCTTAACACATATATATATATATATATATATATATATATATATATATATATATATATATATATATATATATATATTTAAGTCTATTTTTCCTCGACAAACTCGTCTTTTTTTCCCCTCAGTTAAATTTTTTGGATCACCTGAAGATCAGGGCCCCCAATTTTCTCACCTGAAGATTAAGGCCCTCACTTTTTCCCACCTGAAGATCAGGGCCCCCAAATTAAAGTAAGATAAAAATAATAAGATCAGAAAAATTTTATTGTGAAAAAAAAAAATTATGAGAAACAAAGGTGGATTGGGCTGGGGGGATAATCTTCAGGTGATCCATATATATATATATATATATATATATATTATATATATATATATATGCATATATATATATATATGCCCGGTTAGGTTAATTGAATGCCCGATTAGGTCAATTGAATACCCGGTTAGGGTAACTGAATGCCCGGTTAAGTCAACTGTACACCCTTGATGATTGGTTAGGTTAAGTTGTAATATTTTCGTTAGTTTTAACGAAAATATCACAACTTAACCCAACCAATCGTCAAGGGCATACAGTCGACCTAACCGGGCATTCAATTAACCTAACCGGCCATTATATCCCATAGAATGAATCGTTTGTTTTATTGGTCAAAACTGGGGGATATTGGATCACTCGAAGATCGAGGCCCCCAATTTTTTCCACCCGAAGATCAGGGGCCCCAGATGAGGCTGGGGGCCCTGCCTGATCTTCGGGTAATCTAATTTTATTCAGTCTCTCGTTAGAACTTGATGCGAGAATGTACTTTAAAATTATTGAGAAAAATTATATCTTTAAACTAATTCCTATTGAGAAATATAAATTATGGATAAGATAGGCAGAAATGCGCAATTATTTTGTCGAAATAGAAAAATGTAGAGCTTATTTAACCTCTGAAAACGTTCATAATTTGCCTCTTAAGTACGACAATCGCTTTAAATGTAAAATAATAAAAACGAGCAGTTTTATTTTTTGCTTAAAATACGCTAAATCATGGTCACGTCACGACACCGCTTCCCGTTACGTCAGCGAGATTAGGCGATGTCGGGTACATTCGATAAGATTGGTAACCGTCTTCCGGATTCAAATGATGCGGCAAAACCCGTGGTTCGGATCGCGCGTAAAGTTGTAGGACCCTCTTCCGTCGCGAGACCTTTTTACCATTACGAAAGCGATTAAACGAGACCCAAAAACGTTATTAATATCTCGGCTTAAATGACGTCACGTTCTATTTTAAGGAAACACTATCTACAGGGTGGCCCATATTAAGTCCCAATCGGTTATAATTAAAGCGAAAATACAAAAAAAAAAATCGAAGTAAAAAGTTTATAATAAGTTTAGAAATATTTATTGATTAATCAAAGTGGAAAATATATAAGAATCTCGACAAATATTCTTTCCTTAGTAATCGATTACGTCAGAGTAAACTCCGCTGGATGGATTTTAGCTTTAATTATAACCGATTGGAATTTATGGGCCACCCTGTATTAAATATAGTTTTATATACAGTAGTTTAAATATAAATGTAGTTATGCAGTAAGTATAGTTATTAAACTTAAAAATTAAATAGTCGTGAAATAATTACGTAATTAAAAGTTAAAGTATTTAAATATTTGTTTTGAAGATAACAATTTTTTATACTCCCACAAACACGGAATAATTACAATACCCATTTTGCCCAATCGGCCCCGGATGGATATCATATCTAATCCACATCCTGAAAATAAATCCAAATGAACCTCAGTGCACGTTCATATACAATTAATATGTTTAATTTAATTAATTAATAATTATAAAGAACCCACATAAATTCTATATTATTAATAAAGTTTTAAATCTCTCTCTCTCTCTCTCTCTTATATATATATATATATATATATATATATATATATATATATATAGTATATGCAATGCTCTACAAACGCCAGAGTTATAGCCAGCGCTAAAGTTTGAGCAGCCAAAGGCGAGCCGCGCGCGGAGTCGCCCCACCTCCCTCCAATACAAAATTACAAATACTCGTACGTATATAGTACCTAAATATAATATTTCATTACATACATAATAAAAATACAACTATATAATAAAATATATATAAAAAAATAAATAATAATATAAACATAAAAAAAATACATAATAAAAAAGGCAAGCGAGCATTAACACCATTTCGTTATAGGCGAGAAAGCAAAAGAGCAGCAACGCTTTTCAACTGCATCCAAATTCTACGCGTGAATAACATCCGAAAATGATGTATTAATAATGCAAAAGATCGTATTTAACTCTAAAAAATTACGTACGTAGCAAATTCAAATGTTGGTAAGTTACGCGTAACAATACGCATAAATTATGCATAATACCAAAATATGCATTATATTACCTATATTCTCTCAATAATCAACGAATTATTATTTCTTTATATCAGAAAATTTAACGCGGGGCCCAAAGCGACTGCATCGGTCGCATCAACCTCAGGCCGGCACTGTCAATAGCTTAAGTATGAGTGAGAGAAAATGCTTCACTGCTGTAAGCAAAGCGCAGCTCTATATATACATATACAGTACAAATTCCCATGAACCAATCGTATTTTTATTTTTTTACGTATAATCTGTATAAATTTAGTTGGAATTGTATACCGTCTGTTGTATCAGTGAATTTAAAGTACAAAGTCTAAAATATTAAAAGAAAAAGTTTTTTTTTTCAGAATTGCGTAGAAAATAAATGTTTATGACAATTTAGAAAAACTTTGAATATTTCACATTCTAAACTTTAACCTGACCACTTATACGTGATTTTAACTCATTATCACGAGAAAATGGTTATCAACATCGAATTATGGTATACGTGTCATCGTGTCTCGAATAGAAATTCAGTTTTTGAACGAGTATTAATCGGATAGAGTGCCGTCATTCGGTTTTGCAGCCACAATCGCGCATGCGCAGAATCGATAAGAGGCGCGTTCTCCGAGTTGACACTCCCTGAAAGGAGTGAGGTTTCTTCGTAGGAGGAAATTACAGTCCATTGTAATCGGAATCCGGACTGTAAGAACGAGTCCACAAACTGCGTGTTCGTTCTTTTCGTCTAAATCTCGTTATCCTTCGAGAAGAAGAATTCCAATAATTTCGAGTTTAATAAGGTTTGCGGTTGTTTAACCTCCCTCGGAACGGCAAAGGTCATGTGACGAAGGGGATCTACGACTTTACGTGGGATTCGAACCATCTATGAGTCGCTACATCGTCAGAACGCGGAGGATGTTCACCCGTCCAACAACTGAACAGACTCGCAGCGTCATTTAATCTCACTTATCTGACGGGAAGCGGTGTGGCGACATGGCCACGACCTACCCCGAATGTAATGCGAAACACCGAATTGGCTTCCATTGGAAATACTGTGTGTATATATAACAGGTTTTAACTTATATATATATATATATATATATATATATATATATATATATATATGCTGCAACCCCACAAGGAAAAAGAAAAATGATTTCAAGGCCTTTAGTGTATTCAGAAGTACACCGCGTCAGGGAATGACGTCATTCCCTGACGAGGTGTACTTCTGAATACACGAAAGGCCTTGGAACCATTTTTCTTTTTCCGTGTGGGTTTGCAGCATTCATTCATTTCACGTATTTAATTGTGAAATTCATCCCATATATATATATATATATATATATATATATATGTGTGTGTGTGTGTGTGTGTGTGTGTTGGTATCGAATCCGGGTCTGTTCTCCAAATGAACATCAGAATTGAGGTCGCAGCAAAAATTGTAAGTTGTAAGTATTCAAAATATTTCTTAGCATGGGAGAATTCTCATAACCCGGAGACCATCCCACGAATATTAAAGATACAAGGGCATCTATACCCAATACCTATATCAAGGTCATTTTATGTATGTAACGTGTGTATCTGTATACATGCCTGAATGCATTATATACCGGTATGTATTATATATCGGTATACCATTGTTGCAAAAGAAATATATATATATATATATATATATATATATTAGTTATCATACATAACTTTGAGTCCTCGTATGCAATTATGAACAAAAAAAAAGCAAACGAAACCAAGGATAAATGCATTTCTATTCAGTAATTAGAACAATGTTTCCTTACGGGAGTGCCGCGAAATTCCATGAAAAGAGAAAAATAAGATTGAAAATTGAATTGAAAAGTTAGTGAAGCTCTATTCATATTTGAACGGAAACAAAACATTCGCCATTTATTACGTCCATACAAAAATTGTAAAATATAGATTCAGTGTGAAATTACTGAATGTTGAACAATGAGAGACGCAGAATCGAAATTCTGCGCCGCAGATGCCACGAAAGATGAACAGATAGCGGCGCTTGAGCCAGAAAAAATTAGGAACAACCGACTATCTATTTTTTCTATATTGGGGTTGTTTAACCTCCTTCGCAACGTCTAAGGTCGTATAACGGAGGGGACCTACGGCTTTACGTGGGATCCACGGGTCGCTACATAATCTGGACGCGGAGGACGGTCTCCCATCCAACTACGAAGTAGCCCGAACAACCGATTTAGATCAAAGAATACAAAACACTTACAAATAAATTACAACAAATGATTAATAATTTACAAAGACGCGCCAGTATTCAATATTTAGTGTGACCTTTTCGATTACGAACGATGGCTTCAGATCTGGAAGGCATCGAATCAACCAGAACTTGTTGCCTTTCCGTAGGAACTGTTTGCCATTTCGAACAGACAGTACAGCAGAAGCCTCGCATGTAGGCTTGTTAGTTTCACTTTTGAGACATTTTTAGTCGTTTCCACAAAAGCTCATTGAGGTTTAGATCAGGACTCTGCAGTGGAAACTTTAGCGCCTAGGCTGGGCGCTAAAGTTTCCACTGCAGAGACAGAGTGGGAGGGTCTAGGACTCCCCGACCTTCCCAATCTGTTCCTGCCTCTCCAAGTAAACTATGTTGAGTATTGCAGTGTGTTTTGAGTCGTTGTCTTGCTGGAGAATGAATATTTTCATAGAGTTTTACGAGATCACTCACTCCATCTGAATTGAGATACCCCATGCCATAAGAGAACCACCACCGCGTTTCAAGTAGTTTCAATGATACAGTTAGATTGAAACTTTTCATATTTATTCGTTTTACAAGCCTTTCATTTCCAAAAAGCTCAAGTTTGGTCCCATCACTCCACTTATTTATTACGCCAGTTTTAAAGTTCCTTTACAAACTCAAGCCTCATTTTTTTATCACATCATTAATATATGTACAGGGTGTCCACGAAGTCCTGTTCCGGTTTTAAAATTTTATTACAACAAAACCAAAAGAGATAGAGTAACGCAGTTTTTTTGCATGCGTGTTTTCTTTCTGCTAAGGAAAGTCTTTGATTAACGCGATCCTATCTTGCAACAGTTATACAGGGCTGACTGAATAGTAGTCTCACGCGAAGATAAAGTGACTGTTGAGAGGGACGCTTTGTGAAGCGGATGGAGAGCTGAAAGGTGGAATCATTGGTATTGGAATGGATACGACAGGAAGTGCGACTTAATAGATCATTGAAAAATAAAAGGAAGAGAGTGGGTGACAGGACAGAACCCTGAGGAACACCACTATTAATAGCTTTAGGAGAAGAACAGGGGCCATCTACAACAGGAGCTATAAATTGGCCAGAAAGGAAATCAGAGATGAGGGCACAGACAGAATGAAAGAAACCGAAGAAGAGCAATCTGGAAATTGAGGATTCGTGTCGGACTCTATCAAAAGCTTTTGATAGGTCTAACGCAATAGCAAAGGTTTCATCGAAATCCCGAAAGGAGGATGACCAGGAGTCAGAGAGACATGTAAGAAGAACGCCAGTTGAGCGTCCCTTGCGGAACCCACTATGGCGATATGAAAGAAAATTGTGAGTAGAGAGGTGTTTAAGATTCTTCTTATTAAGGATAGATTGAAAAACTTTAGAAAGACAGGAAAACACAGCAATTGGACGATAGTTAGAAGGTTGAGAGCGGTTACCCTTCTTTGGGACAGGCTGAAAACGAATTCCAACAGGAAGGAAAAGTACCAGATGAAAGATGAAGACGAAAGAGTTTACCTAGGCAGGGTGTTAGCACAGAAGCACAGTTTTTGAGAACAACAGGAGGGACCCCATCAGGACCATATGCCTTCCTAGATTTGAGCCCAGAGAGGGCAGAAAAAAAACATCTTTGGAAGAGATTCTAATTTCAGACGTAAACAAGTCAGAGGGAGGAGGAGGAGGAGATGGAGGAATAGCCCAGGAATCGTCCAGGGTTAAGTTGGAGGCGAAAGTTTGAACGAAGAGGTCAGCTTTATCAGGAGAAGAGACGGCAACTGAGCCGTCAGAATGGAAAAGAGGAGGGAAAGAAAAAGTAGTAAAGTTGTTGGAGAGGTTCTTGGTTAGGTGCCAGAAAGAGCGAGAAGAATTAGAATTAGATAAGTTTTCACATTTTTGTCTGATGAACGAATTTTTGGCGAGTCGAAGAGCAGATTTTGCACGATTCCGGACAGAAATACTCGTATAAGCCGAGTGAGAGTCAGAAGTTGGATAGCGACGGTACCTTCTGAAATCCTCCCCTCTGCTGCGCATTTCACGAGAACAAGCAAAATTAAGTCAAGTTTTTTTTTCATTTATAGAAGAAAAAAATATGAAATGTACGCCTCCATGCCCGAGAGAATCACCCGCGTGATGCGCTCAGCGCACTCGGAGGAGCCCCGGCAACGGAAGTAGTAATCATTCCACGGGAAATCAAAATTGAACCGCACCAAAGTGCCAAAGGCGCCTCCTTTTCGGAGGATTCAAAGGCTGAACTGGAGCGATACGACAGTAAAGAGATACAAGACTGTGGTCGAAAGAGCCGTTTGTTTATTTATATATTGATACAATAACCGCATTTTATATAAGAGAAGATTTGAAAA
Source organism: Bathynomus jamesi (assembly GCA_023014485.1). Classification (NCBI taxonomy): domain Eukaryota; kingdom Metazoa; phylum Arthropoda; class Malacostraca; order Isopoda; family Cirolanidae; genus Bathynomus; species Bathynomus jamesi. The sequence continues at coordinate 1,303,435 of JAJOZX010000577.1, read as the reverse complement.
GGCATTTTAATCGCAAGCTGGTAACCAGTAGGACTCGAACCAATGTTGCGAGATATGAGAAGCAACTGCCCTTCTCATTCTTCACTAAACGAATTTCTCATTAACATAGCTTTTCATATTCTACACACACACACACACACACACACACATATATATATATATATATATATATATATATATATATATATTATATATATATATATATATATATATATATATATGAGAATGAACTCAGAATGGTACCCTGAGTTTTTTATGATACACACAGACCGTGCATGGAACAAGGAACTCTTCTGGGATAATTAAATCCACTATAGTCCGAATAAGTAATGGTAAATGACAAATACCATAGTTTTTCTTTTTCATGATGCTAGCCCGACGTGGGCAACGGGTCACTCGCAAAGAGGTCCCATAAATATAGCTTCCCTCACCAGCTATCTGCAAAGCAGACAGGATCCAGCTTTGGGACATGGATCTAGGGTTTAAAGCAGCCTAGCCCTGCTACATTTAGAACCTCAATATAAGCAAAAGACTCGCTGCCTTCACGTCAGATTGAATACAACAAAGAAAAAGGGGTAACTATTATATTTTTTAGCCAAAAACCAAAACTTAAACCTCAACTGGCAGAATTGAGCGTCCACTTTTCAAGACACATAACATGTCCGTTTCAAGATGGGAATGAACTCAGAATGGTACCCTGAGTTTTTTATGATACGCACAGACCGTGCATGGAACAAGGAACTCTTCTGGGATAATTAAATCCACTATAGTCCGAATAAGTAATGGTAAATGACAAATACCATAGTTTTTCTTTTTCATGATGCTAACCCGACGTGGGCAACGGGTCACTCGCAAAGAGGTCCCATAAATATAGCTTCCCTCACCAGCTATCTGCAAAGCAGACAGGATCCAGCTTTGGGAGATGGATCTAGGGT
>JAJOZX010000577.1:1150000-1297500 GCA_023014485.1 Bathynomus jamesi | reverse complement strand
CTAAACTCTGCATTACGTAACATCACAGACTTTTCACATTAACTTAAGAATTCGTTTTGCCTCGCGATACTCTAAAAATCCTAACCTAATTGACCTAAAATAACCCACCCACATCTATCCTAACCTAATCGACCTAAACTAACCCACGAAAATTAGGCCTAACCTAATAAAGCGGTAAGAACAGCCTAATTTAACATGGAGAGGCATTATGACGATAATTTCGACTTGGTACAACAAGAAGACCAAGACTATTTTGAACTTAAAATTGAACTTAACTTTTTTAACGACCAAGACGATTTTGTGACAATCAAGACGACCGAACATTTTCAATCGTCGTAGGAACTAATATTTTCGATTAATTTGGTTGAAATTGTGGATCATCCGAAGATCAGGGCCCCCAGCCTTCTCTAGTTAGCATTATAAGGCTAACTAACGAAAATATTACGACCTAACCTAACCAATCGTTAGGTCAACTGTACACCCTTGACAACTGGTTAGGTCGTTATATTTTCGTTAGTTAGCCTTATAAAGCTAACTAAAGAAGGTTGGGGGCCCTGATCTTCAGGTGATCCGAAATTTTAATCCTGCAATGACTGAAATGTTAATAGTGTCTTCAATGAGTCAAAATCGATAAAAGAATTACGAAATAATTAAATTGCGATTTTACCGCTATAACTTAACATTTGACATTTCACGATAGCCTAAACCAAACTAGAATTAGTCTTACCTATTCCTACTTTAAGTAGCCGTTAAAATGAAGTCCTTATATATTGCTTACTCGTTTAAAATAAATAGAAATATATTGATGAGTCTTTAACTTCGAGATCAACTGCTTTAAACCCCTTATTTTTTAATAAAATCGGGAACAGTAAGTTTGTTTCCACCTAAATTAAGGATCATCACTGTTGAGCCACAATTCTAAAGTACACTTCCAGCTGTATGTTTGGGACCTAAAATCCATAAAAGAAACGTATCTTGTAATTGAAATACTTTTGGAAAAAAATAAAATTTCATATAATAACGCGCGTAAAACTTAATATTTCTTCATATTTTATATACAGTTTCATTAAAGTAAATTTTTAGAATAACTTTTTTTAGCCAACTGAGTTCGAGGTAGCTGTGGTTGAAATTGTAGTGTCGTCCGTGAATGCAAACATTTTGGTAAAAATTTATACACAAATAATCTTATTTATTTTAAAAATATGTATTTTTTCGATGTGACCTCTAAATTTCTGGTATTATTATTACTAGTACAGTTCCCGTCACTTCGCTGACGGTTAGACAGGCTAAACTACAAAAAAAGAACCCAGCCGTGAAAATTTTGGGCTTCACATTGTGTCAACATTTCTGAATCTGGTATCTCCCAAAACCTCCTCACCCCCATTCAACTTGGGGGCTAACCCCCTCCCCCATTACCCCCACCCCTCCCCATTACCACACCAATCCCCCATTACCCCCACCCCCACCCTTCCCCTCACCCACATCCTTCCTCCAACCCCTACCCTTCCCCCGTTGCTTAACTACAGAAAAGAACACAGTCATGAAAATCTTGAGCTTCACATTGCCGCCCGTAATACAATTTCTGAATTTTTTTTACAATTTCTGAATTTTTTTCTCACAATTTTTTCTAACAATTTCTGAAAGTGTGACGGACGGACAGACAGACAGACAGACGGACAGCTCTCTTATTATAGTATAGATTATTAAATCACCCGAAGATCAGGGCCCCCAGCCTCATCTGATTGTTTGTTTCGTTAAAACTAACGACAATATCACGACTTAACCTAACCCATCGTCAAGGGCGTACAGTTGACCTAACCGGGCATTCAATTTAATAATTTATTATTATATTTGGCGCTATTGAAGAATAGGGACCCCAGCCTTCTTTAGTTAGCTTTATAAGGCTAACTAACGAAAATATCATGACCTAACCTAACCAATCGTCAAGGGCGTACAGTTAACCTAACGATTGGTTAGGTTAGGTCGTGATATTTTCGTTAGTTAGCCTTATAAGCCTAACTAAAGAAGGCTGGGGTCCTTATTCTTCAATAGCTCCTTATATTTGGTACTGTAAAGCAAAAAAAAACAAGAAAACATGGGGGCCATGATCTTCAGGTGATCCTTATTATTATTTTATTTTTATTATCCAATGTTATTATTTTCATTAATACAGTGATTTAATTATTTTAATCAAGTACGGCTATGATGTAATTTGAGCTTTCATCTTTTTAGTCATTTTGCACAATGAAATATTCCTTTCAGTCACTGATTTAAACTCTCCAAACTCTCGGTTCTGTAGACACGACACAAAGTCGACTCGCAGACCCCAAAATAAATTCATTCAGTCAGTCGAAGGTGATCTTATGAGATTCTATCCGCTTCATGAAAACCAGACTCTCTCTCTCTCTCTCTCTCTCTCTCTCTCTCTCTCTCTCTCTCAATATATATATATATATATATATAAGATTGGTTTTGATTCCGCCCGAATTGTTCATTCTGACGAAGGTCAAGCTTGTCACTCCACCTTAGACCTACAGTTTAAGGTGAAATCTGAACCACGCCCCACCAGCAGCAGTACAGCGTCTCAACCACTAGGCTATATATATATATATATATATAAAATGTACTTTTGTGTGTGCGTGTGTGTGGTCACATCCCCTCGGAATAATAATAATTTGTAAGAGTCAATTTTAATCAAATCCCTTGAAATTAAAGCAAAAAATGATCCGCTTTTTATATATATGAAGATCCACCTTCAATTTTATTAATGGTTGCCTGAGTTATGTAACTTCCAATGGACTCGCAATGAACTCGTGCCTGACGCTTTGGGGCTGCTCCTACTATTGCAACACTGCAGTATCCTATGTGTGCGGGCGCGGGCACACACACACACACACACTGTACATATAAGTTTACACATATTCATAGTCATTAAATGATATAGGTTTTTATTATTATTATTATCTCTCCATTTATATATTTATATACACACACACACACACACACACACCTTAGTTTTCCTTCCGCCCGAATTGTTCATTTCGACGAAGGTCAAGCTTGTCACTCTACCTTAGACCTACAGTTTAACGTAGAATTCACTAGCCCAGCGTCTTAACCACTGGGCTGCCCAGGGTACCCATTTATCTACCAACCAATTTTTTTTATTGTGTGGAAGGATGAAAAGCTGGGTTTTGCCGCGTGTCGCCTGCCATCACCGGGTTTCGATCCCGGGGCCGGGATTCGTAGTCAGCTACATAGTCAGCGAGCGAGCGAGAGAAAGAGAGAGAGAACAATTGATGAGCTAAAATCCATCATATATATCATAACGAATCTAAGATTTAAATTCAAACCAAAGAAACGTTGTTATCATTTTCATTAAAAAAAATTAATACTAAAATAAACAAATCACTTGAAAAAAGTCGTTACATTGAAAGAGATAATTATTAAAGGATTTAACGCAATGGTGATAACAGCAATTTAAATTGCTGATACTTCAGTTTAAATGGTTTAATTGTCAAATCGTTCATAAACAATTTATATATATATATATATATATATATATATATATATATATATATATATAAGTGCTACTCGTTTAGTTTTAAATTTTATCAGTCATTTTCGGTCGTTATCAACTAATCACATATTGATTACGTTACATTTAAATTAAATCGTTATAACAATTTACTCTTGAATAATAGTTAAAGTGTTTCCAATTATCCTTAAATTACAACGTATATATATATATATATATATATATATATTCTGAGTTCATTCCCATATATATATATTCCCATATATATATATATGATGATGAAAAGGAGGACAAAGAATTTTTGGACAAAGTCTAATTTTCTTGCCCTATCTTGTTCTCATCCAAGTGGGAGTGACTCCTGACGTCACGGCTTTTGACCAATCGCGAGTCACCTTTGAAGACAGGTTGGAGCTTGCTCTTTCTCGTCGCCGATTGACTGTGAGCTCGTGTTTCTTCCTATATAAGATTAAAAACTCAACTTATAATGGTAGTGTTTCATCTGGTTTCTGAGATTTATTTTGTGCGTTGAAGAAGGAAGGGAGTAAGGTAAATATTAAGTTAAAACTATAAACTATTACTCAATTGCATATTTATTTTTTAGGTACAAGATTTTAATGTTATATATATATAAAAAGGGATATATCCCGAACGGTGCCTCGAGGTTTTGTTCAGTGTTCCGGAGTATATTATTTACATTGAAGTTGTAGGCTGAGCATTTATAGTGTGTATGTGAATTTAAATACAGAGTCTATATGACTTTTAAACGCGTAAAACCTGTATCATTAAGGTCAAAATATTATTTTACATTATTTTACCGACAAATATGTATATATACAGGGCCTATCAGAGGGGGGCTAGGAGGGCCATTTGGCCTGGGCCTCAAGCTTAATGGGGGGCCTCAAATTTAGAAACTTTCGGGTTTGAATATAATGTTTCGCGGTGAAAGTAATAATTGGGTTTAGCTATGGGCCTCAAAAACTGGAAGTGGCCCGGGCCTCTCTGGACCTCTGAGAGGGCCTGTATATATATTCCTGTGCAAAGTCCCTGACCATCCATGTGTGGCTGGCTACGAGGGCAGGAGGAGATCAGACAGCAATTTTCTCCTTCACCAAATCCCGCAAATGAGGCGGAATGCTGCAGGGGGGTCAACCGTAGGTCGATCCTGAACCGTCGTTCGAACTCACTTAAAGTATATATATATGAAAATTATTTCACGAAAGTGACACGTGAAAAATATTTCTTTTCCCAGGGGGGTGTGTCGAACGACACCCCACCCCCCACCCCTTGAAAGGAAAGGTCCACTTTTGTAACCATAGTTATAACTTATGATGTGACATTATAATATTTAAATATATAACATATTTTAGTAAATAAACACTTGCATTTTTTTTTTAAACTTAACAAACTACTCAAAACTTAATTACTCTAAACCCCCTCCGCAGTGAGTAGGTCGATGCACCAAAAGGTCCGCCTTTCTACAATTTCGACCCCCCTCCCCCGCTTCCCTTGGGAAGTCCTGGCTACGGGACTGGAACATTGATATTTTCAGTAGATGAACCACGTACGAAAACTTCGTCATTACTTTGACGCCCCTCTATTTGCTTGGCAATGCTGCTATGAGCTGCTCGTACCCTGAAATGGGCAGAATGGTGCACTATGTAAAAAAAGATGTTTAACTGTTCATACTTCTACTTAAACTGGGACTGCATTCATGATTATATATATATATATATATATATATATATATATATATAATATATATAAGAGAGAGGTGTGTGTGTGTGCGCGCCTCGGTGGTGTAGTGGTTAGCCGCTGACTACGAATCCATCGGCTCCAGGATCAAAACCTGGTGACGGCAAGCGGCGCACAGCAAAACCCAGCGGTTCATCCTTCCACACAATAAAGAAATTGGTTGGTGTATAAATGGGTACCATGGGTAGCCTAGTAGTTAAGACGCTGGGCTGCTGCTGCTGGTGGGGCGTGGTTCGGATTCCACGTTAAACTGTAGGTCTAAAGTGGAGTGACGAGCTTGACCTTCGTCAACGAACAATTCGGGCGGAAGCAAACCAAGGTTATATAAAACATGGTATATGCTAAATACAAATTTAAGATTTAATAGGATTAAGATGAAATTCATAATGTTTACGTTAATTAAAGTGAAAGTTTGAAATCACCACAAAAACTTCAATGAAACAATTGTTGTGGTCATGATCCGTTTCCACTCTCCTGTCAACACCTGTTCACTGATATCGCGATAACATTTGCAGTGGATGGGAAACAATAATATAATATATATATATATATATATATATATATATATATATATATATATATACCTTTCAAATGTAAGAGTATATATATATATACCTTTCAAATGTAAGAGTATATATATATATATATATATATATATATATATATATATATATATATACACCTTTCAAATGTAAGAGTATATATATATACATATATTACAGTAGTAGTAGTGACAGTTGTGGTAGTTGTAATAGTAGTAGTAGTAGTAGCTTAGGGGTTATGTTGGTGTAGTAGAAGTGAATGTAAAAAATTATAAGGATTTAGGATGGCCACAAAGTCCTTTGCATGAAAAACGAGGGTAACATGCAGATACAGAATGCTGTAAACTCTCTGCAAAGGGACTTTGTGACCATTCTGTATAAGTGTTTTAGGTATAAATGGAAAAGTGATGATAGAGACGATAAAAAAGATCACATCCTTTAGCTGAAGATAAACAAGGTGGTTTCAGGGAAGGCAGAGAGGATGTGTTGAGTAATGGTTCGCTGATTAAGAAGTTAAGTGACAAGAAGAAAATAGCATGAACTTGGAGCATTTATAGGTTTGAAGAAAGCTTATGATGAAGTGAATAAATGTGCCTCGTGGCAACTGCTTTGAATGTATGGTGTCAGTGGTAAGTTGTTAAATGCAGTGACAAGTTTTTATACGGGTATAGTAATGTTCTTGTAAGAGTTAAAGAAAGGTAAGTTGAGTGACTTTCATCATTGATGTTGAGAGTTGGACAGAGGCGTACGATTGCGCCATGGCTGTTTAATATGCATATGGATTGGGTAATGCGTGAGATGAAGACAAGAATGAATCTGGAAGGGAATGAGTAACAGTTGTTGCGTGTGATGTTTGCTAATGCATTAAGTAGTGTTCCCGGGTGTAGGTGAGGGTGAACGAGAAAATGAATTAAGGAGAACAGTAACAAAGTTCGTTAACGTATGGGAAAGGAAGTTATTGTAAATGTTAAAATGTTTCGGACCAACAAGGACCCTAGGATCCACTCGTGGCTGGTCTACCTAATGGTGTTTGTAATAAATGTTCTTCATAACAGTTCACCGTGAAATGTAGAAGCAGTGGAGATAAACAATTTGGATTTACCGTATGATAAATGAGGATGTCCGGTTAAGGTAGAGAGTGAAATGTCATTAGAGATGAGAATGAAGGATAGTTTGCTACGTTGGTATGGTCATGTCGAGAAAATGAGTAAGGACAGAATTACCTCATAAACTTTGGTCTTTAAGTCTTCAATTGTTTTAGGCTTGGTAGAAAGGCAATGTTTAAAATGCATTCTGCTATTTCCTCTTCCTCCACTATCAAAACACCTTTTCATCATCAAAGAAATGCAATGCATGCGTGCATACATCCTAAATTTGAGGGCTTTGGCAAAGTTTCTACAAAAAAAAAACCCTCATAAATAAAAAAAAAATCTGTTTACCTTCCTATCATTTTCCAATCCTTAGCACAGGGCTGATTGTTACTGTGCGCAGCGCTTCGTCGGCAGCAGCGCACGTCATCACAAAGTCTCTCCCTTCCTTATCCCCGCTTCCATTCTCGAATACCTATTTCCTTATTCTACGGACTATGGCAAGAATAGCCACTGAATAAAAGTGGAAGCCATGACGTAATACAACGAACAAACGAGGCACGGGGGATTTGCGTCGTGACAAAGACAAGCCGATTAGGGACAAATCTGACTGGACACAATGAAAATAGTCAACAGTATTTCAGGTCAATTGCCAAGCCAAATTATCGAGTGTCACAAGATCCTCCCTAAAAAAAAGCTGAAAATTGTTAGATTCACGAGAAATGTTATAAAATATTGTGACATGAAGACATCCACGCAAATACAAGTAAGTGACCAATGTACAGATTTCAGGAAAATAGCAGGTAGATATATAGAGCACTTTTGTAGGTAACATAAAGGGAAAAGGTAAGAAAAAGTATTTTACGTGGCTTTTTGAGGGGAAGCGCCAAAAGTGGTGTTAGTCCCACCTTTATCAGCTTTGGGGTAGACCATGGCCCCTTTGTCCCCCCGTGATGAGTTTATTACATAAGGGAAGTAAAATGGCAAGTAATAGTAGTAATAGTAGTAATAATAATAATAATAATAGTAAATAAAAGGGAAACATTTACAAAAGTAACTGACATAGTGTTTGATTATTTGTATAAGTCATTTAGTTTCAAACTATTTAGTTCTTTAAACACTGGGGAAGTGTGATTTTGGCCATTATCATTATTTGAGAGGGTTCGCAGACATATTTTATGAGTGACTTCCAAAGGATGTCCCATAAGTCCGGCATCATAGTATATATATATATAAATTGAAAGTCATTCATTGGGTTACCCCACATTGTAACGCAATACAGTAAATGTGGTGCATAAAAGGATAAATAGGGCAAGGAGTGCGTTATGAGGAAGTTTATTTTATTAGTTTAAACTTTAAACAATATGAATAAAAAGCTTATTTTTTATTTCATATGTTGCACCTGACTCGAAATACGTATATATTTTTCGTCTAAATTAATGCCAAACACTTTAACTTCATTCACCCTTTCAAGAGTAGGATTTCAAAATTTTATTTGATAGTGTGTATTTATATGTTGTGATAACAACCGTATTTAATGACTGTCAGATTCTGTAAAAGTTCATTAGAACATCCATTTATACACACGCTCTGCCTGCCTGTTCGTTTTCCTTATCAGAAGGTTTAAATTACGATGGGGAAAAGTACGTAAATGTGATATGATCCGCTCTAGTTGCCCGTTCGTTTCCCTTCTCAGAAGATTTAAATCAGTGGTGCACAAACTTTTTTGATGTGAGGGCCAAGCGAAGAAACTAACTAAATGTATTAGCCTACTTACTTTCCATCTAAGTCATAAATTGGGTCACTTTTATATTCTAACTTTTTCATTGAATTGAAAAGACCCGTGGGGCACACATTTGGCCCGCGGGCCAGGGTTTGTGCATCACTGGTTTAAATTGTGATGGGAAAAAAGTAAGTGTGGTATCATCCGCATATTATAAGCATTTTAATGTGGTTGAGAGATGAAAATCATTGACGCGAATTAAAAACAGTAATGGTCCAAGAATAGGTCCGTGTGGGACTCTCTGTATAGTTAGCATTGCCTCGGATAAATTATTTTTCAGTCTGACGTAGGCCTATTGATGACGATTTGAACCAATCGAAGATATTTCCTCTTACGCGGTAGATCTCACTCGACGTACTACTATAGTGGTACGTCAGGCGAGACCAACGCTTTCAGAGGTTCACCCTTAACCATATGAAAGGTATAAAACGCCGGATCCCTAAGGTTGGTACGTTATTCCCAGTGGTGATGTCTATACGTATCTTTGCGCGTAATTGATTCGAGCGTCTTTGGGACCCGAGTTTAAGCGTCGTGCCCACACCAAGGAGAATAGAAAATAGGTTCATAGATAATGCGCGTGTGTCAGTACGGTATACGATGCAACAACCAAAAAATGTTGGAAACTAATTCGGATGATTAATTCAGCCATTTAACTTTGTTACCCGAAAAGTTAATAAACACGATTACCACAATGGTGGCACGGTTGAATTACCACGTACTTCGGTTGGGTATTGCCGTAACTTTTTTTCCCCGCTTGTTATCAAATGTAGTTTCGGTAAAAAGCTCACCAAGAAAAAGAATTTCTAAAAAGCATAATGTCGGAAAATTAATATACGTGATATTTTATTAATTTTGCCGTTTCAGAAACAGAAATCCAAGTCATTATCGATTTGTCATTTTCAGAAATTTTGGTTGGGGGGCGAACTTTTTTCGAAAATGTTCAACGATTAATTTAATATAACTTGAAAAACTTTATACACACACACACACACACACACACACACACACTTTCCTTTCTTTATTATTGCTCTACTAATTGCTATAAAGTTTCTTGAAAATGAAGTGTTAATATTTTTACATTCATTTTCATACGAGCCTATATGGGTTTACGCAGAATGTATGAGTGACGTATTGGACAAATGTCCTACTCTAAAATTGAGAACTTGTCAAATTTGACAAAATTTTATGAATTAAACAAACTCTGAACTTGTCACTTTTGCTGGCCACGCATGCTTACGCGACTGTACACAAATTAATGGAAATATAATTTGTCAATTAAGGATTCGCAAGCAATTTCAAAGATGTCGAAAACTTCGTGTAACTTAAAAATAGTATTTATTTATTGCGAATTATCGTAAATATTGTTACGTTTTACTCACGATAAATAAATAAGTCAGTCAGTGTAGGTATAAATATTAAAATATTAATCCATAGCTACAGAAAATCCTTTAACTAAAAATAATAGACTATCAACTTTTTTGAGTCGAGAGTAACATAACCAATACAAATAGGGTATGATACCAATTTCGGCATTGCCTAAAGCCGTCAGTAGATAAGCAACATCCCTAAAACTTGCCTCTTGGGGCACTTACATCGTGGACAAGAATAATCTTGTCGAGTAAACCATTTTTTTTTTAATAATATTCCTACTGGTCATAATATCGTAATAGGAGGTAAAAAAAAACCCGGGGACGGAGGCGGCAGCAAACCAAATCTCTCCTTGTCCGGTGGAAACGGGCAAAAGATTCAAGTGCGTCTTAATATTAATAATAATAATAATATTGCTTGTGCTTATTTAACCTTCGTAATATTCAGAAAGTAATATGTCGGAGAGGACCGACGGCTTTACGTGAGATTTGAACTACTATATACATATATATGTACCCAACCAAAGAAGAAGTAGTGAAGTATCTTAATCGCTGAAATCTGAAGTCCAAGCCGAGACTCGAGCCCATATATACAGGGTCATCGATCGGTAATGTCAATTCGAACACAAAACGCTTTCGCGTTTGGATCCGGGATACGAAATATAATGGACTCGGCATTTTGTGGTTTACATTAAGTTAGTTCGGGTTAGCATAGATTAGGCTATGCTGGGTTATTAGCTTCTTAGAGTGTCGATGTTGTGGTTTTGTCGATCAGATGGGAATAGGTACTTTGGATCGACATCGTCTCGAATACTTATGTCGATCGGATCGACAACTTACAGTAAAATATATAATTTTATATGACTGCGAAATTCCAAATGACTAAATTTATTCGACACATTTTCGGTGTTAAGTTAAATTAAATTAAGATGTTGAGTCAGATTAGGTTAATAAATTAATATTAAAACATTCAAAGTAAGTAAATACTATTTTAATTTAAAATAAATAAAATGAGTCATACCTAACGCGGACTGTCGTTACGTTAGTATATATAGCGAGATTCGTCAGTTCTGGAGAATTTGGCCACGAGGGCATGGTACCCACTTTGGGTATTAGTAATGCAATAACGTAAGTAAATAATCGCAACCTAAAAGCTTACACTTAGCATTCCAAATACTGTTGGATTAACCGATGATGGATTTTAGGCTGTATTCGTGATGAAGTACAACAGTATGTGTGGAAATCTCAGTTACGGCCATACTTACTGCAAATTCCCTTCATAACTATTTTCAGACATATACTTTGCTTCATTGATATTCTCTCTCTCTCTCTCTCTCTCTCTCTCTCTCTCTCTCTAGATATATATATAACACATACACACCGTATTCTAAATGTAATGTGGGCGATATAAGTATTTTCTATTAATTTTACACGCGCAAACATCCAACTTTTTTTAAAATCCAAATATCTAAAAACTAATTACCTAACCTTAACCTTAGTGCCGTCGAACCGAGAAAAGCTTAACAATTAAGTGTTCTGAATACAATTGCGAGATGGAAGGATGTTTTCTGTTAAGTCCCTAACTAGTGAGATACTAGTTAACCTAAACTAACTTTAACTAACCAAACCTAATCAAGTCTAACATCTCTTTTTCGACATTAAAAAGTTTCCAGATTTTTTATATGAATTTTTTAATGCTTCGAAGTACCACAATTGTTACCTCATTAAAGAATTATCCCACTAAATATTTGCATTATTACACACACACACCTTTTTGACTAAACAAATATTTTCTGGAATACATAACATCAAACTGGAAAGTTAAGAAAATTTTGAGATTACATCATTTGAGCTTCATGACGTCATCGAAATTATTTTGAGTAATAGCGGTGCTTCGCTAAAGACAATTTGGTGGGAGTGCAACGTGGGTATTTTAAGTGTTGGTATGTTTTCTTTGTTCCTTTCTGACATTGACATCATTGTTATATATATATATATATACTGATATATGATTGTCAGGGGCCCAAGACTTTTTAACCAGCTTCCAAAAGACCTCAGAAACGTTCCAGAGTCAAAGTTAAAGTCTTCAAGAGAAGACTAGATGCATGGCTCAGGACGGTACCAGATGAGCTGGATGTACCTGGCTACGTGCGGCGGAGAACGCAAGAAAGCAACTCGCTCCTCCACCAAGCCAGGCCTAGAGGCAGGGCCGCCAGCTTGACCTTCGTGTGAAGAGACCAACACAGGGAACATCAACGAGGAACGAGGTATAACGCTTAATTATGGCTACTGATATATCATAGTTATACTTAAGGAGAGTCAGTCGCTTTACTGTATCCTTTAATGAATGCATGTTTACACCGTCTCTAATACATTACAGATCAGAGCACACACGCGTGTTATTATACGAACATTATTGGACCCTCATACTACGCCTTACAAATTTGTGGTATTGCGCTATATGCCTTGTTTATCAGGCTCATTGTTTGCAAACAATATATATATATATAGTTTGAACAAGAACCCCCGTCTTGCATGCAGTGAACCCCACCCCAAACGTCGGTCAGTTGTTATGGTATAAATAAAAGCGTGTAAAAGGCAACAAGGACACGGAATAAAGCATTTATTTACACTGCAACGAGATTCAACACGCATCTGGCAGTGACACTAAAATTGTGCGTCGTGGGCAAGGTTGCCCGACCGGAATTGCGTAATGGTGACGTCACCGGGGTATTTGGGGGTAAAGGGGTACGCTTTGGTTGTTTAGTTTTTCCTGAAATGTTGCTGCTTCCGATCTGTTGTTAGAAAGTTTGATAAGAGGGCGTGGTTTCAGTTACAGTTATTTCATTGCAGTAGTGATACAGGGTGATTCAAAAAAGGTTTTCGGAAAAATTTATTGCACATTATATTTTGGGGAACTTCTTTTTGGATCACCATATATATATATATATATATATATATATATATATATATAATTAGGATAAACAAGATTAATAAGGACGAGTTAAATTATAAAAGTGTGATCTTTTGATGGCCAGATTTAATGAAAGGCAAAAGCGACGTGAAGTTAAATTCGAAGGGTATGAACTCGGATAACGCAAAATTAACCTAAACAATAATGATTTAAAAATACAGGCCTGTATAAACGGAACGTTTGGGATTGCAACGGCTTGTAGTTTTTGGTCCAGTTTGTGTAGAGCAAGCCTGAAGTGATATGAATGTGTCTGTGATTAAAAACTTATTTCTAAGGTTCCTGCCAATTTTTGCATCGTCAACAAAGACTGTTACTGTTACTAGTTATTTTGTTATATGTCCGTTAGCATGATGATGAATTGGAGTGTGGCTAATACGGTTCTTTGTGGTATTAAGCTACGTACTTCCGATTTTGTTGATGATATTCCTTGAATTTTAACAACTTCCTGACCTTCCCACTTTGCCCGTTATTTCCATACGTTTCATTTCATTTGCTATTATACCAAGACCACACTTGTCGAATGCTTTAGCATAAGCCGTGTGTATGACATCATAGCTATTTTTGTTTTCAAAGTGCATTAATTGAACAGTGATCTAATAACTGTGATAAGCACGATCTTTCTGATTGGAAACCGTGATGGTTTCCTCTGAACCTTTCTTTTGTCTTCAAAAAGTCATATTTTTTCTCTCGCTATTCTTTAAAATATTTTAGTGAGATAAGTGGTCGGTGTCACTGGTCTGTAGTAGTTTTTTGCTCGAGATGTCTCCAACTTTATATATAGAGAGACAATGATCGCACTCTTCAGGATGCCCGGTATTTCTCCAGTATCCAGAAATCTTCCCCATACAAATACGATAGGCATAGAGCGGCTAGTGTTCGATACAGTTTCGCATAGAAAATTAATTGCGAAGGTTAAAGCGCACGGTATACACGGTCAGGTAGCTAATTGGTTAGAGCAATAGTTTCGTGCCAGGAAACATAGGGTCGTTGTTAATAGTAGGGAATCGGGGTGGTTGGATGTAGGTAACGGTGTCCCTCAGGGTTCAGTGTTAGACCCATTGCTATTCTTAATCTACATTAACGACATAGATGTAGGCTTGACCAGTGACGTGTCAAAATTTGCGGACGATACTAAAATAGGCGGTAAAGTTATTAACGTGGCCGATAGAAATAGGCTCCAAGACGATGTAAATAGGATTATGGAGTGGACGGATAAGTGACAGGTGCAATTTAACGTAGACAAATGTAAAGTTTTGCATATAGGTTCTCGTAACAACAATTGCACGTACACGATGGATGATACAGTTAGCGAGCGTTGACGAGGAAGTAGATTTAGGCGTACGCGTATCTGGAGTCTTGCGCAAAAGCTAATAGGATGTTAGGCTTCATAGCGCGTAATTTCGAATTTAAATCGAGGAATATTATATTGCCCCTTTACAAGTCCCTAGTCAAGCCTCACTTAGAATATGCCGTTCAGTTTTGGTGCCCGTATTTGCGTAAGGATATTGATAGGTTGGAAAGGGTTCAGCAACGCGCCACGAAACTAATTCCGTCACTACGCAGCAAGTCTTACGAAGATAGGATTAAAGAGTTAGACTTGCATTCACTCGAAACTAGGAGATTAAGAGGGGAGCTTATTGAAGTTTTCAAAATCGTTAATAAAATCGATGACCTAAATTTTGACAAATTGTTCATTTTCGATAATAGCAATACTCGTAATAACGGGTTTAAATTACGTGGCAGACGTTTCATCGCTAAAAACGTTTTTACGTTTAAAGTCATTGAGAAATGGAATAATCTTCCCGCGTCAGTCGTGAACTCTACCAACGTTAATATGCTTAAAAACCGTTTAGATAGGCATTTTAAAAATATTAACGTCGTTTAAAATAATAAAACAATTAGCAACAGGAGCTCTGGGGGTAATGGACCAGTGGTGTAGTGCTGTGGGAACGGCGTTCCCTTACTTTTTTTGGTAGACGGAACGGCGTTCCCTCACTATTTCAAATAAATCCGAACTTACAAATCTCTAACGTCATGAAATTTTAATTCCCACCCCTAGAAGAAATATAAGAAAGAATCATTAACTGTTTCATTTCTTTTAGCTTCGACTGAGGCAATGCTAGCCTATAAAGATCTGGTGAAACAGTCACCACGGCGTACCAGTTGTTAACTTTTTTTTAGTTAATCATTCCAGTTGTTAGCTATTTTTATTGATCGTACTGGATGTCTTATATCTAATGACACTGGAAATACTGCATCTTCAACCTTGGAATATATCCTAATATCCAGTGCATATGACCTCAAAATATCCCTGAAATTGGTCAGATTTCAAAAGATTTCCCGGGGGGCTTACAGTGCCCCCGGACCCCCAGCTGTATGGGCTCGCCGCGCTCGCCATTGTCCCCCCCCGCATCTGAGTAACTTTCAAAATGCGTTCCCTCACTTCTTTATTTAGCACTACACCACTGGTAATGGTCGAGATTTGAGTCTGTTGACGAGCAGTGCCAGCAACAAAATTATAAAAAAAAAAAAAATTAGACTAACACGAACTTAGATGTAGCTCGTAGCGTAAACTGACCCACTTTTTGTTGTACTCTTCATACTTTTTTTTTCTTTTATTATATCCTCTCTTTACTCGCGTGTCTGTACTTTGCATGGTATGACAGTGTTTGAGTTAAGACTGTGTTTGCATGGTTTGTAAGCATTCTTATTTTACTTCTTTTCATCTTTCACCCCTTTCCTATTCTCTTCGATTATTTTTCCAACTTGTCGGCAGTGGCCGGCAGATGATGATGATTGTGAGTCTTTCTCGCTCTTTTTCTGAATGAATGTTAACCCACGAATGATAGGTTTTACTACTTACTTCACCCCTTATTC
Organism: Bathynomus jamesi; assembly: GCA_023014485.1. Taxonomy (NCBI): domain Eukaryota; kingdom Metazoa; phylum Arthropoda; class Malacostraca; order Isopoda; family Cirolanidae; genus Bathynomus; species Bathynomus jamesi. The sequence goes on along the minus strand of JAJOZX010000577.1, from coordinate 1,281,582 downwards.
TCTTCTTTCTCTCTAGCTAACCTTAGAGTGGATCTTAGGGTCTTTGTTAACCTTAGCTTCTGTAGATCTGTAGATCTTTCTCTTATTGTTTTCTCCGCAGTTTATTAATTTTGTAGCTACTCTCTTTTGCAGAATATTGTTCTTGTTTGTCTCTCGAAATAACGCCTCTTTCCCTTTTCTTGATTTTTTTTTTTAAACATATTTTCCGAAAATTTCCAGCGTCTTTTCTTCTAAGTTTATTACCATCTCTTCAGTTGTTTTGTAGTTGAATATTGTTTTCCAATCATCTCTCCGAGAAACATTTGATCCGACTTCTCAATTTTTAGTCTTGGAACTTTGGTTAAAAATCTAACTTTTTTCTTTCTTTGGGGTGTGTATTTTCTTTTAAGGTTGTCGTCATATTGGTTGCTATTTCGATAACGTTGTGGTCAGATATAATCGTTGGGAGGTATTCTTGTCATCAAGATGTGAATACCACATCCAGGCATTTATTTTTTCTGGTGTTTTCCGTTATTTCTCATATATATATATATATATATATATATATATATATACAGGGACGTAGACAAGGGGGGACTACGGGGACTTCAGCCGCCCCCGAAATGAAATCATAGATTTGATATTTCTATTCATTACTTATGAGTAAGTACGCCATGCCAAGTACTTTCAGCACATGTTGAGTTTGAACGACGGTTCAGGATCGACCTGCGGTCGACCCCTCTGCAGCGTCCCGCCTCATTTGCGGAACTTGGTGAAGGAGGGAATTGCTCTCTTATCTCCTCCTGCCCTCGTAGCCAGCCACGCATGGCTGGTCAGGGACTTTGCACAAGAATCTGTCCAGCTGGTTCTTGAAGTTATTCAGGTCGGTGTGCTGGAGATTCCTCACTTCTTTCGGAAGGACATTGAAAAGCTTTGGGCCCCGTATTCTGAGGGTATTTTCCATCCTCGTTTTGATAGCTCCTTGTCCCACCGCAGCTGGGACCGTACAAAATCTGCCTCTTCCCTCATTCCAGTTTGTTTCTGTTTCATTTCTGAGGTTAGGGACAGAGCCCTCAAGTATTTTCCATATGTATATTATTGTGTACCACTCGCGCCTTCTTTCAAGTGAGTAGAGTTCCAGGGATTGTAGTCGAGACCAGTAGTCTTCACCTTCCGTTTCCTCTATCTTAGACGTAAAAGTTCTTTATAGTTTCAATGCTCGCAATGTCTCTTTTTCTGTGTGGGCTTGTAAGTACTGAGCAATACTCAATTATTGGTAGGACTACTCTCTTCCATAATTTGAGCATGATGTTTGCTTTTCTGCTGCGGAAGCTCCTCCAGATGATTTCCATTATTTTCCTAGCCGTGGTGATTTTGATTTTATAGTGCTCTCTGAATTCTGCATCCGACGACATTATTACTCCAAGATCCCTGACATTTGTGGATTTGGTGTTATCTGTTTGGTTTGCGGAGTTTTGTACCCTTTTTTCTGTAGCTCTTTGTTATTACCATATCTTAGAAGTTGGAATTTTTCTTCGTTGAACTTCATATTGTTGTCTTCTGCCCACTGGAATAATGTTTCAATGTCGTTTTGTAGTTTTCTTATGTCATCCTCGTTCAATATTTCCTTACATATCTTTGTGTCATCTGCGAAGCATGGTACAATACTGTCCTTAATATCTGCATCAATATCTGCAATCATTATTATGAACAGCAAGGGAGCTAATACTGTCCCTTGTGGGACAGAGCTCACGACTTCCGAGACTTCCGATTTAACTCCGTTTATCACCACTCTTTGCGCTCTTTGCGTCAAGAAATTAAATATCCACCTTCCTAGCTTTCCAGTAATTCCTGTATCCTTAAGTTCGTGTGCTATGATTCCATGGTCACATTTATCGAAGGCTTCAGCAAAGTCAATATATATATTACTACATCAATGTTTTGTCCTCGACACAATGTTCCTAATATTTTCTCCTGGTGGTCTAGTAGTTGTGACAGGCATGATCTACCCGCCCTGAAGCCATGTTGATTTGGGTTGTATAAGTCTTTTTTCTTGTAGGTAGTAGGTAGTTTTGCCTCTAATTATGCGTTCAAAACACTTTATAAGGTGTCAAGTGAGATTGGGCCATATATATATATATATACAGGGTGAGTCAAAAGTAGCGCCCGATTTCTGTCAGTTGATTGTTTGTTTGCCATTTGTATTACAGTGTACAAGAAGGTAGAAATAAATGAATGACATGTTTATCTAACCATTTATTCGGGGGAAAATTATTACGGAACTGTACCAAGCTGTTTTACTTGCAATTTTCAAAGTGCCCTCCCTCGTGATCGATACACAATTGCAGCCGAGCAGGCACAGAGTGGCACACACGCCTGCAGAGTTCGATATCAATTTCCTCAAACTTTGCAGTGATTTGAGCCTTCAATTCCTGAATGGTACGAGGCTTTTCACGATAAACAAGGTCTTTCATGAGCCCCCCCAAAGAAAGAATCTGGAGGTGTAAGGTCTGGGGAGCGTGCCGGCCACTCGATCGGACCGCGGCGGCCGATCCACTTTCCGGGAAAGTTTTCATCAAGCCACTGACGAACATGACGTCCATAATGAGGTGGAGCTCCATCTTGCTGGAAATAACAGTCCTGATCTTGTACCCTGGGCCAAAAGAAGGTTTGCAGCATATCCAGGTAAATTTCTGCAGTGACAGATCCCTCAAAGAAAAAGGGTCCAATTATCCCTAATGGAGATATGGCTGCCCAAACTGTCACGCCAGGTAAATTTACCTCCTTCTCAACTGTCACTCTTGGGTTCTCCGCAGCCCAGTAGACACAATTGTGTCTGTTAATTGTGCCGTTAAGCTTAAAACATGCCTCATCTGACCACCAGATGTTGTCTAGCATTGTGTCCTCTTCGTCAAGTTTAGCTAAGAACTCTTCGCAAAATTGAAGACGGCGGTCGTCATCTCCATCATGAAGGGCATGCAGTAAGCGTGGAATGTAAGGTTTCCATTTTTTCTGGTGAAGGATACGAATAACACTTAATTGGCTCACTTCCAACTCTGCAGATAAACGGCGAGTTGACTTTTGCGGACTTTGTTCCAGTCTCCTGATGGCTTCTTCAGCCTTAGCTACATTCGTTGCCGTTTTCGGACGACCGGACTTCTTTGCAGTGGCTACCGACCCTGTTGCTTCAAATTTCTCGACAATCAATCGTATGTTTCTTCCCTGGGGTGGGTTAATATCGAATTCCTGTGCCAAACGGCGTGCCGCCATCGTTGGTTGTTCATTGCATTTGTAGTAATGTTTCACAGCCGCAATGCGTTGATTCATTGAAAGGTAATTCATGGTTCAATTTAGTGTAAATTCAGTAACTTTCCAAACTCTCAGCAATAACCTGAAAAACAAAAACAAAAATAAATAAACTAAGAAAATTAATAATCTGCAAGACAATTATTAACAACATGACTTCCCAGAAAGAATCTGACAGCCGAAAAACAGAAATCGGGCGCTACTTTTGACTCACCCTTATATATATATATATATATATATATATATATATATATATATAATATTATGGAATGAATTTCACAATTAAACACGTGAAATGAACAAATGATACAAACCCACAACGAAAAAAAAAATGATTCCAAGGCCTTTCGTGTATTCAGAAGTACATTCCCTGACGAGGTGTACTTCTGAATACACGAAAGGCCTTGGAATCATTTTTCTTTTTCTTTGTGGGTTTGTATCATATATATATATATATATATTATATATATATAATATTACAAACAACCACAGGGAAAAGGAAAAGGAAACACGAAGTCGGAGCGCTTTCGTGATATATTCACATCTTCAAGGAGAAACGCGTTATTCTGTGATTTTAGTGCATATATATATATATATTATATATATATATATATATATATATATAACAAACATTTTTTAGAAAATCTTCAACTCATCCCCTTATGCAATTCTTCTTTAGTCGGGTTGGGTATATGAGGAAATGACCACGCATGTAGGTGTTTTATATAGCTATGACCTACCCAGTATTATTAAAATTTTTCCGTCATTACTATAAATTACTGCTTTGTACCTGAACTACCAGTAGGTATTTTTAAATTCAAAACGTGCCCATAATTTATATACAGTATATATTATCGGTAATAAACCTATAACCGCCAGTTTGCCCATTAATCGTTGTTGATGTTTTTGAGCTGATTAAGCTCAGATTTCAATTTGAAAAATTATATATATATATATATATATATATATATATATATATATATATATATATTAGTCTACGGGTACATGTATGCGTATGCAAATGAGTAATGGATGCATATATATATATATATATATATATATATATACGTGACTGCATCCGCAGAATGTGCCAACTAAGTTTTGCTCGTTTTTAGCAGTGAGTTAATTGTAATTCTTTTGTTCGATCAGATATTTTTTCAAAGCATGTTTTGTGCCAAATTGTCACCACACATTGTATCCCTGTTATATATATATATATATATAGACGCCTTCAGATACTTTCGCGATTTCCCCTTGACAACAAGTCCGCTATTCCATCAACACAGCCGCGACCAAGATGACGTCACATCGCGAGACTCCTTCAAGCATTCCTTCTGGCCTGAACATCACACCTCGACCTCGTTACTCACGCTATTAATTTCCTAATTAATAGCTTATTTGATCTGCAAAAGATCATAATCATTAACAACTTAACCTTATCAACATAACAACATTATTTTTGTGCCAGCGAGGCTATATATATATATATAATATATATATACACACACAATTTACAGTTGGGGTAACAGATTCGTTAAAAAAGAAATACTAATTAATAATTTGTGGGGGGGGGGGGAGCTTCTTTCTCCAAGAGTAAAGTAATAAATATAAGCGAATGACTGACTCAAGAAAAAGAGACTTTTACAAAGTCATATCCACTTCATACTTTTCAGAATTTCACTACTTTCAATTATAGTTTTTTTAAGACTTAAAACGATGCTTTAAAATCATTTTCGAACTTGGACGTATTTGGAGAAAGTCAAAATGGAACGAAGCATTATAGATTCTTTTACTGCAGTATACCATATAATATATTTTTTATTTATTTAAACCAGCGACTCATTATTTTTGTATTTTTAATTTCAGCCACGTTGCAACTCCGCGTCCACATCATTTAGCGACCCGTGGTTCGGATCCCACGTAAGTCTCCTCCTTCGCGTTACTCTCGCTGTTACGAAGAAACTTAAACAATCCCAGCAACAGTTTGCGTTTTAGATCGAAGAAAGACGATAAATGATCCGGCGTGTTCATGAAAATCTTTTACATTTTTTTAATTCGGTAATTATTTGGTCTTCATAAACCTGTACTTGAATTCTGTATATTTTATCGTATGTACAATTGTACATCCTTGCGCAACACGGTTTTATTAAGGTTTCCATTCGGTAAGGAAATTTAGATAGTACATATATAGGAACTATTAGGTTCCTGTTTGGTTATACGTATATGGCCATAATAAGGTGATAATTATGCGAGCGAGGTCGATTCTTGTAAGTTTGACTCTTTCTATACGTTCTTACGGGAGCATCTTTGACGACTTGTAGACTCGTTTGGCGTACGGCACGTTCTCTTTGTAAATAACCAAAGGCCTTGCGCATAAAAATGACTTTATGAGTAATTTTTCTGTGTGATTATTTTACTTTGGCCTCTAGCAATACTCTCTCTCTCTCTCTCTCTCTCTCTCTCTCTCTCTCTCTATCTCTATATATATATATATTATATATATATATATAAAGATTAACTTGTCTTTATCTTTGGTTTCAATGACCAAATGTGCCAACCCATTAAAATAACAAAAAAAGTTGAAATATAACAAAAGATTCTTCTCAAACAAGCTAAAATCAAGTCCCGTATAAAAGCAACAACAACAGTAGTAATAATAATAATAATACCACACACCTGTCCCTACCTGCCAGAAAAAACTCTCTATGCTATTACGCATAGCTGAGAATAGAACTCGATAATGCCCAAACCATTCTGTGATGTGTGGGTATATATATATATATTATATATATATATATATATAATATATATATATGCGCCTCGGTGGTGTAGTGGTTAGCATCGCTGACTACCAATCCATCGGCCCCGGGTTCGAGACCTGACGGCAGCCGGCGCGCAGCAAAACCCAGCTGTTCATCCTTCCACACAATAAAAAAAGTGGTTGGTAGATAAATGGGTACCCTAGGTGGCCTAGTGGTTAAGACGCTGGGCTGCTGATAGGGCGTGGTTCGGATTCCACGTTAAACTGTAGGTCTAAGGTGGAGTGAAAAGCTTGACCTTCGTCAGAATGAACAATTCGGGCGGAAGCTAACCAAAGGTTAACAAAAGGTATATACACGCATTTCGGTGTCTATTACCTGTCCAGGTGTATAAGGTATTTTAGTTGGCATGTTATGCCTCGGACGGTGAATCTGTATGCGTGGACGGTACTTTCGTATTTATACATAAACACGCTTTTCTTTTCATGCTTAGTGCGCGTTTTTATTAATAATTTAATGAATATATATATATATATATATAAAATTTTTAGGTTTGTTTTTAGGAAACCTTAAGCGTATAATGAAAAGGAAGACCAAGGAAGCAACATACAGCATGACTTTAATATAAATCGGACGTTTCGAAGGATACAATCCTCATCTTCAGGGTAAATTCAAAAATTAGAAAGAGTAAAATTTAACCAATTCCAAAATAAAATATGAAATAGATCCTACATTAAAACATTAAAAAAGGTAGGAAAAGTTATGATTTAAAGGAGACTTAAGCTTAAAAATATAAATGGATTCCAAATCTAACTTTCTAAGATCACTAGTAATTATTACTTACATTTAAAATCTTAAAATTAGCTCGTGAAAAGGGAATGTCACATCCAACCGAATGTTCACGTATTATGGATTCCATTGGGTTAATGATGGGACGACCGGTGCGAGACAACCTACCCAATTGCTGGTCAATGCGGTACTGAAGTAACCGAATGGTACTTCCAATGTACTTCAGTTCCGGTACTGAAATGGTACTTTCAATAGACTTCAGTTACTTCAGTTCCGCATTGACCAGCAATTGGGTAGGTCGTCTCGCACCGGTCGTCCCATCAGTAACCGAATGGATCCAAATGTGAACAATTTCTCCAGATTTTTAAACAAGTTCACACAAGGAGAGTACACTATTATTATTATTATTATTATTATTATTATTTACAAAAAGATAAATCTGTATAAACATTTTATCCTCATAACGTGGCTAGAGACGAGTGAAGTATTGAGAGGAAGGAAACGTTCTTTGTCATGTCTCTAGCACAAATCCTGGTGTATTCTCGTGTGCTCATAATAGCGCATAATTTTGTAAAGATGTTCCTGAATTACTTCCTCGGGTGTTTCTCTACAGTTTTTCAGATTGGGAGTGTTTCCGTAAGCACTGTGCATGCTCTCTCTCTCTCATTAACCTATTAAAAATAATGACTGGTAACCTCCTTTGCATTTCGTTCTTCCTCTATTTTCTCTACAAGCAGACAACCCCCATTGTTTACAAACAAAGACACAGGTACTTGACCCCCATCTCACCCTAAATAACAATTTTTCAACTAACTAAACATTATAACGACCATCAATATCCCTTTCCGCTAACTATTACATCATTGTGAAAGTGGTCTCTTGTAACAACCGAGAGAGAGACAGAGAGAGAGAGCTATTAAAAGAAAGTTGAATCCGAGCCCCGTATGACGCACAGGTGCAATGTTCGTTCGTACGTTCGTTCGTACCCCTCCGAGAGATTCATTTCCTGCAGTTAAATATCTAAATTAGTACGACACTTATTTCTCAAACAATTTCTTTAAGTATTTATTTCATTTCGATGTCATTATGACATTAATATAACGGCCAAAGAAGGTCAGAAGGAGTATAAATCATTAAATTTTAATTTAGGCTGCTAGGGCTGTATTAACTGCATATTTATATAGTTCTCTTTGCTGGATGAGTCATGGAAGCTTGTTTTACGATCTAATTTGGTAACAGTTTTTATAAGTTCATATTCAATCAGTTATTCCGAAAAAAAATCTAGAATAATTTTTTATTATAAACCTTTTGTATATATATATATATAGATATAGATAGATAGAGAGAGAGAGAGAGAGAGAGAGAGAGGAGAGAGAGAGATTCAGGACAGCTTCAAATTCACGTTTAATCGTTATGTTGAACCAGTGATAATGCGGAAATAAATATAAATACTATTTACTATTATTAATATGATACCATGGTTAATTAGCGGAGTAAATACTACTACAGTACTACTGGAGGCCTTTCGTTTACTATAAAGTAAGAAGAGACCCTCACACGCGAAGTAAATGATAAGTACTATTTAACGTAAGCAGATTAAAGAGAAAACTGAATGTCATATTGAGAGAGAGAGAGAGAGAGAGAGAATGTGTTGCAGCCTCTTTATTTTAAAACACGGTTGGTGACTTACCTTTTAACTTCATAATAACCCTTATTAATAGAAAAAATAATTTAGGTACGATTTTCTTCAATATATTTTGTAATAAATTTATCTCTAGTTCACGAGTAGATTATTGATTTTTATATTAAATTAGATTTATTTAGATTCCTTTTAATTCGCGAACGTAATTTAAAATACTTTTATAAACCGACAAATTTTAAATTTTAAATCTGTTCTTGCAAGAATTTGCAACTCCCAAAACGTAAATACAGTAAATATACGTTAGAGTAAAAAGATTTGAAAATTAAAATTCTGGCAAACTCTGGCATTGAACACTCGTATTTGCAGTGTTCAGATAGCTTTAGTTATAAATCAGCTGTTCATTGACGAAGGTTACTTTATAATTTATTTAAATAATTCTCATTTATAACATTATGTACATGAATATATTAGTGTGTTAAAGGTAAAAAATATTTTATTGAAAGTCCTGCCACTCGTAATTTTAATTTCAAAACTTTAGTATATCGACAGCAGTTACCAGTTGTGAGCATAAACGACCTAGCGTCGGACTCTCAGATTTTTACGTTAAAATTCTACAATTCAGTGTGACGCGGTGACCCAAAATCTTGTTTTTTAGTTGCAATTGCCATTGTAGTGTGCGAAGTTTAGGATGCCTGCCTGGAGATTCGGCAAATTATAACCCATGCACTGCCCCTAAACCCGTTAACGGAGTCTAGTTGGTAACGCGGTGCATTTGGTGGTCGGTATAGGCGTATGATTAAACGCTTTCTAGAAAAGATTTCGATATTTCGAGCATTATACTCGTAAGAGAGGCCTATAAATTAATATACTGTATTGGGATATGCTACAATTAAAAATACTATATGCTTCCTGACATACGCTTTATAACATCCTTTTCAGTGAAGTTTTATCATACCAGTTCGAAGGCCGATGCTAAACAATGCAATAGGTTTATGATAGTCCGTAAACTAGTGTAGATTGGTGACTTACCTATGACCTTACCTGGTCACATGCCTATGACTGACATAAGTAGCCCTTTGGCATACCTACAAACACGCGCAACAATCGTGTGTGTGCCAGGTCTCGCGTGCATAAGCGCGGAAATTTAAGACTGAGCCTACATATATTTTAGGCCCGAGGTCGTAGCATCTTAAAAGTAAGCGATTGGAAAAGATATGAATGTAGGATACGTTAGAAAATCTGGGAGTCTACCAGTTATATTGCGTGGAACTTCGGATGTTTTACGAAACTTTGGCTGAAAATTTAAAACTAGCTTACCATATGCAATAAGACACTAAATAAGTTTATTGAAAGGCCCGCTATACAGGCCTACATTTTCCTTTACTTTAAGGTAATCCGGTAGGACCCTAGTCCGATATATGTAAAAGAAAGTAAGGCTAATAGTTTAGCCAATTTAGCTAAACCATTTATTTTTTCCTAAAAATTAAATGAAATCAGTTGATATTCGTGCCAAGACTATTTTACCTATTTCCTTTCCCGGACTAAATGAGATATCTCTGTTTTATAACTTCAATTCGCAGTTTAGCACAGTTTATTACCGGACTATATCCGCAAGCCTTAATTGGCTCGTGTAGGGACCCGTATCCAGATGACCGACAAGCCACTCTGATCGGCATGAACTCCCTTCACCTAATCTAATCCAACCCAACCTCAACTCCGGGACGCGTATTCCTAAAATCCCTTATCGGAAATTGGGGTAAAAAGTCCTCTTCATAAAATGAGAGTTCCCCGAAGGCTACGCAAAAAGCTGTCCGAAAATAATTTCTGCTCAAAGAAATTTTGAATTAGGTCTTAGGCTTTAGTCTTGGTATTTATTAATTTAACTTGGACGGAAAATCAAGTACTTACGATTTTCTGGTTTATAATCATAGGCCTAAGCTTTACTTAGGGCTTAGTAGGCTAGATACCTAGTTTTTAAAGTCAGTAGGTTCACAGTGAAAAACGTATCGAGGACCTTTACAAGATACTAGATTTGTACATTGTAGGGTTTGAAAAGGTGGGCCTACCGACAGTCATTAATAGGCCCAAATTATTGTACCTTATGTTCTGTTCGGCAATTGAAACTTTATTATGCGAAAATCGTGTTCGTACGAAATGCTCTACACAAATAGTCAAATAGGTTAGGCACTCGAATCAGATGGATTTTTACCTTAGTTAAGGCGTACGTACAGTCCAAAGATAGGTTAATATGGTAGTTGGGAGTCCTTTAAGGTTGTTGCTATGGGAGTAAAATTAGGCCGCTGCCGTATTGGTTCAGGTCCCGATAAGTGCGTTAGGATTAAGAGTTCCCTTATTTGGAAAGTTCGCCTTTGCTTCCATGGACTCCATGAAGCCTACATGTCAAACAGAGCGAAGAATAGGTTTGTTTCGTAGAAATTATTTTAAAGAAAACTGTTTTCTCCCACTGTCGATGCCATTTATTTCCCCTTCAACTATCGCGTTGCCACTCTACCATTTTATTTCGATTAATGCCAGACAATTTTTCTTTTTTTCACTCCTGGGACCTTTGATGGCTGAAGGGTTAATCGAATAATAAGCGACAGCGTCTGTAATTAATTTTTTCCTTGAAAGTTAACTCCTTGCGAGACCCCGAGCATATTATTTATCCCTCCTGAAAGAGTCATGCACTCATGACTGAATCATATGCTCTGTTAAGCACAACTAGAGTTCATCCAATTCATCTTTATTATTCGAATAGGCCTATACTATTACAGACTTATTAAGTGGTGTAGTGGTTAGCATAGCTGACTAAGAATCCACCGGCCCGGGTTCGATTTCCGGTGACGGCAGTTGGCGCGCAGCAAACCCAGTTGTTCATCCTTCCATACAATAAATAAAATTTGTTGGTAGATAAATGGGTACCCTGGATAACCTAGTGGTTAAGACGCTGGGAGGTCACGAGATCGAGTCCGGGCGAGGAGTTTGTAATTTCTGATCACCCGTGGTGGGTCGTGGTTCGGATTCCACGTTTTAAGGTGGAGCAACAAGCTTGAGCTTCGTCAGAATGAACAATTCTTGCGGAAGATATATATATATATATATATATATATATATATAAAACTCAGAATGGTATCTTGAGAAACTTTTGCTACACACAGACCGTGCACGAAACAAGGAACTCTTCTGGGAAAATGAAATCCACTATAGTCCGAAGAAGTAATGGTAAATGACAAACACTATACCGGGTGTCCGAGAATTATCTGTACAATTTTTGGCTGTTATTAAAAGTCAACCATGAAGTGTAGAAATTTCAGTGTTGTCCCATTTTACAGAGAATCTCATTAAGTTTTTTCTGATACCACGTTTTGACAAGTTTTTTAGAAATGTACGCGGGTGACAGACATTGATGATTTAAAAGCAAGAATCACAGCTGCTATTGAGCGAATTGATGTGGATATGCTGCAGCGTACATGGCAACATTTGGAGTATCGATTGGATGTTTTGCGAATCACTAATGGTGCACATATCGAATGTTTGTAACAACGTTACTTTAATAAAAGAAACTTTTGAAAATACAGATTCTAAATAATCTTGTTTAAGAATTTTACGCGTGTTATCAAGAATTTTATTAAAAGATGAAATTCTACAGATAATTTTCGGACACACTGGAATTTCTAAAAAACTTGTCAAAACTTGGTATCAGAAAAAACTTAATGAGATTCTCTGTAAAATGGGACAACACTGGAATTTCTACACTTCATGGTTGACTTTTAATAACAGCCAAAAATTGTACAGATAATTCTCGGACACCCTGTAGTTTTTCATGATGTTTGCGAGTGACTCGTTTCCCCCGTCGGACTGACATCATGAAAAAGGAAAAACTATAGTGTTTGCCATTTACCATTACCGTACTTTTTCGGACTATAGTGGATTTAATTTTCTCAGAAGAGTTCCTTGTTCCATGCACAGTCTGTGTAACATAATATATATATATCCTCATAATGCATTTTTAATAAGTTAGATATGTAATTTGAACTTTGACAGCATTTAAAATTATTTTATTACGAAGTTTTGATATGATGATTTGTAAATTAGTTGCAGCTTGTTCACTCGTGTAGTGGTTCCATGGTTCCATTTGCAACAGCAGAGAGAGATCTTGGTTCGATTCTCAGCGGGACAGAGAATCTAACGTATTACAAATATATTCCTTTATGCAACGTATATTTTGTTACCTGGGGCAGATATTAAACTAATTTCAACCGTTGTTTTTTTTTGTATTCTTTAGCGTGTGAAAATTCCTGATTTGGCAAATAGTTACATTACTGTTTTAATCCCAGTAAGTTAGCGATATCTGTTGAAGCGTTTACAAATTGGCCTACATTATCGTAGATGTGAACAATCAGCGAATCGTAAATCGAAGCTGACCGCTTCTCGTTGGACACTGTTTTCATGGTCTAAATGCTACTGTAAGAAACTTATCGAAAGGGAGAGAATTTTATTATCTCTCTCTTTCGCTTTGTGTCTAACTAGTTTTCTTCCCTCAGTTGTACAGTGAAGAACTTTGGTACGGTAACCAATTAACCATAATAGTCTGTCCATGTTGTAGATGAAATTGTACCATATTGTCCTAAGGGGTCGTTTTAAACCCCGAGACTTAAGCATAAATCACTGCCTAATGGACTCTATTGGACTGGGTCTGCCGTGTGATAACAGTAAAGATATGCAGGAAAATAACGGTTGTGGTTTCCTCTGTAGTGTAATGCAGATCTAACGTAGAATTTTAATATCTACCCACATGCCCATACGGCTAAGGTAAGAAACCTGCAGAACTCCTACTATATATCCATATTTATCCAGAACCGCTCGCGGTTCTGACTAACATTTAACGTGACTGGCGTCTAAGCATATTTGCATTACCGGTACTGCGAGTGAAATATTAGGTACGGTGTGGCGGTGTGAATTGTATAGCGAATACGGTACCGTAACATTTTGAAGATTGAAGTGGATACAGACGTAGAAACTTCTCGTGCCGCCCGTAAAAGGACTAACCCAAAGTATGGAAGTCATTATCGTGCTGACATCAACATGAAATGTTCCCTTAATTACCCGATACTTTAAATGGTACATCCGATAAAAACAACGATGACGACGCCATATTTAAAAACGAAGCCATTTAAAGCTTCATAATAAGTTTATGGTAACCAAAATCAGGGCCTATCAAAAAAACTCGTTTCGTCACAACGAATATGGCCTACAATGAGTGTCGCAAAGCCTTATTTGAAACTCGTTTCAGTCAGCTGTGCTGGTTGGTTGGTTGGTTTAGATCCCGTAGAAGGAGAGACGATTTGTTGATATGGAAGAGGGGAAGCACCTTATATATAGATCCTTAATATACTATTTTTTTTTTTCAAGGCCAATTTTTTTTTGGCGCTCATTAATAGCGATCTTCTCTCGAAAGAAATTTATTATGCAGTATCCGATAGGTTGAAGACGCGAGGAGGAAGATTTGGAATTTGTTTACCAAATAGGGCAGAGCAAGTCGTACGCGCTTGTCAAATATAGCTGAACGCGTGTCCTTTCCCTAAATTAGAAATTTATACCCGTTTTGTATGTTATAAGGGAAGAGTACTTTTGACAGAATTTAAAACTTTTAAGGAAATCTGAATTTGCCAAATAAACATAGAAATACCCGTAAGCTCAGTCTTGTATAGAACCCGGCTTGTTGGTTCGTGAAAGGCAGTAGTACTCGTTTCTGAGTAATGATACCCCCCTTACTTACCAGCGAGGTCTTCGATTGATTCTACACGTGTGACTTTGCATCATAGATATATATAAGAAATAGCGGTAGGCCTGTATTGTGGGATCTAAATGGTGCGGCCCAGGGAATTTTGACCCCTGACACAGTAGACTGTGTAGTATAGATTTGCCGGTATTATTTTGCCCGTGTTTACCCTATCCGTAGTATCGAAATAAGATTATCAAAACCAGTAGAGGCCCTGATCCCCTATAGCCATACTCTTGGGCAGACAGTACTTGACTATGTTTCGATACTAAACCATAAAATTTGTGGGATTCATCTTTTTTTTCTTAATAGGCTTAAACGCTTAAGTGTTATGGTACGTAGGCTTGCTAATAATTGTTCAATAGGTACCACACAAAATTCTGGAAATTGAACCCATAAAAATGTACTACATTTTAGCTACCGTTGGATAATAGCCTCTGGTAGACAGCCATTAAGACCATTAATCTGTGATAGGTTTACTGAGTATAACTTGCATGTTTAACTTCGAGTTACCAGCTACAGATAAGCAATGGCTTCCCAAACTTGTACGCGAGCTGCTGCTTGGTGGTACTGTACTGATGTACCATATCTAATCCACGATTCTTTTGTTAAATGAATAATAAAATATACGTAACAAATTGTACACTTTTGTGATGCACGCTTTATTATATACAGGGTGAGTCAAAAGTCTGGAAACATAGGAACTATGCTTTTCGCTGAAAATATATATGTATATTTGCATTGAAAAGCATAGTTGCTATGTTTCCAGTCTTGACTCACTCTTATTTATTTATTTATTTATTAATTAATTAATTAATTATTAGGTTAATTTCATTATTCATGTCTGTAAAATAACAGTAATGTGTAGATCTGCCTTGGAAAAATTTGGGTTGGGGTGATAGAGTAAATTTTCCGTTTTGCTGAAGAACAGTTTAGTAACCATTGAAGTAAATAGGACCATATCTGGAAGTTCATTGGGGAGGGTAACCCCCTTTGTTAAAGTTAGGCGAAGATATAAAGGAGAGTGCAATCCCCTTGAAATGGATGCCCGGGTTACGTCAGCTGGTAGGTCAAGTGAGGTTACGATGTGTGTTCGTAGCTCCTCTCATTTTGTGCCGTCCCACATGCATCAACTCGTTGGTTTTACCTTATTTGTCCATTATTATGATTGTTATTAGCCTATCACTGGCTCTCTCTGTTGGCGTGTAGGCTTCGTGTAGGCCGCCGCCTGTGCTTCATTCGGCGTGCGTGGGGCGTTAACGTAATACCATATAAGGTCAACTGCCACGGACGTTACTCCTCGCGTGGGCCTAATTCAGCTACACCTTTTTCGTGTTACTTTTTACACCGGGGCCCAGCTGATCACCACGGATACACCCCAAGTAGGCCCCTAATTACCTTGTAGGGACCTTCATATTTCCGTTATTATAGTAGATTTAATCTACGATTTGCATTAATGAAATGCGAATTACCAGTCTTCCATTTTTGGGAGACGGTTTATTCACAACCTATCATACGTTCATTTTCATGCAAAAGGTTACAACGATTTCTTTTCCTTAGTTAATCCATGTTCTTCCAGTGCACGTAGATGCAAATAGAGAGATTTGGTCCTATCACCTCGCTCGGCCGTTTTCTTACAAAATTTACCTTAAATGAATGAGAAATAATACCGTCAAGGCAATTCATTATCCGCTTATCGTTGTTGAGACAATACCAAATTTAGGTTTATTTACGAGGGGGCTCGAAGTCTGGACGACTTAAAACACGATGACGCATTTGGGGATGGAATCCTTATAAGCAACGGGGGGAAAATCCTTTGAAACACGCTACCAAAAAGACTAGTTTTACAAGACGCCAAAATAGGCTACGATTCGAAAACATTAAATTTAATGGTATTTTGTAACAAAACATTCATAAATTAAATGTTACTTTCATTAAAAGAAAGGAGAGGGATTTTCTCCTTGTACAACTTACTCGTAAACTACCATACAACAATTTGTAGTCGGATAGGCTACAGGCTATTATTTAAAGCAGTAATTTGATTTTGAAATTAACCTTATATGAAAGCAAGCAAGTTGGTGAAGAAGCGTGCCAATTTTTTTAAACTTCTTCACTGTCACGTAAGGCTTAGCTTTAGTTCCTTTTATAACAACGAAGTATTTGTAGTGCACTTAATCTTCATATGTAAGAGAAGCCTAAATCATAGTAACATCCGTGGGCGCAAGCTACACAGCCTACGTGAGTTCTATAAGGTCGTTTGAATGTGTACGAGTATCAAAGCATATATCATGCCTACTGAAGGCCTTATATGGTATCGTACTAATATCACGTAGGGGTCCATATAGCATTGCACACCTGTCGGTACTTTAGCTCACTTTAGACTTCTAGGGCGTCAGCCTAAGGTCTGATATAAGGGCAAGTTGAGCGGAGAACTAAATGATGATGTATTGTGTACATTTAAAGATTAAATACATTATAAGTACTCCGTTGTTGTATGGTTTTTACCATGTTTTATTAAGTAGTAGGTCTTAATGAGCCTACCTGCTTCGAAAGTTAATTTACTCGCGTGTGTAGGATTGAATTGTAGGCGTTTGGTGATCTGATTTTCAGGTTTCATAATTCTTATTCTTCTTACGTAACTTATCACTTCTTTCTTCCCACACATCATTTGTGACTGGCTCTGTTAGCATTCCAAAACTTAAATATAATTAAACGAAGAATGCATAGTTAGGTCTACTTTCTAGAAAACCACATTTTTTTTTTTCCCCTCCAAAATTAACCATGTCATCCAGGGTACTTCAGATGTAATCTATCCTTATGACATCTAAATAGGGCCTATTTGTTTTGAGACGTGTATATTGGCAATAGATCACGACTTCCAGCTCAGTGTTAGGCCTATTACGTATCTTATGTTGGGTACCGTGGTTTTTGTAGGCCTACTTAATCCCGCGTCATAAATCTTCCAATTTAGCGCGATAATGGCGGAAAACGAGCGTAAATAAAGTGTGGCAGCCGCAGACTATAAGAAGGAAATTATTCCTGGGCGAATTCAATGGCTTAATTCTGTCATCTTGGCCACATTTCATCACTTGTTAGGTTCCAATACTCGGAGTATCCTTCTAACGGGGGATTATCCTCCTTTACAATCCTTTGCTTCCTTTAGAGACGCCTTTAGGATGTCCTTTGTAAGGCTTTGCATCCGTCTCTCCTTCAGCCTTTCCCTATTCACGATTCCTCTCGTGAAATCCTCAAAAATTCGCTTTTTACATGAACCTCCGAAAGCTTTTAGGCCTACTTTGGATATAAGCTTTTGTTGCGTTAGTAATAGTTTCATTTTGTGCCGGTGTTGAAATGTGGTTTGGTACAATGTAGTATACAAATACAAGGAGAAAGTTTCACACACACACACACACAGACACAGTCTTAGGTTTAAAGGTTTGAATTTAATTCAGGAAAGTATTAAAAGGAAAAGTTTTACTGGTTTTATTGTATCGTATATAGCCTATACACTATACAGTGTATATATATTTATTTATTTTTTTACGTCTAAGGCTTGTGAAGTGGATGTTGCGCATTCCCCTTTTCCGAAATGGCTCTCATACTTTTGGTAAGGAAAGTTTTAAAAACTGCCGTATTATATAACTACTCGCACCCCTATTCATTCACTAGACTAGACTGGATAGTATCGTACTATCGTTCGTGAGTACAGTATTCGCTTACCTCGTACATAGATCTCCCGCTTGGAACGAATACTTTGGCAACAATGTAAAATTAAAAAAAAAAAAAAGAGCTTTATTTACGTTGTTGATTTTATATATATATATATATATATATATATATATATAATGAACTAGTTCATTATATATCTGGAAGATTATTAGTGTGCTGAATGTAATCAGGATTTATAGTAAAATTAAGATAAAAAGTTGATCATCACGAAGATAAAAGGTTTTAAAGAGCGTCATAACGTGTTTTTATCTTTAAAGACAAGTTTTCGTTGATAAAAATCATAGACGGCTTAATCTTTAAACTGATTTCATCTTATCTGAGGCGGCTTCATTGTTGGGCCCAGTTGGCGTAATCTTTTGTTCGCTGTCGTCCAGTTCTTTAAAAGGGCTCGTTACTGTCGCTGCAGTAGCTTCGCGCGATATGTGACACCCTTTCAATTAATTGCTACATCTGCTTGGCTCGGTCGCCAGGTTTCGCTTGCTCGTATTTTAATGGGTGATGCTTTACCCTAGGCCTACTACTTTAGCCCTTTAATAGGCTATGCGTATAAGCACTACGCCAACCCAATTTGTGCGGTTAAAGGTGTATTTTTTATGGCCTATATTATACTACTACAACATGGAATGGAGTTTTTATACGTAAACTTAAGCCAAGACACTGAATGCCTATAATCGATTTTTTTTTTTAATGAATTATATTGCTTAGTATGCGTTAGAAATGTCTTTAGCAATAGACTACTTTAAAAAAAGAATCTATATTAAAAGTATAGCTCACATCCGTCGAACTGTATTGACGTAAACTTTATTGTACAGTTTTCAGAAAAGAAGAATGCGTAAACTCGTTAATACTCCGCGGTAGATTGTAGCGTATGGACGGTATGGTATACTTTTATAATAATGAGTGACTGAGAAATTGGGCAACGCCTCTCTATCCGAATTGGAAATTTCCTCTATTGTCAATCACTTATCCTTCTACTATGAGATTTCTTGTCAGAAAGATCGCAAACTCAAGTATGTAATTTATATTTTTAATGTATTGAAATTTTATTCACGGGTAGGAACATTTGTTTACCTCATTGGCTCTACCATAAGAAAATACTTCACACGTCTTTGTAAAGATTGATTGGTTCCTAATAGCGTTACTTTGTCATATATATATATATATAATGCGTGTGTGTGTGAATTAGTTTGTTCCTTTCACTTGGCTATTTTTAAATAACTTTCTGGAATGTGTATAAATAATTTCAATAACGTTTCGAAGAACTTATAAAATTAACCATATCTTGTTGAAATACTTTTTCTTTTAATGAGTGCTTGCTGAATTTGTTGCTAATCCCTTCTATTTTGTTTACCATGTACAGAGATGTATATTTTTGGCTTGCCTTTTCTCTTCATTCCTTGACGAGGTGCACTATTGAATACGAAAAATTTGCAATCGGTTTTCATTCTTCCTTGCGGGTGTGCAATAAATAATAATAATATATATACATTATATAATATATATACATATAATATATATATATATATATATATATATATATATATATATATATTTTGTGGTGTACACACACGCGCGCACACGGGTTTATTTTAATGGTCGTCGGAGACGACTAAGTATTCTAAATTAACCCCTGGGGTTAATTTAGAATACTTATTCGTCTCGGATGTGTGTGTGTGTAATGTAGTAGTTAACTTCTGTTTAAATATTAGTTTGGTAAGGACCAGTAGAAATTAGAGCCTATTAGCTTGTGGGCCTATATAACTTTCAAATGTAGTTTTCATATACGACACACACACACACACACACACACACACACACACACACCACACAGCCTACATAGGTTGTGGCTTAAACAGGCGCGGTACAAGGCTTATCCCGCGCATTGAACGCGAAAAAGAAACCTCGGTCTTCCCTCATTATAGTCTCTTAAAGGAAATTAGGCTTAGCTACATTAGGTCTTTATGAGAAACGAAAGCCAGTTGGGAATCAGAGCCTCGCTTTGGGCACTCCTTTTTAGGTGTGTTTGTAATATTTGCCCGTAGGCTGTCACTGGTTCCGCACGCCTCTGTTTACATAGAGGTGTTTATTCTATTGGCTCGTTGAGTGCGAGCAAAGGTTGCACCATAGACACTAAATCTCATTCGGGAAAGTACAGAGTCTACCAGCTGCCACGTAGGCCTAGGCATAGATCCAATTTAAAGGGTAATCGGTTAATATACCAAATAATTGTGGTGAAAATGAGTAATGCGTGGGAATAGTATCGTTTGAATAAGTCGGTACGGGAAGCTACTATATTGCGCTGACATAGTCTACCATAGAGCAAGGCCTTATCTTAGGAAGTATGGTAATAATAAATAAATAAATAAATGGTAAGGAAAGTGTGAAGTACGTACAAGATCTCTTTAAAGAAAGAAGACAAACGCATAGTATGATTAAACGTTAAGTCACGCGCCGTTGATTTATCTGTGGTTTATAGTGGGTGGTGCGCTGGCACTTGATTTCAATGACGGTGTTTTAAAATGCTTATCAAGATACTGAGAAGAGATAGGCCTTTTAAAGATGTCAGTCTCGCGTGGTTCTCTTTCAACCAAAGATTCATTCAATCACGGGCGGGGAGCGGGGGAATTTCAAGTTCTGGTTGAATACAAAGTATTCGGAAATGAACATTATCACTTCATAGACCTCCAAATTATTTAGTCATTATTCCTTTTAACTTTTTGAAATTAAATTTCAAAGTACTTCTTTGTCATGAGCCAATAACGCTTATAGAGCTATCTTTTATAATTACTGTAAAATGTATCCAACTTCTTAGGCAGTTTATCGTAAAAAAGCTAAAAAAAAAAATGGTTAATACTCGTATGAAACTAATTATGCAGTACATACCACCAAATTACCAATACAGTGCGGTAATTTATACATTTACCTACGGTAGTTATTAATTTTCAGAGATAGAGTTTTGCGCGCATGCGTCATTGCTTAATATTGGCTTAAATGATTTCTATTTTAAGGTCTGGTAACTGTGGTCATTTATAGTGATAATTTTTTATGAAACTTTTCTAATTGCTTTCGTTTTCCAGAAGCCTTCCCAGTAACCACTTAATGTTAGAGTTTAGACGGTTAAAAAGTACATTTAAAACTACTATTACTGGTCGTGTGAATAACCTAACCGCAATTAGTTTTAACAAATTCGTAATTGAAGTCCCTCACACTATTAGCTACCCTTTTTAAAATGAGCGAGTACTGGACACCTTAATAAGTTAAATAAATGTATAGAGGACTCAAGCTTTTAAACAAATGGGTTAAAATGAAAAAGTACTGAATCGTCCGTCTGTTTGAAAGGCGTAATTCTATGGCGAGGGAACGCCAAGACGCATCGGATAACTTGAGCAACGTCACAAAAGAAGCGAATGGTACTTCCATCGAAATGCCAATCGAACCTAAAAAGCCAGCCGAAGAGCGCGAAGCGCCTTCAGAATCTGCGGGAGGTCAAATAGGAGCGTCGTCCTCAGCTATCGACGAACCCGAAGGGCGTGAGTCACGTGATGTAATTAGTGGACGCCATGAAGCGGGTGTTCCCCCTACTAACTCCAAATCCTCATCCTCATCATCTTCAACGACTTCTTCAGACTCTGAGCCTAAAGACGTTGAAGGGAGTGAATCCGTGGCAAAGAGTAAGGAATTACAATTACCTTCCGCCTTGAGTCCTGAGAGACCATTCAGTGCAAAAAGGTGTCTGTGGGATGTGGACAGGAAAGAGGTGAGTGTCTTGAGCAAGTTAGTTTTAAAAGGAGCCCATAAATGTGTGTGTGTGTAGGTCAAGATGGGGGGGGGGGGGGAGTTAGTTTCCCATAGATTTAATAGAACGATTTTTTTTCCAGTACTGGTAGGCTAAAGATGTCTTGCGTTGGAATATATGAGAAATATTCCTGTATTAAATATTTTATGAAGTAGGCTTATTCAGGTTCTGGTATATAACTGTCTAAAACCAGAACGACCGCATTCAGCATTGTGCGCGTTCTTGGTTAATAACCAATTCTTGCATAGAAGTTGTCCCCTAACATTGGACGATATGCAGCAGAGAGCTAATTTTACTGTACAAGTGTAGTCATTAATGTATAAGATGAAATTAAATTTATTGGTTCTTCCCGAGATTACACACACACACACACACACACACACACACACCGCATAAGCGAGGTATCGACTTTTTAAATCCACGTGTCAAAAATACTAATTAACCTAACCTAACCTTAGTGCCAGCGAATGGAGAAGGTCGTAAATAAGTGTTTCGGATGTAACTGAGGGCTCGAAGGGTGGTTTCTGTTATCATTAAATAGCGAGGTACGCTCTAATCTATCCTAATCCAACAAAACCTTAACTAACCTAACCAGGACCAACATATATTTTTCCAACGGTAAAAATGTTTCTATAGGCTGGTCACAAAGTCCCTTTGCGTGAAAAACAAGGACAACATACACATTGTTGTAATTTCACTGCAAAGGGACTTTGTGGCCACACTGTAGATTTTTTAATGTTCCGAGGTACCAAAAATGTTACCCCACTACATATGTGACACGCGCGCGCGCACACACATTCGACCTCACTTATGCCCGGTTGCTTTCTCATGCGCGCACACCAGAGAAAAAAAAGAAATGAACTTGTGTTTAGATTAACAAACTTAATTAGGACTATTTTAAGGCGTGCTTATGTAAATTTTTTAATAGGGCTTCAGAATGGGTTTGCATTAAGGTAATCGTTGTCTCTTAAGGGTTCTTCGGTCTCCCACCAGGTGGACGAGAGCCTTTCGAGAGAGCTTAAGCGAATTCGACAGGAGGAGAGCATCGTCAAGTCTTCGAGATGGAATTTTGATTTCGAGAGGGAGGTGCCCCTAAGCGGGGACTGGAGGTGGGAGAAAGCGACAGGTGCTCCACAGTTTTACAAAACTAAGGTAACGACTGATATTCTCCTGCCGTGATCTTCTATTATAAAATTTATACCAAATACATATTTTTAACTAATTATTTGCATGGTACAATTTCGGGAAAAAAAATATTGCATAAAAAATTACTAATTGATATTATTCTATTTTTCTTTGGGTATTTTATTCTTTTTGGGGGCAGTAATACAACTTCCAAAACAAAATTCATTCATTTGTGATGAGTAATTGAAGGGCGAAAATAGAAAGTATGCTACGTGCATTTTCAGGGATATGCCATGTAGCGGACTCCCTTTTTGACCTTTTAATTTTTTACTCCTTTTAGAAATTGTTTTTAGCCGAGCTTTTCTCCAAAACTGTACTAACCGTCTTGGGTTATAAATTGTTATATGAACTATGTTCGCACGAAGTAATGAATCTGAGCGATATTCTCAATGAAACGAATAGTTATGAATTTAAAGAAGTCATTATCGCCATATTTCTACCCCGAGTATAACTTTTAAAGCAAATTTTTATCAATTTAGAGAGTCCAAAATTTACGTATAAGCTGTTGAAGAATTATTAAAGTGTGTCTATATATATATTTTTTTTTTTAGGACTGCCCTAAGAAAAAATTGAGTCACAGCAGGTATTCACCGTTTGAGAGACCAACAACATGTTCGCAACCTTTACCCCCCAGAGTCCCTCCCTCATCATCTACTCTAGTCACCTCCGCTTGTGAGTCGTCATCATCGTCACAATCGACATTACCACCACCTGATTCTTCCACCATTACCAAAGATTATATAGGGTCCAGTGTACAATCGTCGTCAGAAGCTGTTGAGAAAACTATAGTTCTCTCGCAAATTAAAGGTTTAAGAAGTTCAGCGGTTTCTTCAACGAGTCCATCAGTGACGTTAACGTCTACAACTACTAGTACAACAGCCACCGGCACTACTACTAGTACAACAGCCACCGGCACTACTACTAGTACAACAGCCACCGGCACTAATACTAGTACAACAGCCACCGGCACTACTACTAGTACAACAGCCACCGGCACTACTACTAGTACAACAGCCACCGGCACTACTACTAGTACAACAGCCACCGGCACTACTACTAGTACAACAGCCACCGGTACTACTACTAGTACAACAGCCACCGGCACTACTACTACTAGTAGTAGTAGTAGTAGTACCACTGTAACTGCTATTACCACTACTACTTCTACTACTACCACCGCCACTACCACTACTACTACCATTACCACAACACTCCAAACATGTTCAGCACCATCATTGACGTCAAGATCACAAAGTGAATCGTGTTCAGAAAGTTCTGGAGCCGCTTCGAGTAGTAGAGAACGTTCAATTCCTCCCTCCCGATTTTATTCCAGTACTCCGGGTCAGCTAGTAGAACCCGAGGAGAGAGGCGCGGAACCACCAACGAGTTCTAGTAATAGTAGTTTAAGGGGTTGTAAATCCCCCGAGAAGAAAAGACTTCGAAGTTCTAAAGGTTCTTCGGGCAGAACATCGTCAAATAGTGGCAGTAGCAGTGGTAGTTCTCCTTCCTCCTTGTTGAAATATTACAGATGATTTTTGTTTCTGAATAATTATGCAAATATGATTTT
The DNA here is from genome assembly GCA_023014485.1 of Bathynomus jamesi. Lineage (NCBI taxonomy): Eukaryota > Metazoa > Arthropoda > Malacostraca > Isopoda > Cirolanidae > Bathynomus > Bathynomus jamesi. Next base: position 1,257,048 of record JAJOZX010000577.1, on the reverse strand, counting down.
TAAGAGTTACAGTAACCACAATTTGAATGAGGAAACAAGTTTTGACAGGAGGAACAGCCAGTATTAATTACTAAACAAATTCTTTTTACGCAATTTTTATTTTTAATAAATTTTTTACTGAAGTTTCGGTACGTCTTTCCCGTGTCTAAATGGTTTATTCGCTCGTCTAAATTTCAGAGATATTACCGAAATTATTAATTTAAAATACCCTTAATTCGATGTATACGGTTATTCCTTCCAGTGAAAAGGGAAATAGCGAAGGAACTTCGACATTATATGGAAACGTTGAAGAAGAAGAAGAGGAGGAGGAGGAGCCGTATAGAATTTCCCTTTCTTTTAAATGCCTTCAGCAATAATGACTAAATAAAATTGCTTTTTTAATTTTTTTAGTAATAAACCTGACAAAAGTCTCGTAAAACAATAGCTGTATTTTAAAATTAAACTATTAAATCTTTAAATTAGATCTCGCCAGTGAACATTGAACTGTACAGTTAATTTTGAACACGGATTGTTCGAGGTACTATAACTACCCGCCAGACATTATCGTCGTAATGATTACTTTTATTTTTTTTCGTTTTAATTGCAAAATTGTTTTAAAGGTATAACCATATCCAACGTTTCCCGAATGGTGAAAGTAACTTGGGGGTTAGTAATTTTATTTGCTAGCGCAATACCAACTTTCTTAATCCTTTTATGACGCTGAGGGTCTTCCCTAACATTGAATAAGAATTGCCTGACGTGAGCCAGGATAAAATTGGTATAAAGTTCCCGACAGGTGTTAAAGGGTTTAAAAAGCAATATATATATATATAAATAATAATTTTTATATATATTTCAGTCTTTCAGTTTTCTTTAGTATTGAATATTCTATTTGTTTTTTGTTAAGTTATTTTTTATTTCGTTGTATTTTAATTTATTTAAGAAGTGGATTTTATATTTTGTAGTTACAAAAAAAAAATATTTTACTCATTTTTTGTGTTCTTATCTTTCGTTACAAACTGTAGAAATTAATTATTATTTTCACCCAAAATTAGTTTTGTATTTTTGAACAAACTGAAAATAGTCTGAAATTTTAAGTTAAGAACTTATTTAAAATGTTTTTGGTGTTGGAATTACGATGAGAGCCTATTCTTTTACGCACGCGCTGTACGAGTGCGGTAATGGGGCTACGTCCACGTCATGTCGCAACAGCGCTCCCCGAAAGCTCGGCGAAATTAAGCGACGCCGAGTCTGTTCGGTAATTGGATGGGTGAACGTCCGCGTTCGGATGATGTAACGACCCTCGGATGGTTCGAATCCCACGTGAAGTTGAAGGTCCCCCCCCCCTCGTATAATTTTGGCTATTATTATTATTATTATTACGGAGTCTAAATCTATACAATTAATGAGAGAGGGCATGTTGATTCCGCGTTTATGAACAATAATGATGCGGATCCAACTTTATCGTCGAACCGTACACGAACCAACAAATCGTGAGAAGAACGTCCATTGGTACTCCTTTACGCCACAGCCATCCTATAACTCCTTTACGCCACAGCCATCCTATAACTGAAAACGGTTCGTCAGTATTATCGGATTGAAAAGTTATGAATCCGCGACTAGAAAAAATAATTTGTTTACGGAAATAAACTTTCTCAAGTATTTTTTTTTAATCCTCTCTCGTACGCTGTATTATGTTGCAATTTTTTGTTATTAGTATTATCGTAGGTACGTTAGTCAGACACTCATGCGCGACGTTGCATCATAAATATATACACTCTCTCAAACGCTACTTTCATATTTTATGAATTTTTAATACAGAGGAGGATTCTCACGCGTACAAAAGTTTTAAAATTAGGCGTAATTACAAATAATTTAGTATCTTCAGATGGTTTTTATTGTAACTGTTAGTGAACGAGATAAACATTTCGTTTTAATGTAATTTTGAATTAATGTAAAAAGTCTACTCTTAAATATGTGATATTTGTCTCGTAACGAAATTAATCGTTCTTATAATGAATTGAAAGTAGATTATTTTTATTATTACTGAGAATCGTTTTTGAATCGCTTATTATTTTTTATATTCTTTTTAGATAACTGTTGACAAAACGTGTTGAGTCGTAATGAAATTTATAGAGGGCGTGTCCGTTGCGTGTTCTTTTTCCGTGTGCCTTCGTTTCAACGTTTTCACTGCCAGCCTTATTATTTCCGCTTGGAAAATTTAGTTTATCCTCGATTGTACATTATTTGATGCCACTTTGAAGGAAACCGAAAAGGAGGTTGAGAAGAGATTGGATGTAAAAGGAAGAGGCGAGTATAAGTCCATTTACATAATCTGCTCCTCAAAACTCGTCTGCGGAACACTCCTTTCCACGAGCGAGAAAACTGAACATGACTTTGCAACATTTCTTCCCTCCAAGGGAGGAGAGGAGGTGGGGATAAATGGAGGGCAGTATTGATATTTTACTCCTTACACTTCCTTTTGCTCTTCTGCGCTGAATAACGTAAACATCTTCGGATTTTTATTCCTCCCTCCATAATTAAAGCGGAAACCGTTATAACACTAAACCGCCCGTGGGATATGTGTATTACGCGCACCAGATTCAATCTCAAACTCGTTTACGTCAGTCACCGGAAATTGAGTTATGCAACAATTCCCATAATGAATCTATCTCGATTTTCAACTGACAATTCAGCTTCTAATAAATATATATATATATAATATATTATAAAATTAACGAAGCATGATCTTGAGGAACTTTGTGTAAAAAAAAATATAAACGGCATTGTGTTTTGGAACTTTTCAGTTTTATGTCTCAGAGCTGCCTCGAACCCGTGGTCGCTGAGATTCGAGGTCAAAACACTAACCACTCGCCCATCCAGAAGACAAAAAACTTCTTTTAGAATCAAACAAATCTTAATACATATTTTTAATTTGCTGTCAAACAAAGAATATTTGTCCTTTAATCGAGTAACCAGTAAGCATTTTAGCCACGCATACCAACGACTGTAGTTCGAGGTATTTTGTGAAACAAAATTGAAGCCTTTCGAAAACACACACACACACACATATATATATATATATATATACAGGGTGTCCCATAAGTCCGGTCTCAGGAAAATTTATTTTAAATTAAATTTACACAAGTAATACATTAACTAAAACAAATGTTCAAATTGATCTTGTTTTTGAACCTTTTTTTTTTGTTGCAGGTAGAATAACACGCAGTGGCTAATATGGAAGCGAGTTACACTCTTGAGGGAAAGGACTCCGGAGGCCTTATGGGACACCCTGTATATATGTGTATATATATATTTTTTTTTTTTTAGTTCGGGAAGAACCGATTCGCCTCTATTTAAAGGGCATATCTCAGCGGAAAAACAAAGAAAAAGTGAGAGGAAAGACAGAGGAAAAAGAAAGGGTGGAGGGACAGTCGAAGTGGAAAAAGACCAAGGACTGCAGGGTCGAGCCCCATCATCCTTGGGTGCTAGGGCCGGGAGGGCGCACGTGAAACCTCCAGGAACAAGCACGTACAAACGAGCACAAAGAGCACTCAAGAGCACGAGCTTAGAACCCCCTTGCGGGGGTGTATATATATATATATATATATATATATATATATTACTGCTCATGAGTCTGAGGACACCCGAATTTAATGGAAACATTACTCTAATAAGAATTAGAAAATGCTATGAATAAAATTTATGAAAAACGAGACTATAATGAATAATTTGTATATTCGTTCCTCGCCGTAATCATGTCCAGAACATCTGTTTGGCACCGAAGATACTGTACACGTTTCTCCAAACAAACTTCAGGAATTTGGCTACAAATCCTTTGTGGAATATGTACTCCATAATGATTTTATGTTTCTTGACTTTTCTTTACCTTTATTTGTTTTCGATGGGATTAACGTCGAGGTTTTCAAGTGGCTATTATCATATACAGTATTTAACCCTCGAGAAACTTTTTTTTTTTTTTTTTTTAACCACATTGTTCTTGTTTATTTTGGGTCATTATCAAACACGAATTCAAAGTTTTGTCCGATTAGGTAACGTTCATTGGGCGGGGCATGTCCGCTCAACCCGTTGTAATACTGTTCATTTTTAATTATTCTATCGATTTTCGCAATATCGGCCGACTCTATTAGCGGAAATACATCTCGAGATAATTATGAATCCACCTCCACGTTCGAGGGTGTTAGTGATTTTGAGGCCTCTTTGAACTGCTCGTTTCCGCGTCTCCTTAACAGTTTTCTAGAAGTGTCTAAAAGCCCATCGAAGGAATTGGTGGCAGCTACGAAGCTTAAATTAAAGAACGTTAATGCGAAAAAGAACAATCGTCTCGCGACTCCCCCCCGGCAAATATCAGAGAGATAAATGAAAAATTTGTACTTTCGACCGAAGAAACCAAACTGGACTTTTCATTTCACGTATAAGTAAATCCACCGCAAACAAATGAAAATATCTAAAAACAAATAAAGGTAAAGAAAAACCAAGAAACCTAAAATCATTATGAAGCGTTTTACGAAGGATTTGTAGTGAAATTCCTTAAGTTTGTTTAGAAAAACGCGTACAGTAGATCTTCGGTGCCAAACAGAGATGTTCTGCCATGATTAGGGCGTGGAGCGAATATACAAAATATTCGTGATAGACTCTTATACAAATTTAATTTATAATATATTATTTCTATTTAAAAACGCATTTACGACAAAGTATTTTTCTCTTCACCTATTAATACAATTCTTATTATAGAAAGTTGATATCAGCCTATGTCTTTATAAATGATTTACATTTAATTAAATGTAAATCCTTATTATAGTAACATTTCCATAAAATTTGGAGATATCCTCGGACTTATGACGAGTATAAATCAGATATTGAAAAAAAATGTAAACAAAACTATTTTAATTGTAAAATAACTGCAAGCCTAAAAACGTGTTTTGGAAGATTGAATAACGTCGGCAATTGAGAATTTCCACCTTTTGAGGAATCGCATTTCTTTTCAGTTTTGTATTTCAATTTCCTCGAAGTAGGTGAAAAAAAAAAATGGACAGAAAATAGACCCGTTTCCAAATACATAAAAAAAAAAGTATAAACGAGTTTACGCTAAAGAAAATTCTGTTTCACCTTTGTTCAAATTTCCTTATTTTAAGGAATGTTTCCGAGGGACTCGTAAACCATATTTCCTATTAAGGATGTGTTTTAGGGATCAATACTGAGTATCCCATTTTGGTATCGAGAATCCGTTTAAGTGTTTGAAGCAAGAAAGGTTTCACGATATTTCCTTACGAAAACAAAGGAAATGCGAAAGGAAGTTGGTTCGAGAGCTTCTGTTTTTCCTCTTCTGTTTACTTAAGGGTACCAGGATGCGTATCTGCCCAGGGCATGGGCATCATCTGCGCATGGAGGAGTGTTGGCAAAGACGCGCGTGCTCCAAATTTAAGTTCATTAGAAGCTCGCTAAGATATACAATAAAATAATTTTCTCTCTCTCTCTCTCTCTCTCTCTATATATATATATATAACCTTTGGTTAGCTTCCGCCCGACTTGTTCATTGACGAAGGTCAAGCTTTTCACTCCACCTTAGACCTACAGTTTAACGTGGAATCCGAGCCACGCCCCATCAACAGCCTAGCGTCTTAACCACTAGGCCACCTAGGGTACCCATTTATCTACCAACCACCACTTTCTTTATTGTATGGAAGGATGAACAGCTGTATTTTGCTGCGCGCCGACTGCCGTCGGGTCTCGAACCCTGGGCCGATGGATTCGTAGTCAGCGACGCTAACCACTACACCACCGAGACGCATATATACGTATATAAAATCATGCATGAACAATGAACATGCACGATTTTCATGATGAAATCGGCCCACCATGCATGACATTTCATTTATAGGACCCCAGCGTTGCATCAGGTTGTTTGAATGAAATGCTGGTCGAGTGTGGAGGGTTAATACGTAAAATGCCTCTAGACGCGAAAGTGTTAAGCGTTTCTCCGGTTGTTTAAATATATGTGGTGTAGTGGTTAGCGTCGCTGACTATGAATCCATCGGCCCCGGGTTCGAGACCCGACGGCAGCCGGCGCGCAGCAAAACCCAGCTGTTCATCCTTCCACACTAAAGAAAGTGGTTGGTAGATAAATGGGTACCCTAGGTGGCCTAGTGCTGGGCTGCTGATGGGGCGTGGTTCGGATTTCACATTAAACTGTAGGTCTAAGGTGGAGTGAAAAGCTTGACCTTCGTCAGAATGAACAATTCGGGTGGAAGCTAACCAAAGGTTTTATTTATATATATATATATCACATGTTCTTTCATGTACACATATATATCACATGACTTCCATTGGTAATTAAAGTGAGCACAGGTGCGGTAGCCTAAACAGGTAAATACCACAGGATTACCGGATTGTGTGTCCAAAAACGAGGAAGTATCGGGTTTCCCTTCTCACATGATCCGCGGATCTAGAAAGGATCAAAAGTGATCCTTTTCTGCCTAAGAACAATGCAAACGGTTATTTACACGCCTTAGATCAGTTACGTACCCTTTGCCCATATATATATATATAATTATTTACACTTGGAAAATAATGGAGAAACTAGTCCCTAATCTTACTCTGAACCCTGTAACTCCCCAAACAATGGTGGAAAGTAGAAAAGGAAGACTGTGTCGTGTTCCCAAATTAAAGGCGAGACAGGGAACATCCTTAACCCTGAAAGAAAATAGCTTTGTTGTGAGAGGACCAAAACTGTTTAATCAGCTGCCCAAAGACCTAAGGAACACGAATCGTGTTGCAGTGGATATCTTCAAAAGAAGATTAGACGCCTGGCTCAGAACCAACTCACTACTTCACCAGACCAACTCGAGAGGAGGGGCGACAAGCTTGACCTTCGTGAAATGAGGAATCATCCCACGGAACCACCGAGAGGGTGGGAATACCGTGGAAAAATCCCCTGGGCCGGACCTCTAGGGGGCCCGGAAAGAGGGGGGATAAAATCTAAAAATATTAATAAAGCCATTGATTAAATAACAGAGAGGAAGTATAATTAATGAACATACATTTTATAGAGATTATCATAGTCAAACTGAAACAAATAAAATATTATCTACGGTCCACCAATGCCCAAGACCGACTGACAGATCTGGGAACCATTGTAATTGAAAGGCAGTTAGCCCGTACTTTAAATTTCATCAGAATCATTTATGACTTTGCTAGAGAGAAGGCAAACAATGTACACTTCTAATTATGAAAATCTTGCAGTAAATAATTGTCTTGCCTGCATGGACTGGTACTGCATTTGTAAATTGTATGGTGATAGAATTAATATAATTGATTCGAAAAATAAAATGGTCATTTTCTTCTGAGTTGTTTATTCATACTAATCAGTTTGCTTGTTATGTACACAAAAAACATTCATAATAAAATACTGAGTAAACAGGGGAGCCCATATACCAATCCTTCCCCGGGGCCCGGGCAGCTCTCGGCAGCCCTGGGTGCGGCATAAGTCGCTTTACCGAGAATAATGAAATTACCTTGTAACGAATCATATTCATTATTTATTACAGAAATTGTTCCAAGTACCCTACATCATGTTCAATAAACACGTTGCATCTTTGAACCACGGAAAAATGGCCAGAAACCTCGGGATTTCGATCACATGAAGACTTTGATACACCAAGAGTTCGAGACGTTCAATAATAACAAAGAACTGCGCCGCGCTATTTGTTGTTCAGTGGTTCAAAGATGCAACGTGTATTGAACATGATGAAGGACACTTTGAATAATTTCTTTAATAAATAATAAATATTTTTCTTCACAAGGTGATTTCATTATTCTCGGTAAAGCGACTTATGCTGCACCCTGTATATACATGAGACACACAGACCTTGCGTGGAACAAAGAACTCTTCTAGGAAAAATTAAATCCACTATAGTCCGAAAAAATAATGGTAAATGACAAACACTAATTTTTTCTTTTTCGTGAGGTTAGCCCGATGTGGGCAACGGGTCACTCGCAAAGAGGCCCCAAAAATATAACTTCCCTCACCAGCTATCTGCAAAGCACGGTCTGTGTGTATCATGAAAAAAAACTCAGGGGACCATTCTGAGTTCAATCCCTTCATGAAACGGACATGTAATGTGCTTTGAAAAGTGGACGCTCAATTTTGCCAGTTGAGGCTTAAGTTTTGTTTTTTGGCTAAAAATACAATAGTTACCCCTTTTTCTTTGATGTATTCAATCCGACGCGAATGCAACGAGTCTTTTTCTTATATTCAGATTCTGGATATAGTAGGCTAGGTGTAACTGTAACCTCTAGATCCTGTCCCAAAGCTGGATCCTATATGCTTTGCAGATAGTTGGTGAGGGAAGCTATATTTTTGGGGCCTGTTTGCGAGTTACCCATTGCCCACGTCGGGCTAACATCATGAAAAAGAAAAGACTATTGTGTTTGTCATTTACCATTATTTATTCGGACTATAGTGGATTTAATTTTACCCAGAATAGTTCCTTGTTCCATGCACGGTCTGTGTCTATCATGAACAAACCTCAGGGGACCATTCTGAGTTCAATCCATATATATATATATATATATACAGTATATATAATGTAAAGAACGACGCTTGTGTAGAAGAGCGTTCCGCACAAGATGAGGAGGGAGAACGAACAAATGAAAAATGAGGTACCTCATTTTTCATTTGTTCGTTTTCCCTCCTTATCTTGTGCGGAACGCTCTTCTACACAAGCGTCGTTCTTTACATTAATTATACTGTGTGTTGTTTGCAGTTAAAAAATATATATATATGAAAATTATTTCACGAAAGTAACACGTGAAAAATATTTATGATGAATAAAACCACGAAGGAAAGGAAACACAGAATGGTGCTCAAGCGCTTTCGTCTAATGACATTCCTGAGGATGTCATTAGACGAAAGCGCTTGAGCACCATTCTGTGTTTCCTTTCCTTCGTGGTTTTATTCATCATATTATATATATATATATATATATATATGAGAGTTACAGTATCTTTCGTGGCAATAATTACTTACGCGACGCGCAATTTATATACGAAATTACGAAGGGTCATCGCATTTATATACAATAATATTAATTGGAATTCATTCTTGAAATAATAATTCAATACTATACATTGGTTAATACTGATCCGTATTAACTTAAACGAGGTAAATATATTTGTTCCGAGTTTAAAGCGAGCGGTAATTTACGCGTGACATTAATTTCTTCGAAGGTTATCTGAGAAGCGAAGGAATAAGATAAGGGGAGAAAGTGTAGCGGGAAAGAAGCGAGGACCCATCCAACACTTTCTTTTTTTAACTGATCATGAAAATTTGTATGAAAAGCGTTCGCTTTTAAATTTGTTTTCCAAATATCAATTCCTTCGTACGAGAGGGATTTCCTTCGTGTTTCGAGCGTGAAGTTGGGTGTTGGGGAGTAATAATTACGATGCCCTAAACTCGGTGAATGGTTCATTTTGTCGTTTCATATGATTTGCGTAACTAATACAGGAACTTCCTCGTACGATATTTTACAAAAAATTAAACAGACTATTAAGTTTACTCGGGTCACTAAACTCGAGACGTTTTTATAGGGATTTGAACGTAGGACTCGCGCGTTCTTGTCGCGCGGTTTCGACACCCGATCCGATTCCGACAATTTTTTTTACGTGCTTCATTTAATGGATTAAATAATATAACGACTTATAATATTTCCACAAACCGCGATATAATATACGATGTGAGGATACGCGAGGGTGTAATATAGCAACATATGCCGAATGAATAATTTAATGGATACTTTGGAATGTAGTGTTTTAACCCATTAGTGCCCATTGGCAGAATTTCCTACCGACGAATTATTTGTCATTATCGCATCACTTTTAGATCGCGTCATAGCGATGATTCATACCGAAGATCGCGCGTGTATAAGAGAAAAAGTGATGCACTAATGACGAACAATTTTGTCGGTAGGAAATTCTACCAATGGGCACTAATGGGTTAATTTATACGAGATACGAGTATAAGGGAAGTTTGCCAGTTTATTTTATGCGGTCGATGCGCCCTTTGAAAGTTAGCTTTCATATCAAACTACACCTCATTCTTTCATCTCTGATATTTTGTTGTTATTAATTAATTAAAATATTTATATTTAAATTTCATTATAGAAAACGTAATTCTGGGCTAAACTTTATGAATTTTAGAATAATGACCTTCGGGAATAATAATAATAATAAAAGAAATTGTATACGTTCAGCAAAATTTAAAACAAATCTCAAATTTTGTGGTGAAATATAATATTTAATAAACCATATGATCAAATATTGAATTAATTTAAATAAAAAAATCACAAGTAGAATATATATATATATATATACAGTATATATATATATATATATTATCTTTTCGTGTTAAAACCATTAACATTAATTAAATACTTGAACATGTTAGGTTTCCGTCTCAAAATGTTTCGAAACTTCGCATTTCCGTTTTCAAAATATAGGAAAGACTAGAGAAAAAAAACAGAATCCAGAGCCCACACAAGAAATAATAACACCAGATAAAATGGAATAATGTCGTAACTATTTGGTTATTTACTGGCAGATAGGATCTATGGGTGTGCGAGTCTGAGTTAGGAAATAAGGTGCACAAAGAAATCTCCAAGGCCTTTCTTTCTTCGACAGGCAAACCCATAATTGATATTTGATGCATAGGCCTACAGCGCCTCCATATATATACTGTATATAACTATATATATATATATATATATATATATATATATATATATATATATATATACACACACACAGGGGTTGGACAAAATAATATGAACACCTTGATAAATGGCGGTTTTTATTCTTAATATGGAGTTGGTCGTCCTTTAGCGGCAATAACAGCTGCAATCGTCGGGGAATTGATTCATACAGCTTTTGGACAGTGGCTAGAGAAATCCTGAGCCATTCTTCGAGCAAACCCTGCTCCAGTTCCTCCAAAGACGCCGGCGGTGGGAATCGGCTTCTGACCTGCTGCTCCAACTGACACCACAGATGCTCGATAATGTTAAGATCCGGGGATTGTGGAGGCCAATCCAAGCGTTCTACTTCACTAACATGCTCTTCAAACCAGTTTTTAACGACCCCAGCGGTGTGGATTGGTGCATTATCATCCTGGAAGACGGCGCCGCCATTGGGAAACAGCGTTTGGACCATGGGATGGACCTGGTCAGCCAATATTGACAGATAGACCTGGGCGTTAACCCTACCATGCAGTACTACAGCTGGGCCAAGAGTATTCCACGATATTGCTGCCCAAACCATCACAGATCCGCCTCCATGCTTAACGGTTGGGGTCAGGCAGTCGGGGTCATAAGCATCTTTAGGCTGTCTCCAGACGTAAACTCGACCGGAACATGGAAATAGCGTAAAGGAGGATTCGTCGGAGTAGACTACATTCTTCCACCGGTCCATTGACCAATTCTTATGGTCATTACACCATTTTCTGCGCCGCTCAATGTTGATGTGCGAAAGGAAGGGTTTGGCAATTGCAGCCCTCCCATGGTATCCAGCTCCATGGAGCTCGCGATGTACAGTTCTGGTCGATACCGGGCTTGCAAGATGCTGGTTAAGCTCTGCAGTCACTTTTGGAGCTGTGGTCTTATGGTTCTTTGTCACAATGCGCTTTAGCACCCGGCGGTCTCGATCACACAGCTTCTTCTTGCGTCCACTATTGCATTTGTCGGTGCTTGTCTTTCCATGGTTTTGGTATGCAGACATGACCATAGAGACAGTTCCTCTGGATACATTGAACATCTGAGCGGTTTTCGTCACCGATGCACCAGCCATCCGCGCTCCGACAATTTGCCCTCTTTGGAAGTCTGACAGGTCTTTCATAACTGCTAATTCATAATTCACTCAGATCTGTAAAAACAACGTGACGTATACACTCTCTGTTACGCATTTAAATAGGTTTGCCAGTCATTTGACCGTTTACTTTGTGTCTGAGCAGTCCGTAAAGATAACCGGTGAAATCGGCGGGTGTTTATATTATTTTGTCTAACCCCTGTGTGTATATATATATATATATATATATATATATATAATATATATTATATATATATATTATATATTACTATTCGAAAGTATGGAAACGCCACTAAAATTTAAAATGACCTCCACCCCCCCAAAAGCTCCATATTCTAATTAAAATCTAGAATGTGGCAACAAACGTTCTTAAATAGCATAATTTTACTCGTGCACATTACGCGCGCGCAGTACGAACAGTAAGTAGCCTACAAGGTTATCGGTTAACCATCTGAAATCATTCTTACAACTGCATCACTTATTTATCATAGTTCTTTTCAGTGAAAATCGATTTTAGGCCACCACCTTTTACATTCTTTGCTTAACTCTAGTAGAATAGTTGCGTTTATAGAATGTTTCCAGTGGTATTATTTAATGTGGTTTATAAACATGCCGAGTTTTCTACATCATGTATCGAAATAATGAGTGTCTTCGACTCTTTTACGGGTGGATTCAACTGATTTTTTTTCAAATGTAATCACTCCACTACGGCAGATACCGGAAGATATTCGCGTAAAGATCGTGACTTTACGAGAAGAAAGATATACTATTAAAGAAACTGCTAAAAACTGGACATTTCCGTAAAAGGAGTTTGAAGCACTATCAAATGCCATCTTGAAACAGGGTCAACTAAAACAAACAACGAAAAGGAAGGTCGAGAAAAACGACAAAATCTCAAGACTGGTATTTGAAGATTACTGTACATGACTTAGAGATAGAATACAATCGACTCGTAATTTGCAGCGGGACTTTAATCCTTCACGGAGAACTAACGTTTCGCCATAACAAAAAGATGTCGAGTGCGAAAGGCAGGGTTGCACGGAAGGGTTGCTGCAAAAAAGACAACAATTGAGACCAGGAAACAAATTTAAGAGGATAAAAACGTCGACTGACCGGGCGAAGGTTCTGTGAATAGACGAGTCAAAATTTGAAATCTTTAGGTCTAAAAGAAGACAGTACGTACAAAGGTGACAAGGTGATAGACATACAGTATGTGTTTACAACCAACAATAAAACATGCTGGGGGGGGGGGGGTCTATCGATGTTTGGGGTCCATAAATTCATCTGGCGTTGGCTCCATTGTGAAAATCGATGGTACTCTAACTAAAGAGAAGTACGAGCGAATCCTTCAACTGCATGCAGTGCCAGATAGAAGACGTTTAATTGGAGAAGGGGGTCATCTTCCAACAAGATAACAACCCCAAACACACGGCACGGATTATAAGAATATATTTGAAGGGGAAGGACGAAACTGGTGAACTAAAAATTATGGAATGGTCACCACAAAGCTCCGACATGAATCCGATTGAAGCTATTGTAGACCAGGGAAGTACTCCGGGGAGACGTTAGGCAGGAGACACGGAGTGCTGGAACTCCGGTTTCTCCCGTCACTGTCCTCCTTAGCTGATCTTTTTCCGTGTCTCATCTACCCTGTGAGCAGTGCAGCATGCTCTAAAACACGCATTTCTCCCTCTATTCTTCATTCACTACACATACACGCATCGGACCATACCCATTTCGTCGACAAGCCCAAAACACCGACACTCTAAAAAACTAATTTAACCTAACCTGACCTAACTTAATGTAACCTAATAATAACTTGTCGACGGAGTGTCATGTCGATCTGATGTTGTACGGCCGCATACATCTTACCACACATTCTTTTCAAAATAAAAAAAGACAAAATGGCATCGTTTTTGGGCTTGATTTCAGTTTTCTTCTCTCCTTTTATGGCGGGGGGGGGATGTTTTTGCGGAGTTCGCCCTTGGGCCCTCCTTCCTGCGTAAAAAAAAAATGTAGATGCCGAGAAAGATAAACTAAAGCCATCTAATACTGAATAACTGTGGAAAAACCTGCAGAATATTTGGAGGAATATTCAACCATTAGTGGTAAAGAAATACACTGACACCATTACACTGGCCAACAAAATGAAACTTTTTTTCTCATCACAAACATGATCACACCTTTCTTAATGCATCGTTCGCGCTGATTCCGAATCTGGTTTTATGTTTTTTCTAGCACGTATAGTTATATAGATACACTGGTTTTGATATTTTTAAGTTTTTGATATTGCTATAAGAAAATTTATGGATGTATAGATCACACTTAGGAATGCTAAACAACAAATACATCATATACCTTATTCAATGTACTTATAAATAAAGAATATATACATTATTTTATTAAAAGCGCTGTGAGTGTGATTTCCTTTTGTAAATTTGGCCTGGATTGTCACGATACAGCATCAAACAATGGTTCGCCATCATGCTTTCATTCCAATATCCTTGGTAGCGCTTCTCCATCATCTGAATATCTTGATGGAAGCGCTCTCCTTGCTCGTCACTCACTGCACCAAGGTTTTCAGGAAAGAAATCTAAGTGGGAATGCAGGAAGTGAATTTTTAACGACATTCGACACTCCATTTCTTTGAAAGCATCAAGGAGGTTCTTGACTCCATCCTTATACGCAGGTGACTTGTTGCTTCCAAGAAAGTTTTCACATATCCATTTGAACGCCAGCCAAGCCTTCAATTCCAGCGGACTTAGGACTTTTTCAAATTCAGTGTCATTCAAAACCTCCCTTATTTGTGGCCCAACAAAAATTCCTTCCTTCAATTTTGCTGCAGTAACCTTCGGAAACTTCCTTGAAAGGTATTGGAACCCTTCAGAATTGACTTTACCCATTGCTTTAACAAAATTCTTCATTAAACCAAGTTTAATGTGAAGAGGTGGCAGATAGATCTTTTGGGGATCCACTAAAGGGACAGACTGGACATTGCTTATCCCTGGGACATATGTATACCTAAGTGGCCAGTCACTTTTGGTGTAATGTTCTATAGTGGCGCGACTGTCCCACAGGCAAAGGAAACAACAAAATTTTGTGAATCCTGACTGCATACCCATAAGCATTCCTATAACTTTTAGATCTCCACAAACATTCCATTGATGACTGTCGTATTTGATTGCCTTAAGTAGTATATCCATATTGTCATATGTCTCTTTTAGATGGACGGAATGGGCAATGGGGATGGATGGCATTATATTACCATTATGCAAAAGAACTGCTTTCAGGCTTCTCTGCGACGAATCAATAAAGAGGCGCCACTCAGATGCCACATACGTCTGAGATATGGCTGTAAATAGTCCATTGATGTCATGGCAATAACAGAGAGGACCGTCTACTGAAAAGAATGCTGTTAATTCAAAATTCCGCTTTCGGTAGTAACTAATACGAACATTGTTCTCAAGTAAATTGTTCTCCTTTAGTCTTGAGGCGAGAAGCTCTGATTTCTCTTTAGACAGCGATAAGTCTCTAACAAGATCATTCAACTGTCCTTGGGTTAACTTTTTAGGCTCTAAATGTCTACCTTCAAAAGTGTACTCTGGTTCTGGAGATGGTCCGGAAACGCCAGTTGCACCTTCATCACTTTCCATGTCATCTATGATAGAATCTAGCCTATCACTTGGGGGAATTGGAATGGGCAATGTTTCATCATGTTTTACTGGTCTACGTGCTGAATCCAAGTTTGGATATACAATCTGGTGTTTGTTCTTGGCAGAAAACCCCATTAAGTTCACACTACAAAAATAACAGTCTTCATGATGATCTCTCGGCTCCCTCCATATCATGGGTATGGCAAGTGGCATTGAAGCTTTCTTTTGTTAAGCCAATCACGTAATCCATTTGAACAGCCAGAACAGATTTGATGTGGCGCCCATGGTTTATCTTGGTCACCTAGATGGCAACCAAAGTATAGCTTGTATATTTTCTTAATGTCGGTTGTAATACTTCGTCGCTGTGTTTTAGTTGTCAACTGGCCGCATACGAAACAGAACTTGTCGGGGTCATTCTTACATTGTTGAGGCATGTTGACTGACCTGAGCAAATTATAAATTCAAAAAAATGTACACCAACTTGACACAACAAGTTCTTGGACTGGACTGATCTTTTGACACACAAAGCACGGCGTTGTTGCCTGAATCACAATGCTGCTAGACGTAAAAGCTCACACCTGAAATACATAAGATGTATAATTAAGATAATTGAAATAAATAAGGAGAATAAACTAAAAAAACACAATAAAATAAACACAATCAAATGTTGAAATATTAGTATTTTGCCTATTTAAAATGGTTAAATCTGTGTAGTTATATATATGCCTTCATCTTGAAAACTATACGTGCTAGATAAAATCTGAATGCAGTTTTGGAATCAGCGTGAAAAATGCTATCCAGCCACCACAAATTTTACTCTGATGAAAAATCTTTGTTGACCAGTGTTATTATTAACAGAGCTCAAACTGGAATGAGGGCAAAAGGGGTACACAATAAATACTGATATATAACTTTGGTTTAACCTTTGGTTTTACTTCCGCCCGAATTGGTCATTCTGACGAAGGTCAAGTTTGTCACTCCACCTTAGACCTACAGTTTAACGTGGAATCCGAACTATGCCCCACCAGCAGCCCAGCGTCTCAACCACTAGGCTACCCAGCGTACCCATTTATCTACCAACCAATTTTTTTTTTAATTGTGTGGAAGGACGAACAGTTGAGTTTTGCTGCGCGCCGCCTGCCGTCACTGGGTCTCGATTCCGGGGCCCATGGATTCGTAGTCAGCGACGCTAACCACTATACGACCGAGGTGCATATATATATATATACACTGCATATGTGTGTATGTGTATGCTCTGTCTACTGCATTAAAATAATATATATATATATATATATATATATATATATATCAGTGGCGACTCGTGGTACAAATGTATGGAGGTGCGATTTCATAAAATTTATAATTTTTAGAATTCTAGTACATAAACAACCACATGGTTCTTCCGTACGGTACTTATATATCAAAAGAAGCCATAAATTTGTATTAAAAAATATTTTAATAAAATATAAAAATAATTGTTGAACAAGACTATTTGACTATACTGTACATAATAATGTACCACTGTACGACAACACGGACTCACAATAGGCTAGCGCGAATCCAACTGCCGCTCACAAGAGTACTTGTATTAACATATGCGGCTATGCCAGACGTACAATTCTAGTTAATTACAAATAAGTAATAATTTCAATAAAATACATATAAATGGCTATATCATTATTACTGAAGTAACTATTAGTAAAAATAAAGTTGTTATTATAAAAAAAAATTCGCGATTGTACTTATATTTTCATTACAACAGTAAAATATAATTTATATTTACTTGAGCGAAAAATCTATCGCTCCATTCGGCTGCAATATTATTTTGTATTCAAACAGTGGTACGCTGTTTGAAGCCATGCTATAAGTTTAGAATATTATGTACTGTATGAAGGCTTACTCAAAATGCCTCATGAATCATATGCCACATGAATTTTTAAAATATATTTCAAGAATATTTATTTTAATATCTTACAATTAATATATTTTTTATCTGTTAAATTAATATATTTTTTATCTGTTAAATTAATATTTATCGTTTCAAGCAAGGGGGAGCGACCGCTCCATCGCTCCTATACGCCAGTCGCCACTGATATATATATATATATATATATTATATATATTATATATATGAAAAAAGGAGAGAAAGAATTTTTAAATAAAACATTTTTGTCTAGGCCTACAAACTCAATTAATTTTGAAATCGCCATTTTAGGCCTAAGTGAAAAATGAAATAAAAATATATTCGTGAGAAAAATTTTATAAACCCCATTCTCTAATTGCCTTTAATCAACTGGGCTGATATATATATATATATATATATATATATATATATATATATATATACAGTGGAACCTTGCTTAACGAGCATAATTCGTTCCCGAATTGTGCTCGTTATGCAAAATGCTCGTTAAACAAGGCAATTTTTTCCATAGGAATCAATGTAAAATATGATAATGCGTTCCATGCTTAAAAAATACTTAAAATAATATTTATAATGATATTTAAAGGCGTTTTTTAAATTATTATTGCATGAAATGAAAAGATTATTAATAAAAATTAACCCAAAAGAGAATGTAAATAATTAGTAAACGGTGAAATTTATAAATAACTTACGAAGAGAGAAGGTGCTCCTGACGCACGCAAAGGAAATGAAGAGACAGGGGAGGAGGAGAGGGTTTGAGGGGAAGGAGGAGAATCGTCTTCGTTCAATGCAATAACATTCTCGACGAGCTCACAGTCACTAGCTTTAAATTTTT
The DNA here is from genome assembly GCA_023014485.1 of Bathynomus jamesi. Lineage (NCBI taxonomy): Eukaryota > Metazoa > Arthropoda > Malacostraca > Isopoda > Cirolanidae > Bathynomus > Bathynomus jamesi. Next base: position 1,238,783 of record JAJOZX010000577.1, on the reverse strand, counting down.
AGAGGCACTTTCACTTTCTTTTGGATCCTTTTTCACAAGGAAACTGTCTAGAGTCATTTGTTTTTGTCTACGCTTTAAATTTTGACGAAAATGCGTGATAACATTATCATTAAATAAATTTGTAGATCGCATAGTCACTGCCTTATTAGGATGATGCTTTTCAACGTATGATACAACAGATTCCCAAGATCTCAGCATCTCCCTTATTGCACTGGAGGGTTGTTGTTCTGCTACGGGCGTTTCTTCGTCCTCCCCTGACAAATTCTCCCCCACAATTTCTTGCTCGTTAAGCAAAGTGTCGCTCGTTATGCAAGGTAATTTTCCCCCATTCTTTTGGCTCGTTATACGAATTTCTCGTTATACGAGGCACTCGTTAAGCAAGGTTCCACTGTATATCCTTTGGGACAGGAGGTAGGAGTTACAGCTACACCTAGCCTACTATATCCAGAACCTCAATATAAACAAAAGACTCGTTGCATTCGCTTCGGATTGAATACATCAAAGAAAAAGGGGTAACTATTGTATTTTTAGCCAAAAACAAAACTTAAACCTCAACTGGCAAAATTGACCGTCCACTTTTCAAGGCACCTAACATGTCCGTTTCATGATGGGATTTTCACAGGAGAGTTTCTTGTTCATATCTGTGTGTGTGTCATGAAAAAACCTCAGGGGACCATTCTGACTTCAATCCCTTCATGAAACCGACATGTTATGTGCCTTGAAAAGTGGACGCTCAATTTTGCCAGTTGAGGTTTAAGTTTTGTTTTTTTGACTAAAAATACAATAGTTACCCCTTTTTCTTTGATGTATTCAATTCGACGCGAATGCAACGAGTCTTTTGTTTATATTGAGGTTCTGGATATAGTAGGCTAGGTGTAGCTGTAACCCCTAGATCCTATCCCAAAGCTGGATCCTATCTGCGTTGCAGATCTGGCTGGTGAGGGAAGCTATATTTTTGGGGCCTGTTTGCGAGTGACCCGTTGCCCACGTCGGGCTAACATCATGAAAAAGAAAAAACTAGTGTTTGTCATATACCATTACTTTTTCCAGAAGAGTTCCTTGTTCCATGCACGGTCTGTGTGTGTGTATATATATATATATATATATATATATATATACGCACGATTTTGTATAATGCAAAATTTGACTCCACCAAGGTTGCAGTATACAAAATCGTACGTGTTCATGCATGACATTCCATTTATGGGGCTCTAGCGTTGCCTCAGATAATTTGAATGAAATGTTGGCCCTTAATTCGAGTGCGGGAGGGTTAACACGTAAAATGTCTCTGGATACGAAAGCGTTGAGCGTTTCCCCAGTTGTTTAAATCTATGGCAGGTTGTGCTAACTTTCATCGGGTCGTAGGAAATGGCTAGCGCCCTCACCTTCTATTCAAGAGATGGTGGATTCGAACCCTGGTGCGGCAAGTTTTGCATATATATATATATATATTATCAGGGATGAAACGGGTACCCGACCCGATCGGGTAACTGCTCAAAAATCGGGTAGTAAAAACCTAAGTACACGCACGAGACTTTCTTCACAACTCAAAGCAGTCGTGAAAAGCCGTCGAAAGTCATGAAAATACTCGGGGTTGTTTAGACGAGACTTTTTCACGGCTGAAAGCATGCTGAGATGCTGCTTCTACTTAAGTACAACTTTAATATGCTGTGTGCTAACTTTGATGGTTTGAAAAATTAAAATGAATGTTTATGTTCACATCCATTTCTTGTTTATAATTTTTTTTACTTATAAAACAAATGGTGTAAAATTGTGAAAAATTACCCGTATTTGCATTTTGCATTGTGTAACATTCAGTATTATGCTTAAGTTTTTGTGTGTGCCGAGTAGAATAAAGTATTATGTTCCAAAAATGGCTGTTGTTTTAATTTAAATTTAATTTTAATGATAATGTTGCGAGACCCAATCGGGTATTACGCTTCGGGTACCCGAACCCGATTACCCGGTAAAATAGCTACCCGTTTCATCCCTGATATATATATATATATGTTGGTTGGTTGGTTGAATACACTTAAGAAGTAGTACTTCGTAAAGCCCGTCTTATCGAGTAATGAAGCTAATGAGGCAATAACATTTCTTCACTCCACTAGTTTAATGGTTCTAGCGAGTGCTTATGAGGTACTCTGCACTTTTTAAGTTAAAGAAAACGAACTTAGGTTAGGTTTGGTTAACTTAGATAAGATTTGGTTACCTCACAAGCAAAGTGAAACCAATACGTGCGCGTGTGTACGAAGGCAATTGGACATAAGTGAGGTGGAGGGTGTGATAATTCACAGATGTTAAGTTATGTTAGTTAAAGTTAGGTTATGTTAGGTTAGGTTAATTACAGTAATTTTTGAGATATGAGAATTTAAAAATACTGGTAACTCGCTGATGCGGAGATGCGCACATTGTGTGCGTGCGTGCGCGCGCACACCTTTTTTTTTACCGGAATGATCCTAGAATTTCCTTTAAATTCCAAAAAGTTGGTTTTGCTGTGTTCAAAAAATGGTTCCATTTATCATTCGGTAAAAACCTCCATTTACATTTAGCAAAGGGAAAGGACAGGATCACACACACACACACACACACACACACACACACATAAGTGAGGTATCGACATTTTTAGATCCATCTATCTAAAAACTAATTAACCAAACCTAATTTAACCTAACCTAACCTTAGTATCAGTGAACCGTGAAGGTCGTGAAAGTGTTCAGGCACAATTGAGGGCTCGAAGGTTGTTTTCTGTTAAGTCACTAAATAGTCAGGTATTAGCTAATCTAGCCTAACCTAACCTTGCATAACCTAACTTAATCACGACCCCCACACCTTTTTTCCAACACTAAAAATGTTTCTAGATTTTTTTTTCCTATAATGTTTTAAAGTTTTGAGGTATCAAAAGTGCTTCTTTACAAAAAACTTCCCCTTCATTCGTGAATTATCACACACTTGACCTCACTTATGTTGAGTTACGTATTCGCACGCGCGCACGCATGAACACATATACACGCACACACACACAAATCTCTCTCTCTCTAAGACATATAAACATATAAATTACATTCTTGATTCAAACAACCAATAGAAAAAGGGTTTTACTCAAAGTCTTTTGAAAAGACTACCCCCTCCAATTTTATTCATTCAAATTGAAGTCTTTCGCTCTCATTTCTACAACTTTTTGAACTTTCTGTGAAGAAGTGAATGAATCTGTATAATGACCTTCACAAACGGCTTCACAAATCCTTTTCAACTGCCACGAATTCACAATTTGACCGTGAATTAATTATTAAAGAAGCTGAATATATATACTGTATGTGTGTGTGTGTGTGTGTGTCACAGGGATATACATAACTACTTATGATGAATGTATTCTACATGGAATGGATAAACAAGGCTCTATATAAAGGATTCCTCCCTCCATAGGCGTGTATCTAAGAGCCTATTAAGGGTAATTGGCTCCACAGAGAAAAGTGCCTATTTGAGATCACATCTCTATAGAAAGTTAAGAAGATGTCGGGCAATGTCCTAAAGAGACCATTCAAAGAAAGGCAAATTATTTAAAGATTCGAGAAACGAAGAAAGGAAGAAAGACTTTCTTTAACGAAGAATGAAAAGAAAAAAAGAATGAAAGGCGGAGAGATAAGAGTCCCGAAGGGGAAATACAAAAGAAAGTGGCAGGATAAGGTAAACGGAGGACTTTATTGCATTTTAAAAATCTGATACAATTATCGTGGGAGGTTCTTTTGTTGTATCTGAAGGCGGATCACAAGTGGGTCAAGGGATGAACCCTCAAATTCTCTCAATCGTCAACTTGCTCTAATAATGCTTTTGTTACGGGTCCTGCTCCTTTCTCTCTCTCTCTCTCTCTATATATATATATATATATATATAGAGAGAGAGAGAGAGAGAGAGAGAGAGAGAGAGAGACTAAATAAGAATCAGCCTTAACGTTAAACAAACTGCAGCAGCAAAAACAACAAAATTAAACAATTGAACAAACAGACGTAAAACGAAGCCTTTTTGTTGATGAAATGTCTTTGCAAATTAAAAATTATCACTTAATCTTTGCAATCATTAATTTTTTGCAATCTCTCTTCCCTACTTTCCAAATACTAGAGAAATTACCCCCGCGGTGTCAGGAGGTCAGTAATACGGTGAAGAGGTCGGGTCTGAAGAGGAAAAGCCGATTGTATCAATCATATACAGTATACATAAATCCTTAGAGACAATTTGCCGCGACCTCCAATGACCTCTCCGGCGACCTTAAATCAAACAACGCTATGTCGAAGAATAAGTCCTCATGCTTGGCTATAAATCACGGAGAGGTTTTTACCTCGTAAGGCAAAAGTGATAAAATTTTTCTTTAGCATTTTGATATGAAGAGCCGCATTGTAGACTCGACGATAGACAATGGAATCTTTCAATTTTGGATGGTGAACGGGTTCATATAATTTTGGCAAATGATACAAAGGAGGCATCATTCGACAGTGATTTAAAAAGAGTCTGATTTATTGATTCTTCTTACACATATACGCGTACTCGAAACAAACGAATTTTAAATATAATGCCACCGTTATACAAACGCCGAACACTTAAATAAGATTCGCCACAATCTTATCTACGTTTCGTATATAGTTTTTCTCTTCTCACACACACACACACACACACACATATAATATATATATATACACACACACTGTATGTGTGTGTGTGTGCGTGTGCGTGTGTGCGTACGCGCATATGCGTATAGAGCTTTGAATGGTACTTATCCTTTGACAGGTTTTCGTGAATGTGGCTCCCATTCAAATTGGAAAACCTGACGAGAAAGAATTCCCAAATATTCATCGGAACGAAAATCGTGAAAGCATAAATTGGGAATTCCTAAATTTTAATTTATTCCCTTTAAAAATGTTACGAAAATACATAATAATAATAATAATAATAATAATAATAATAATAATAATTATTATTATTATTATTATTATCTTGAAGAGGCAATGAATTTGGTGGAATTGGAATCCTGTCCAATTCCATTTCGTTCCATTAAATCTAATTCCAGTTCGACCTCGTCCATTTTTAATCCAACTTATGTTGACTGAACCCACTGTACTCTAACAGTAGCGTAATTAGACATTAAACAGTGGTTCGATCTGAGTTTTAAATATGAACGTATTTGACTTCATCGACCTTATTCCATTCACCCTATTTGATTTGAGCGTTCACACACATACACACACGCTAAAAACTAAAAACTCGTATATATATATATATATATATATATATATATATATATATATATATATTCAGTGGCGGCTTTTCAGAGGAGGTATGGGAGGCCGGGCCTCCTCCGTTTTTATCACTAAATACTATGAAAGAGGATTTTATTGATAGTATTAATTCTATACGATCGTGACATGCAAAAAGTGGGGCATCTAACGCTTCGTAATCCATTTTATTTATATAGCATATATTATAGACAATTTTGGGCCTCCCTACTCTCCCTGCCCACGAGCCGCCACTGATATATATATATATATATATATATATATATATATATATATATATATATATATAGCGCTAAATTTTAAGTTATCGTGGAGTAATAATTAGCGCCCTCGCCTTCTTCTCAAGAGTAGCTGGGTTCGAATCCTGATGAGAAGAATTTTTGCACGTAAATAAGGTTCTTTATTGAGGTGAAATGGTAAGTGCGTGAGTATTTTTCTATAAAAGTGAATCTATTTCTAACATTTTTGACGTTTTGAAACCAAAACTATTCCATTTCGCGTGTCTCGATCGTCGGATGTCTCGACTCAGAAATGAAAGGAAGTAACATATATACTGTATATGATGGGCACCTTTTAAAATAAATGGGCATTTGTCGGTCGAAATAATCGCGCGACAATCGAAAGATTTTCGCGCGGAATACGACTATACAAGAAACGGAAGAAAGGGTTAAAAAACTTAAATTAAAACCGAAGTAAAGTCTAAAAAAAGGTTAAAAGGGCCAAATTAAATAAAATAAATAGTCCAGCTTCGCAAATATTTGTCATTGTAAATTATAAAAGTATTATATTTATTTTATTATTAATAATACTAAAGGTTATTCAATAAAGGTTTCATTCAAAGTAATAGAAAGTCTTTTTATACGAAATCTCTAATAATAATATGTTGGGTTCTTTAACCTCCTCCTCACCGGCTAAGGTCACGTGACAGAGGAGAGAGAACCTACGGCTTAACGTGGGAACCAAACCGTTTACGAGTCATTACACGACTCGAACGCCGAGGACGATCACCCATCTACTAACTGAACGGAGACTCGATATCGCTTAACCTCGCCGATCGAACGTGAAGCGGCGTTTGTTAGTACGTGGCCACGACGGAGTCTTACAAAAATCTCAGAGTCTATGAACGCATTACGAAGAAGAAGAGAAAGAGAAGTCGTGTCTAGCGTGACTGAAGAGGATTTTGTGTCCATCGCTTTCTCCCTTTATCGATCTCGTACGCGTCGTTCGTCGGCGCTGTACAGTAATTTGGAGCGGATTCGAACCGTCTTCTCGCGGGAAAAAACTCACCGTACCATTACCGTATTTATCGTACGCGAAAAAACGGCTATTATCTGTCACGTCCGGATTTTATCGGTCGTATATAATGGATAAGATATCAGTCTCTTAAAACTTTATGACGAGGCGACAGTAATTGGAATATATATATATATATATATATATATATATATATATATATATATATATATATATATATATATATATATATATACTCACAAGGAAAAGGAAAAATGATTCCAAGGCTTTTCGTGTATTCAGAAGTACACTTCGTCAGGGAATGACGAGGTGTACTTCTGAATACACGAAAGGCCTTGGAATCATTTTTCCCTTTCTTGTGAGTTTACATCATTCATTCATTTCACGTGTTTATTTGTGAAAGTCATCATATATATATATATATATATATTATATATACACTAATGTTTCTGACACATGTGTTAAAAGATTAAACCACAGGTAGAAGAATGGCTTCGATGCACTTTATGAAGCACCGCTCCGCCCATACACAATTCAGGATACGAGCAGCTCGCTACATCATTACCATATACTTCGTATGGATTCCGCGCATATATATATATATATATATATATTATATATATATATATATATTCTGCTAGCAAACTACAATTAATAGCCTTTTCACTGGTGATTAACTTCCAATCAATTGTAGGATCAATATTAAGAAATGTTTCGTGAAATTACACCCTTCAAATTTTCGTAGAAATTTAAAGAAATTATTAAATGTGTTATGACCTCAATTGTCAATTTGTCCGTGATTCTCGAAAGACGTGACTTCTGGGCTAAAATGTTAACAAAAGGAACCTTTGCTGTACTTTCAATACCGGCTAGATCCATCTACTTCAAATTTACTCTCAAATAAAACCATACCCCGGGGTTGAATCATCCCCCGTGAAGAATATCCACACCCCGGAGTAAAAAAAAAAAATAAATAAATAGAAAAACCCAACAAGAGTTGTCCATCTTCTTTACAATTTTCAGATTCTGAGAAATGTAAAGCGTGACCAACGTTACACGTATTCTTGTTCAAATTCCCGCAACGTTTTTCTTTTTTTAACAGTGGCTTTAAGAAGGTTTCTCGGGGACTGAATTGGATTGTATTTTGTGGGTTGTACAGTTGTTCATTTCTTTGAAAAGGATTACAGGTGCAGGACGTACAATTTAAAGTTATTGTAAACTAAAAATTTATTCAAACCAACTCTCTTCTACATCTTTTTTTGCCTTTTCCGCTTGAGTCTCTTTCTCTCTTCTCTCTTTATTTCTCTCTCTCTTTCTCTTCCATTCTCTTTCTTTAATTTGTAATTTATATATATAACTAGTGGTTGAGATCGGGAGGTCGTGGGATCGAGCCCGGGCGAGGACTTTGTAATTTCCGACTTCCTTGGTGGATCGTGGTTTAGATTCTACGTTAAGCCGTAGTTCCAAGACAGAGGGAAAAGCATGACCTTTGTCAGAATGAACAATTCGTGCGAGAACAAAATCAGGTTCAACCAGATATATATATATATATATTATATATATACACACAGTGACTTGGCTTAGAAATTTGTGAAGTCTGTTTTATTTTTAATATTTCAATGTTTTTGTTTTGTTATTTTACCGATTATGCAATTCCTTCAGTCGGATTACTAAACAAATTCAGGAACAGAAGAAGAAAGTTTTAAATATTTTGCGAGGATCTTGTCTCGTGTTGTCTCGCATTACAAAATTAGTTATGCGTTCTCTTTAACCATAAAGGACGGATCACTTACAACGAGTTTGGTAGGTGAAATTAGGTTGGGTTACGAATGTTTAAAATTTATATAATTATGAATCTTAAAATAGTTTTATTCGCAATAATATCATATCCACGAAACGTAGAATAATTTATATAAAGGGATAAATTTTATACTGTACGTAGCTTCATTTCTTAGCTCTCTTTTAACCCATTAGTAGCCATTGACAGAATCTTTTAGATCGCGTCATATCAATGACTCATACCGAAGATCACGTGAATAAGAGAAAAAGTGATGCAATAATAATAATGACAAACAATTTTGTCGGTAGGTAATTCTACCAATGGGCGCTAATGGGCAGTGGCGTATTAAGGGGGGGGCCAGGCCCCAGGGCCCAGCTGTTTTAGGGGCCGATGTTTATAATGATATCAAAGATAAATTTGGAATGCTCAACAATATCTCTCAACTAACTTCGGAGGAAGCATCAAAAGCAACAAAAAATCTGGCTAGTCCATTACCCAAATGATTTTGAGGACAGCTTCCCATTTGAGTTTCAGCATTTAGTACTGTTTGTCAAACAAAACGGTTTAGCTGTCACTCGCCCATTAGGAGTACTACAGGAAATTCACAAATTGAGGGCCGTTTTCCCAAATGCTTTCATTGTTTATCGCATTTATTTGCGTTTGATGATGTCAAATGCAACTGCGGAGCGTTCTTTTTCTCATTTGAGCATGATTAAAAATGTTAAACGTCAAATGCTAACCTAAAAGAAATTGCAAAGTCTGTCATTGTTATGCGTAGAAAAGAATATTTTGCGAAATTTAAATACTGAGCTCGTGATTGGAAAATTTAGTGATATGAAGTAGCTCAAAAAACTTTAGTGTACTGGTGGTGGATGATTTTGTGACCAACTTTGGTAGATTAATAGTGGACTCGTAGTTGCGTAATTGGTTTGGTGTAATTGTAGCAGCTCGTTATTTGCGTAAAACTCGCATTATTTGATTTAGAAATAAATGGTTTTATTAATTTACACGACTCGAAGATTTGTCTCGTTGAGGGACCCCGAGAATATTTTGGCCCCAGGGCCCAAAAATCCTTAATACGGCACTGCTAATGGGTTAACATTACGCAGAAATAAACGCGATAACAATTCAAACATTCGAACAATACACGAGTCCGTACAAACGGAAGGTTTGAAAGCGCGCATATATCGAGTTCTTGCCGTACAAACGGAAGGTTTGAAAGCGCGCATATATCGAGTTCTTGGTTGGTTGCGAGAAACGAGGGTGAAGTGATATGGTCGTATTTGTCATTGGTACGGGCGCATTCCGTTTCCTCGGAGGAAACAAACGTACGGTTCGCCTCGCTCCTCATGAATCACGCGCGGAGAACCTATAAAACGAGGAGCGTCCGCAATACAAACTAACGACGAGTATTCGTGTGAAGGGATTGTAAAATGGACCACACCATTCGAATATGATAAATGAAAACAATTTCTTGCAGTTAGACAATAAAATATTTTTTATATCTTAAAAATAATCATTGGAAATTATTTTATTTACAATCGTTGTTTTGTCACTTTTTTCCTTCATAATTTTAACATATATATATATATAATATATATATATATATATACTACCTTGGGTAGCCTAGTGGAAGCAAAACCAAAGCTAACCGAGGTGTGTTTGTGTATATATGTATATATTAATAAGTCGGCAATAATTAAGTTAAATTAACAATTATAACGACGGAGAAGAAAATACAGGGTGGCCACAAAGTCCCTTTGCATGAAAAACAAGGGCAACATAGACAGATATGTTAAAATTGCACTGCAAAGGGACTTTGGCCACTCTGTACAAAAATTATTCCGAGTACTTTCGAGTTAGTTTCAATCTCTTCTCAAGAAAAAAAAAGGGGTCTTTCCTGTTTCATTAACTGTTTCCGATTTTTATGAAAATAACGTGATATGTAGCCTACAGTTTTTCACGCTGATTTCAAAATTATAAACCATTTCATCGAGAAATACTTAGGTTAGGTTAGGTTAGGTCTAAAAAGTTTTTTCGAAATGAAAGTAAATTATAGAATACTACAAAAAGTACTAGAACGGTGTAATCACTGCAAGCATAGGCTAGGCTATTTTTTAAACGGTGGCGTTGCGCATCTATTTTGTTCTTTCGCTGCAAGCATAGACTATATATAGTTCAACATCTTTTTACTTTCCAATGAGTGACAAATTTAATTTTATAGAATTATATAGGAAGACTGAGACAGAAGAAAATGCAGTAAATTTTTTACAAAAATATAACTTAATACCGAAAGAAAAACAGTGTCCTAGAAAACATCAAATGCTAATAAGACTAACTTAACCTAACCTAACCTAAGTATTTCTCGATGAAATGGTTTATAATTTTGAAATCAGCGTGAAAAACTGTACATATCACGTTGTTTTCATAAAAATCGGAAACAGTTAATGAAACAGGAAATATCCCTCTTTTATTTAAGTACTGAATACAAAGTAAAAGTACCCAAAGTGGGTATTTTGGGTACACACTCAATGGGTATTTTTCCCCAAAACTAAAAAAGTTCTATGCTTAATATAATTTAAACTAAATTCCTTTCGAGAACTTTAATTTAATTTTAAAAAATAAATAAAAAATAACTGGGATGTAAATTTTAATTAACATAAAAAATTCTACGGAGTTTATCTACCGAATGTCATTGAGTGGTAAAAATGGTTCCGCGTTTTATTTACGCAACACCATATACACCAAACTTAAAATGATCACAATGACCTTCGCGCTTCATAATAAATGATAGAACTCAGTCAACGACTATCCCAAACCAGTCCGAGAAATGGAGATGAAGGAACAGTGACGAACCCGATGTTCCTAATCTGACTCGACCATGACTTCCAAATGATGAAACTTTATTTTTCCCGGTTGGTGGCGTTACCTGCCATCTCAATGACCCTTCGTGGTTGAAGGACGTAATGCGGATCTACAACCACCAACCAATGCAAGATAGTTGTTTAATTTCGACCTATAACAAATCCCCAGATAAGTATTTTTCTATTTAGATTTTAATTAAAATATTCCAATAATTAATATATATATATATATATATATATATAAGTTGGCTGAATGATTAGAGTGGGGATAAGGTGCACAGTTTTGATTATATTTATTTTATTAACTAAGTTTTGTGTTGATTTTTTGTCGTGTAGACCTACTCTCAAAATTGTCCGAGGATGAAATTGAAACTGTGGACGCACTTTAATCGTCTAGGGCCCAATGTTATTTTACTGATTTTTTTCTGGCTAAAGCCAGACGATTTTATTCAGTCTCGGAAAAGACCTTCGGGCCTTAGAGGGTTAAGTTTATTACGCTTAAATTAGTTGAAACTTTGATTTAAGCCTTGACTTAAATCTCTTCCCAAGAAACCATGAAACCAGACCAATATAACTAATCCCAGTTAACTAAATCGCCAGATTACAACCTGCTTCACGTCCCAGAGCAGGTCCCCCCACCAAAATACCTCTACGCCAGGGACTCCTCATCCCAGGTATCTTCCCGAGGAGTCGCTGCTTCTCCTTTTATACTTAATCAATGGGGGTTGCAAAAGGGAGTGGGGAGTGGTTTAAAGGAAGCTAAAAAATTGCTCGTTAGTTATTTTATAATACACAACACACACACACACGCACGCATACACAATATATATATATATATATATATATATATGCACTAAAATCACAGAATAACACGTGATCTTATTAATAAGCAAACAATCACAGGGTAAAGGAAAAGGAAACACGAAGTCCGAGCGCTTTCGTGATATATTCACATCTTCAAGGAGAAACAGAAAATAGGTTTCTCTTTGAAGATGTGAATATATCACGAAAGCGCTCGGACTTCGTGTTTCCTTTTCCTTTTCCCTGAGGTTGTTTGCTTATATATATATAATATATATATATGTGTGTGTGTGTGTGTGTGTGTGTGTGTGTGTGTGTGTACACTTTACGATGGTTTCGAACGACGGTTCAGAATAGCCTTGCGGTCGACCTCTCTGCAGCATCCCGCCTCATTTGCAGGATTTGGTGAAAGAGATAATTGGTTTCTGTTCTCATATATATATATATATATATATATATATATATATATATATATATTATACTTGCCACTTGTCCGGATTTCGTCCGGACAGTCCAGGCAAAAATTATTTCTTATTTCATTATTTCTTAAAAATAATGTGGTTATAAATTGTCCAGATTTATTTCAATTATAAGGGACTGGGTTGGGAGGGAGGGAAGGAGAGGTGTCCGGATTTACTGAAATGAAAAGGTGGCAACACTAATATGTATGTATATATATATATATATATATATATTATATATATATATAATATTTGGACCTCAGTAGAAGAAAACAATGCTTTGATTCGTCCTATTCAAAGCAGGAGTCCTGTTCGTAATCCTTTGTACTTGCGATTGTTCTTAGTTTGTATTATGGACACTCCAGGTATATATAAAGTTCGTGTGCATGCATGAATCATCAGGAGCAAGAAGCGCGGCAAGTTTGTGTTTCCTCCTTCAGGCTACACAAATGCACCTTTTTTAATGTCATTAAAAAACGCATTCACATAAGCCCAAACTCATTGTATATGTTACAGGGAATCTGTGCAACTAGGGATTTCATGAAATCCCTAAACTATTCAACGATTTAATGTAAGGTTAAGACATGATATTTTCGTTAGTTTTAACGAAAATATCACGACTTAACCTAACCAATCGTCAAGGGCGTACAGTTGACCAAACAGGGCATTCAATTAACCTAAACGGGCATTCAATAATTTTCCCGGTTAACAAAACTATCACGACTTAACCTTACGTGAAATACCTGAACATTTTAGGGATTTCACGAAATCTCTAGTTACACAGATTCCCTGTAACATATACAGAATTAACCGAAAACTCAAAAGTATTATTTACATCGCCTTCTTCGCTGGACTCTTTAATAATTAATTACCGTATTAATCAAAATTTAATTTTTAAAAGCAGAAAAATGTTAAATTAATTTTAATCCTCAACATTAATTCTTAAATAAGGATTAGAGCCAAATATGTAATTAATGAAACTACTGATACGCAATTACTTTTCTGCAATTGTTAATTAGGATTCGTAATGCCATAATCTGGGACATTAATACTAATTAGTCTCCACTTTTCTGAAATTATTGTCCCTAATAAAGAAATTTTTTTATTCAGTTACTGAATAAAACGCTGTTATTTACTTTTTATTGCGTATAATACCCAGCTTTCTTTCGTATGCTTCAGAAATAATGAAGGATATAATATAAGTATTATCTAAAGCTAAGCTAATTACGGAACGTGAAAATATTTTTGGTGTAAGAGTGGTATATACAAAATAGTTTTTTTTATGAAAAAAGCTTTCAACAAAAGTTCATTCACTTCATCAATTTAAGAAAATTGCCATTTCGTTAAACTTGGTTAATTTCAGTTTTTGGTTTTTTTTTATTTGGAACGATTTAGCAATTGTAAGATCGTGAAATTTTAAAGTTGTTTAAAATATTATTATTGGTATCTTTTTGCGGTCTATTTTAAGGGTCTCGTAGATTTTTTATACTCGTCATCTACGTAGATTTACCGTAAGTGAAGTGAATTAGTCGTACAATATAAGAAGCGTTATATCCACGTACGTGTAACTTCATACAATTACAGGAATTGGTATACGACACGATTCTTCTCGCAATCCGTTTGTCTTTTTTAAGTCTTTTTCTACGTGTTTTTGAAAATTGTGAAGCTACTTTTTTATTTTTTGAGTAGCTTCTTATTATTATATTCGTAATGTTTGATGGTTTAACGTGATCTTTTAAAATAATTTTTTGTAATTTAATTTCTTACTTATTAATTCAGAGCTGGGCACTTGCGTTTTTTTGCGGTACTGCGGTACTGCGGTACTACACCGCACTACCAAACCGGTACCGCATAACGCAGTACCGCAAAGGATCGCTGAAAGTACAGCAGTACCGCTACCGCATTCAAATTTCCCGCGGTACTTTCCGCGGTACCGACCAACACGGTAGTACCGCAGTACCGCAGTACCGCAAAAAAACCGCAAGTGCCCAGCTCTGCTTATTATATCCACTCTCTGAGATTTATAATAAGCACACCGGACAAAAAATTAGTCACCCCTCTCAGAATGTACCTAATAACGTGTGACGGCGCATCTGGCCTTGATAACCGCACGAATCCGGCGAGGCAGAGACACTACGAGTTTGTGCATGTACTGAACATCGATTTGCTGCCACTCGTTCATCAGCCGGTCCCGAAGTTCCGCCAGAGTCCTGCGCTTCACTTTCTGTTTCCAGCCTGAACAACACCTTCGACGCATTCAGGATTAAAGGCTTCATTGGACCTGCGATGTACTCGTCGCCTCCCATCATTGGAGAACAAACAAAAACGGGACTCATCGGACCAAATTACACGTTTCCAATCTGCCGCAGTCCAGTTTTTGTGCCTCTGAGCCCATTTATAACGTGCCAATTTGTGACTTGCTGTTAACAGCGGCCTCTTCCGTGGTACCCTGCTCCAGATGTCCATCGCATGCAGTTCTCGTCGCAATGTCCGTTCGGAAATTGGTCGCTGGAGAACCTCATTGGTTTCTTGGAGCAATTGTTCTCTGGTTTGAAAACGATTTGCAGTTACTAGACGAGAAACATGGCGGCGGCCCCTATTGTCGATAATTGTTTTCCGGCCACAGTTACGCCGTCGATTGTCAGTTGATTGCGAACTACACCACTCTTTGTAAACTCTCTGGACAGTACGCGTTAACACACCAACAAATTGGGCTACTTCAGACATTTTGTGTCCGTGGGCTCTGCCAAACACGATGGCTCCTTTTTGCCACTGAGTAACGTCTGCCTCACGACCCATTTTGCAGACTATATCCAACACACACTTTGTTCTTCACCACCTCACGAAACAGATCTGATCCTGTGTGATACGTCACCGCTACTTGTCACTTACCAATGCTACATCAGCGCCCTCTGTGTGACCTTGAACTTCCTACTATCGGTGCTATTAGGGGTGACTAATTTTTTGTCCGGTGTGCTTATATTATCTACAGGGTGGGCCGTAAGTTTCCATACATAGGAAAAATAAACATTTTTTTATGGACAACCATTTTTATTTATATAATATGCTCTACATGGTTGCCATTGTTTTTAAAACACATTTCAATACGTGTTCACCACTGTTGATGAACACGCATTAGCACAGTTGACGTTATGCTTGTAATGGCGTTGGTGATACGTTCCTTTAGATGATTTATGTCTCGTATCTTTTCCTGATACACCATGGCCTTCAAGTGCCCCCAAAGATAGAAATCAAGGG
This sequence comes from Bathynomus jamesi, assembly GCA_023014485.1. Classification (NCBI taxonomy): domain Eukaryota; kingdom Metazoa; phylum Arthropoda; class Malacostraca; order Isopoda; family Cirolanidae; genus Bathynomus; species Bathynomus jamesi. Next base: position 1,223,077 of record JAJOZX010000577.1, on the reverse strand, counting down.
GGGTGAGATCTGGGGATCTGGGAGGCCACTCCACAGGACCACGCCGACCAATCCAAGCATCCGGAAACTGCTGCTGATCCAAATACCGACGCACGTGAAGACCATAATGAGGTGGAGCTCCATCTTGCTGGAAGTAAACTGGGAAGTTACCTTCCTCGTTTAGCAGGGATGGGAAAATCTCTTCTTGCAACATGTTAAGATACCTTTCGGCATTAAGATTTCCACTGACAAAAATTGGTCCAATAATTCTGTCACCCCATATCCCGGCCCACACCATCACTTTACCGGCACCTTGCATCTTCGTCGGACTCAGCCAGTTAGGGTTAGCATTACTCCAATAACGTATGTTTTGCCGATTAACCTCTCCATTGACGTAAAAATTTGCTTCATCAGTAAACAAGATCTTACGTCAAACGCATATTCTTAGGGTATCTGAAACATAAAAACAAACGTTTAATTTTTCCTATGTATGGAAACTTACGGCCCACCCTGTATTTATTTTCCTCTTTTCGCTTATCCCTGTTTTTATGTAATGTTATTAATACAGTCTGTAATAATATTTTTAATTGTGAGAAGTCATTATTATTTATCAGATATTTCCTTATTCTTATAATAATAATAATAATAATAATAATAATAATAATAATATTTCAGTAAATTAAATAGCGCGCAGTTTGGTGTGATCTTGAAGGTTGCGTAATGTCAGACTTTTGATTAATTAATAAATGTATACCAGTTCCTCTTTTAATGTTATACAAGTTTTAAGTATTTTTTCAACCTTCCTTAAAGTTAGATTGCTTTCATCATTTCCTCAACGTTTTGATGTAGGTTACGATAAGGAGATAATAACTGGTTTTATGGTCTTCATTGTATCGGGGGATTTTTTTTAACCGTGTGACAATTTAAAAGGTTTGTATTTTTTTTTTATTAACTGGAAATAAAAGAACGAAATTTTTACCCTACCTTCTCTACATATGGAAAATTAGTGCTTTAGCGCGAAACACGCTCTCCGGCGATGTTCTCTCAGCTCACGATACTTTCGACGGAAGAATCCTGTCCAACAGATTTCCCGCGGTTTATGATACAGGAATATCATGGCCACCAACATCACCAGATGTGAACCCCCGTGATTTTTATTTGCGGGATTATTTAAAAAGAGTGTTTAAACTCCATGGCCCAATAGAAGAATTGAAAGGATCAAGTGAGCGAGAAATTTCTTAAATTTCAATAGATACTCCGTCCAGAGTACCGCAAATTTTTGTTGTTCTTGCGCAGAGTTAATGAGCTGAGAGGATATCGCATGAAGCATGTTTTGCATTAGGGGGGCTTAATTCCCACGCGTAAAGAAGGTACAGTAAAAATTTCACGCTTTTGTTTCAGTTAATAAAAAATAAACCTTTTAAAGCGTCAGAATGATGATTAAAAAAATCACCCGATCTATTAAATTTTTATTAATATTTTAACTTTGAACCGAACACGTCCGTCATCTTCGCGGGACGAAATTTTAATTTCGTTTCGAATTACAAAACATAAAATTTAGTTTTGTTTTTATTATAAAATTATGCGCGATATTCAAACAGAAGTACGTAATAGTGTAAGTTTGTATAGGGTGATCCAGAGAAATGGGACCCAAAAGAAACCCCTGTAACTCTTAAAGTATAAGTCCTTTTATAAAATCATACGCATCATTCGAAAGAGGATAGTTACAAGTTTGTACAGGATTGTATAGGTTTTGACAATACAAGACAAGATAAGATACAAAACAAAATAAAAGTGTTAGTTAAAACTAACCCTTCAAGATGACTGCATGGACTGTGGAACAGCTGCGTTTCATAACTGAGCAATATTATGAGCATGGAAGAAGTGTAGTTTCAGCTCAAAGATCTTTCAAGACAAATTTTCAGATGTCAAAATCACCTTCTAAGAGCTGAAACTACACTTCTTCCATGCTCATAATATTGCTCAGTTATGAAACGCAGCTGTTCCACAGTCCATGCAGTCATCTTGAAGGGTTAGTTTTAACTAACACTTTTATTTTGTTTTGTATCTTATCTTGTCTTGTATTGTCAAAACCTATACAATCCTGTACAAACTTGTAACTATCCTCTTTCGAATGATGCGTATGATTTTATAAAAGGACTTATACTTTAAGAGTTACAGGGGTTTCTTTTGGGTCCCATTTCTCTGGATCACCCTTTATAATATAACTTATGATTTTAATTAGGTGGAGTAAAAGAAGCTAATATTTGTCGAGTTAATTTAATATGATTTATGGCAAATACGTACGGTTAAGATAAACATTTTTTCTTCGTAAGTTAACACTGTCGCGAAAACACAAAACACCAAATATATAAATCGTAAAATTTTCAAAATATTTTTTTAAGTTAATCGTCAAAAGGAAAACACGCAAATTAATTATGAATCCGGATAATGATTTGTAATGACTAATTTTGGTGTGCGTTTTTTTTTTAATTTTCCTATTTTCTTAATATTTGTATATTTATGTATTTATATATTGGCCATCCAATATGACAGTTTTGTATTTTATACGCGTCGCAATTCATATAACGAAAAACACCCATTATAAAAATATTTAGGGTTTATGTTCTATACGTATAATTTTTATATTTATTTTTATGTTCGATGTTTTCAGTTCTAGATTTGCATTTTAGGGGGCATATTCGGTGTTTTTATGTTTTATATCTTGCCTATTATTCGCAATAGCTAAAAAGTAATCGTATATTCAAGTTCTACGACATCGAATACATAAAGATCACCAAAAGATTAAAAAAAAAAATTGAAAATTTTGTAAACTGTAAATTCATTGAAATTTATGTTAATATAAGTACAGCTTCAGCCATTTTTATGATTTGAGTTATCGTCGTTATAAAGAATTGAGAAGCCGTCAATTGTAGAGGCACGAGATCGTTTTCTGTATTCATTTAGTGTTGTGTCGATAATAAATTTTACTCTGGTTAAATCTATATTTCGTACTTCCAGTAAGTAGTGTGTTTGCGCACCCCGAAAAGTTGTTATTGAAATTAATGACTTTTTTCGTTAAAATTTAAACTGAATAAGCTTCCTTCGTAGATTTTAACTTACGAAAGAGAGTGTATGTTAGGTGGTTTGCTTCTTCACACTCATTACTAAATTCTTTTAAATCAAATAGAATCTAGGTGAATTTTTCATTAATATATATCCGCATGAACGTGTTTCGTAAAATTTCTTTTGGTGGTGATGTATCCAGTACGGGAGATTTATATCCTTCCTCAGTGCAACCGTAAAGTTTAAATTAGTTTTACGCTGCATACCAACTCAGTGGTAAGAAAGTTGGATGTAACACCTTTTACACACGGCTTGAGTTGAGGGCAGTACGTAACGGTTGTTACATTTTTTATTTTTTAATAAATCGTTCTGGTTGTTAACCCCTTGCGGAAGGGGGGGGGGCCCCACCCACGCACTCTCATCAACGCACTTCCCGCACCTTGGGTCTATCGGTCCGCGACGCTGCTACGCGTAAATCTGCGGTCGCACCACTTGTTAATTTTTTACAACTCAGGCCCTGCTTTTACGACTAATTCAATTTACTTTCAGTAAATCTAAAACGCAAGTAATATAAACCAAGTAAAATCCCCGAGATTCTGTAAAAAAAAACGCAAAAAGATACCAAATAATTCCCGAATTGCTCTCAGTAAAAAGCATAAAACGTGGAATTGACACGGATTAACGAATTGGTAATTTTTTTAAATATATTCATATGACAGAATAAATAAAAACAAATTATGTACTAATGTTACATCACAAATATTTTTATCTTCCGTAATTAGCGTATAATATGTATGATATTGATATCTATATAATCTTAGGCCTAATTATGCGAGGATGGTATTCGAAATTTATTTCTATACCCATACCTATATTTCTTCAAGATTTTATTTTTATAACTGTACCACTTTTAAAGAATTCTATACCCGCACCTATTAGTATATACGTACCCCTTAAAAGAAATTTTTAGACTCGTATCTACTGAAATTTTCATTATATTCGTACCTATGCCCGTCATGCTTGAATTTTAAACTAAATAAAAACATCTAAAGAAAATTTTGTTATTTGGATTATCCTCATATAAAAACAGCCCTAAATGTTTGCTTTTTTATTATCATCATTATTATTATTATTATTATTATTATTATTTGGAAAGAAGAATACTTGTGATTCTTTGATTAATCATTGTCACACTACAATGTTCACAATGTCCTGTTACCCCTATTTTTTTTTATCTCAATGCACTGACCAACAACTGAAATATGTCGAATAATGATGATTTTAGTTATCTGTTATTTATTTAGTTATGTACAAGCGGTAGCTCGCTATCGCTCGCGACCGTTGTACAACTTGGCCCTCCGGGCGGGTAGCACTGTGATCCAGCTACAAAATTTAAAAAAACGCCATTACCTCCATTACCCCCACCCCTCTCCCCATTACCCCTACCCCCACTCCCCCATTACCCCCACACACAAAAGTAAAAAACGCCATTACCCCTCTCCCCATTACCCCCACCCCCACTCCCCCAATTACCCCACCCCCTCCCCCACTACCCCCGGGCGGGTAGCAGTATATATATACACAGTATAAATGTGAAGCTCAAGATTTTCACGGCTGCGTTCTTTTCTGTAGTTTTATCGCGGTGCTGGGGCCTTCGGGCCCAGTAACCGGTGACCTAGGCCCGGGAAACTTGACAGAGCATATCGTCAGCTCATGGGCTATCAGTTGGTGGTAGTTGCAGAATTTTCCGATGTGCCGTTTAGGCTGTGCACGGTTCCGAAGAAAGCGGACACACACACACACACACACACATTTTAGCTCAATAGTATATTAGATTCACAAGTTTTAACATATTCACAAATTTACGTGTTCAGGGGATCGGTGTGAGTACCATCACTCACATATCGCTGTGCTCGGTATGACATCTTCCTTAATTAACATGGATGGAGTGATTTGACGAAACGCATCATTGACTGCTTGTTTCACCTCCTCTGTTGTCTGATACTTCTGTTTTGCAAAATTTTCCTTCGCAAATAATGTATTATGAGAAAAAAAACATTATGAGAAAAACATGCTTCCCATCAATGCTAAAAATTGGTTGTATAATACTCCTTTTTTAAAGGGAGTGATCCTGCACTAGCAACTAATTACGGGCCGGTATGTTCATTATCTGTGTTCAACAAAGTTTTTGGAAAAATTGTAAAAAGTAGAATGCAGCGATATTTAGAATCCTACAATTTATTGTCTCTAAATCAATATGGCTGCCGTAACAATAAAATAATGGAAATAACTATTTTAAATTTTATGGAAAATGCAAATATAGCTAAAGAGAACAAAGAAATAATGATATCAATATGTATGGATTTCAGTAAGGCGTTTGATGTAATAAACCATAATATTCTACTTAATGAATTATATTGTTACGGCTTTAGAGGAGCAATCAGTGATTGGTTTAAAGTTATTTGTCAACTAAAGCGCTTGTCATACATGTGTACCACAGGGCTCAGTTTTAGGTCCACAGTTATTTTTATTATATATAAATGACCTTCCACGTTCATCTGATATACTTAACTTCATATTGTTTGCAGATACTACAACTGTCTTTTTCTTTCAAATATGTTAAATTCAACTAAGAATATATTTAAATCAGAATTTATCAATGTAATGAAATGGTTGACCACCAATAAACTCTTCCTAAACACCAGTAAAACAAATTTCATGATATTTACTAATAAAAGAAATGTGTATCTTGATGAACTTAATGTTGATGAAATCGCTGTAAAGGAGTGTACTGTAACAAAATTTCTTTGGTGTAATGCTAGATAAGAATTTGCAATGGAGTGATCATGTAAATCAGTGGTTCCCATACTTTTTGAGTCATTACCTCTACCTCACGTAAAGCCAGTCCCAGTGTTGCCATGTCGTTTATGTATGCACTTTCTGTACTTTAGAAGTACTTGCAGACTACTAAATTACCCCACTGAAAAAGCCAAATTACCCCAATGGGGTAATTTACCCATAGTTTTGGAACCACTGATGTAAATTATATCGCAAAAACGATTTCAAGGAACGTTGCTATAATGTTAAACTTAGAAATGTTGTCCCCAAACAGGTTTTATTAACTTTGTATCATACGCTTGTTCTTCCTTATATAACGTACTGCACCCCGCAAACAACGCTTTAAACAGTATCTTTGTTATCCAAACACGAGCAATAAGTTATTATCTGATGCTGATTTCCTTGATCATTCTAGTGCATTATTTAAAAAGCTAAAAATACTAAAGCTCAATGATGTAATCAAACTGGCACATTTTATTTATATTTACCAAGTATAAGAACAAAATCATTAACTTAAAATGGGTAAATAAATATTTTGTAACTCATCAAGAAATCCACTCGTATCAGACCATAAATAGAACAAAGCACGTTATATCTCAATTTAGATTGTCTTCCTCTCAAAAATAACCCATTTTCATTGGATTGAAACTATGGAATGATTTAAATGCTGATATAAAAAATGGAATGATGAAGATATATTTAAGAACTTGGCCGGCTCAAAGTTGCTTCTTCCTTTCACTGCGTGTGGTAGATTACGCGCACTGACTTAAATTTCTCAAATTTTAGTAGAATCTAACTCGTTAAGCATTCTAAATTATTTTTAATTATTGCGCAGTAAGGTCCTCTATAAGGTCCTCCACGATGATATAGAAATTCGGGTTTCACCGTATACTTACTGAAAATTTCTTTCTTTAAATATACTTTATTCATTTTTACGTTACACCGTATACCGGAATATACCGTCACCAGTCTAGTTATATTATATCCTTAATGAGTGAGATACGTAGAAAAAAAAAGCCCGTAATTCGCAGAAACAAAGTCATACATCGTTTTCTTCAAGAACTCTCTAATAATGAACATTTCTTTCGTTCGAAAAAAATATTTTTAGAAAATTGTAAAAAGTTTCGAAAAATTGAATCAAAATGTGAGGCTGAAATCATTTTAAAATTCTATGTTATAAATATACTTTCTATTTCTTGTTGGAAGGATTTTGTTCAAATAATCTTATTGAAAAGAACTTTATTTCCGAGGTATCGCGTGTGTGCAATATTAAATGGACGTTTTTCTTGGGCTTCTTATAGGCTACTATATAAATATAATAATAATATTAGCGTTACATATCGTATACTGCGCATTACTCATATCAACGCAGTTAATGTATTCACGCAGGAGTGCCCTACGGGCCCATTTAGCGAGACCCGCGGTGCTGGGGAGTCGAGAGTTTTCGGTCAAAAGAACGCGGCCATGAAAATCTTAAGCTTCGCAAATCTTGATACAATGGGTTCGGATGTGAAGCTTAAGATTTTCATTGCTGCGTTCTTTTCTATAGTTTTACTGACCGAATAATTGAAAAGAACGCAGCAATGAAAATTTTAACGCGCTGCAGTAAAAAGTTGAAACAAAGCAAAACGCATTTATTTCTATGTTCAAAATCGCTTAATAGTAAATACATGGTGTCTACAGACGGACGGACGGACAGGACTGCCGTTTTATAGTATAGTCTCGTAACAAAATTTATTTTAAATTAAATTCACAAATATAATACATTAAAACTAAAACAAATGTTCAAATTCATGTCTTATTTTGAGACCTTTTTTTTGTTGCAAGTAGAATAACACGCGTAATACGCAATGGCTAATATGGCTAATTGCGCGTTATTCTACCCGCAACAAAAAAGGTTCCAAAATAAGACATCAATCTGAACATTTGTTTTAGTTCTAATGTATTATTTTTGTAAATTTAATTTAATTTAAAGCAAATTTTCCTATGAGACCGGACTTATGGGACACCCTGTACATATATATATATCGTTGAAAAATATGATTTCTTTTAAATATACAAAAAAGTATATAAATTGTGACTCGAGTCTTTTCCTTTAAAACTTGTCAAAATTACGCAAACTACTACAGCCTTTTGAGTGGAGGAAACTATAATGGTGGAGCTACCTATAATTACAAAGAGTCAACTAGCATCGATGTTATCTAAAAAATTAGAGAGAAGAAAGTAATATTAGAACGTTATTCTGTTTTTTCTTAAATAATTTTGTGTCTTTTAATTAATACTTCTTTTGTTCGAACTTTGGAACGCAATCTTTCGTTTCCTTTGTATTTGAGGAAATGGTATAGCGATGTTACTCCTTTTGGCTAACGTTCGAACCTCGCCTCAATCTATATACACCAATTACGAGGCTCTCAGTCAAAGGTTAAAACTATACAAGATGAGCTTTTAATAATCCAGAGCTATTCGCTCAAGTACAATAATTAGCATACGGGGAAAAAAAAAATATATATATATACACAGGAAGGAAATGGAGGAAGTTTATTATAGTACAGGGCGACGAAAGTTCTGTGAGGAGGGAAAGGGGTTGAGTATGCGCATGACGACGAACAGGACTTGTTAAAGTAATAATAATAGTGATGATAATAATAATAATAATAATAACAATATATCTTGTCATTAACCTTCTTCTTTAATGGGAACACTTAGATTTGACGAGGAAGGAACAGCTATAATTAAAGCAAGATTTTAAGAGACAAAATTCTCTCTCTCTCTCTCTCTCTTTGAGCGTGGATTTTTATTGCGCGTTGCTTCACGAAGTTTAGGTATAAAAAACTGTATAAGCACAAGGCCAATTAATTCATTTTTACGAATGGTATAATGTCACGCTATTCGCATTCTTTTGCCATAAAACACATTCATAAATAAAAAATATAATTGATAAACAGTACAAGTTTTAAGCCTGAAATTATCGTACCATCCTTCAATACGTGATCAGTCACCATTCCTTTTGCGTGCATTATAATAATAATAATAATAATAATAATAATAATAATATTAAATATTTTTCCCAAAATCAAAATATTCACGTACAATATATATATATATATATAATGTAAAGAACGACGCTTGTGTAGAAGAGCGTTCCGCACAAGATGAGGAGGGAGAACGAACAAATGAAAAATGAGGTACCACCCGGGAATCGAACCCGGGATCATCCGATTGCCGGTCAGATACGCTATCCACTACACCATGGACCTCGATCAATCAGAAGTCGTAATTCTCCTACATACGAGCAGAAACCAATGCCCTGAGGTGGCACCTTCGCATGCCGTACATATATACATTTTAACTGCAAACAACACACAGTATAATTAATGTAAAGAACGACGCTTGTAGAAGAGCGTTCCGCACAAGATGAGGAGGGAGGACGAACAAATGTACGGCATGCGAAGGTGCCCCCTCAGGGCATTGGTTTCTGCTCGTATGTAGGAGAATTACGACTTCTGATTGATCGAGGTTCATGGTGTAGTGGATAGCGTATCTGACCGGCAATCGGATGATCCCGGGTTCGATTCCCGGGTGGTACCTCATTTTTCATTTGTTCGTTCTCCCTCCTCATCTTGTGCGAAACGCTCTTCTACACAAGCGTCGTTCTTTACATTAATTATACTGTGTTGTCTGCAGTTAAAAAAAAAAATATATATATATATATATATCGTAAAGAACGACGCTTGTATAGGAGATATTCAGCGCAAGACGAGAGAGAGAACGAAACAAATGAAAAAATGAGGTAACCACCCGGGAATCGAACCCGGGATCCGATTCTGCTGCGGTCAGATGCGATACCATTACACCATGGGCCTCACTTCCAAATGCCGTAATTCTTCTACATACTCGCAGAAACCAATGCCCCAAGGGGGCACCTCCCGCATGCCGTAACATTATATACATTCAACTGCAAAGAACACGCAGTATAAATAACGTAAAGAACGACGCTTGTATAGGAGATATTCCGCGCAAGACGAGAGAGAGAGAACGAAACAAATGAAAAAATGAGGTAACCACCCGGGAATCGAACCCGGGATCTTCCGATTGCCGGTCAGATGCGATACCATTACACCATGGGCCTCACTCTTCCAAATGCCGTAATTCTTCTACATACTCGCAGAAACCAATGCCCCAAGGGGGCACCTCCCGCATGCCGTAACATTATTACATTCAACTGCAAAGAACACGCAGTATAAATAACGTAAAGAACGACGCTTGTATAGGAGATATTCCGCGCAAGACGAGAGAGAGAGAACGAAACAAATGAAAAAATGAGGTAACCACCCGGGAATCGAACCCGGGATCTTCCGATTGCTGGTCAGATGCGATACCATTACACCATGGGCCTCACTCTTCCAAATGCCGTAATTCTTCTACATACTCGCAGAAACCAATGCCCAAGGGGGCACCTTCCGCATGCCGTAACATTATATACATTCAACTACAAAGAACACGCAGTTGAATGTATATAATGTTACGGCATGCGGAAGGTGCCCCCTTGGGGCATTGGTTTCTGCGAGTATGTAGAAGAATTACGGCATTTGGAAGAGTGAGGCCCATGGTGTAATGGTATCGCATCTGACCGGCAATCGGAAGATCCCGGGTTCGATTCCCGGGTGGTTACCTCATTTTTTCATTTGTTTCGCTCTCTCTCTCTCGTCTTGCGCGGAATATCTCCTATCCAAGCGTCGTTCTTTACGTTATTTATACTGCGTGTTCTTTGCAGTTGAATGTATATATATATATATATATATATATATATACACACACAAAATAAAAAAGGACACGCTAAATCACTTATTTAAAGTTTTTATTTATTTATTTATGTTTATTTTACGAAAAGAAACTATAAATGAATAAAAATAAGAGAAAAAAGAAAGAAAAATTGTTTCTTGCTAAAATAATTGTTTCAATAATCTGAAAATGAAACATATACGAAAGATGTCGTAATAATGAGTGAAGAGGTTCAGAAACTGACACAAAACTCAGGCCAACTAATGCGACCCATTACTCTAATTCCTCTGTTATTATTAACCATCACCATCGGGAGTCGAACTCCCTCAAAGTCACACTTTTACAGTAAACGTTCACGTCACGAAAGGAGGACATCCGGGGTTGGGTGGCGGCCCCCTTGTCGGTCGTAAAACGTAAATGGGGGATGCCCGGGGCCCTCCTCGGGTGACAAATTAGAAGGGGCAGGAGTCGTTTTGAGGCCCTCCTCGGGTGACAAATTAGAAGGGGCAGGAGTCGTTTTGAGTGTTGAAGGGGGACTGGAAATCATTGTAGCCCCCCCAAGAGGGGGCTTTGTGAGGAGGGTGCGGCTGAACGAATGGTTTTGATGTACCAGGTCGCTGAATAGTATAGGAACCTGAACCTGGCCATAACCAGCTAAGGAGGCTTTTAGTCCTGTGGTAATGAACGGGTTGACAGAATTGCAAAAGCTGGGGGCGGCTTTGAAAACCTCAGCACCTGCAGTGATTCCCATCTCTAAACAAGAACTGTCGGACAGGGATGAGAGAATGGGTGGTCAGAGAACAAAATACAAGGTGGGCCAATTTAGGTACCTGCCGACATACCAAATCACTTTTACCAGAGTAGGACAGTAGGTTCTCGGGACTTCTGGTAAGTCTCGAGAAAGATGCTGTCAGGTCGGTAGTACGAGTGATAATCGGCCACTACAAGCTCGCAATGCACCAATTTACTATAGGTAAAATAAATTTCCCGTGTTGTCCTAAGTGTGGAGAACATGATGAGACTCCTCTCCGTTATGTTGAAGAGTGGTCAATCCATTTACTCAAACGGTTCAGAGCCTTAGATTCTTACAAGGTATCCCTAAAAGATGTAATCAGAGAGTGAGGATTCATCAGCTCGTACAACTTATTAAACTAACTGCCAGACTCACAGATTTCCCTCCAGAGGGGGATGACTAATTAATTATTGTCGGAACCCTCCTAGTACTCTAGTCCAGATGTTAGGGCAATAGGCCAACTAATGGCCCGAGCTCTGGTTCCTTCAGGGACCATCTACATAAATAATAATCGGGAGTCAAACCCGGGATCTCAATGTCTTCACTTATATGGAAACAGCGTTACCAACTGAATTACGGGCGCTGAAAAATACGTAGTAGTATTAATATTAATCGAGTAGTGCAGCGGGACAAGGGGATAAGCGACGAAATCGGCGAAATACTTTTTTTTTTAAAAAGATAGCTTAGTCTTCCCTTTATCACCTCCAATTGGCAGATATACCATTTTGTGACTGGAAACATGTTCCCAGTCATAAAATGGGATATCTGCCAATTGGAGGTGATAGAGGGAAAAATAAGCTGTCTTTTCAAACAGAAAAAGCATTTTGCCGATTTTGTCGCTTATCCCCTTCTCCCGCTGCGCTACTCAATTTATTTTGCAACAATTTCCGGAAGAGGCTCATGTCCCTTCCCCACAAAAAATTAAAACAATTTGACCATTAAAGTTTTGGCTTTAGTGGGCTCAAACGAAAGAAAAAATACCAATAATAAAGGAGACCTTTCAACACATACCAATTAAGGATTATCGTCTATTTTAAACTTTTAAAGATTTGGAAAAAATTATCTTTAGGTCCTTTTTCATTTATATTAGTATATACTGTATACTGTCTTAATTTCAAAGCAAAAACTGTAAGGGAAATGTTGTATAAAAAAGTTACAAAAATCCTTCGCTCGATATATATCAAGACAGAGAGATTTAAACGTGAAATTAATAAATGATGCACACCCACTGAGAAAAATAAGAAATGATTCCAGAGGGGTTGCAAAATACGCGATAGGCCTTGAAATCGCTTTTTATTTTTCCCTGCTTGCGGGTGTGCATGACGCAAAGATCAGTAGAAAAATAAGAAACCCAGAAGATATAGGATCTCTACAAACCGACATAAACAGAATCTACGAGTGGACGGAAGACAACAATATGAAGTTTAACACCGAGAAATTTCAGCTGTTACGGTACGGAAAAAGAGAGGACCTAAAATCCATGGAACATTATACCCCAAATGGACAGGAAATTCAGAGAAATTCCAGAGCAAAAGATTTAGGGGTTGTAATGACAGATGATGCGAAATTTGAAACACAAAATAAGATAGCAGTAAACAGAGCAAAGGGAATAACGGGACAGATATTGAGAACCTTTAAACGAAGGGATAGGAATTAGGGATGGAAAATAACCGAAAAGTGTAAAACCGGTTTTCACCATCGCTATATTCTTAAAACCGGTTTTTACCCGTTTTCACCGATGGGATTCTGGATGCTTTTTAGGAGGTAAATGATCAAAACATTAAACAGAAATAAGGTTTTAATTGATTCAATCAAGTATGTGTAACATTTGAATTAAAAAGTTTATTATCGAACTTGATTTTTTAAATAACACTTGAGAAAACAAAGAGCATTAAATGTCTGATCTGACATTCTTGATCGAATCTTTGTGACGAATAAACCAGCAGCTGAAAACACTCTCTCGGACTCTACGCTGGTGGCTTTTATTGTAAGCAATGCCTCGTACATTCGATCGAAATTTTCGCTTCTATTCAAAGTAGCTTCAAAATATTTGAATTCATTGTTTATGTCAAAGGTCTCAGAAGAATCTTTCTTGGGTTTCATTTTCAGTTTGTTCATCTCACACATGTACTCGTTCATAAGTTGATCGTCATCATTTACTTCACGACCTGAGCTGCATTGTGAATCTTCGAGTTTCGAAGCAATGATTGGACTTGGTCGTCTGTTTCTGAAATCTGGCAAGCTTCTGGAAAAAAACCTCTTAAATGTAGGATCCGCATACTTCTTAAGTGCTTGTCTTGAAGGAAAGAGGAACGGTGCTGATGATTCATTTTTCAAGACATCGGGATTGTGGAGAAAACTCAGCAAGGCGACAGCTTCTTTTTATCTTCTCGATGAGTAGCGATCAATAAGACACTGACGTAGCTCAAAAGCTAAAGGATTGTTTTTGCTTTCAAATTTATCCAAAATGAACTTCATGGAAGATTCAGCTTTGAGCAAATTTGCATCTTCGGAACAGAGTCCCTTCAAAACAATTTCCAGTGGACGAAGCGTGTCAAAGAGGCTCTTTAGAGCATTCCATTCTTCATCTGAAATCATCTCTGTTGAGCGTATCACTCTGAGGGCCTTTGGAATACAATTTTTGAGTTTCAAAAATCTTTCTATCATGGCCAAAAGACTGCTCCACCTCGTTCTACAGTCAAGGATAAGCTTCATTTCCTTTCCATTAAATTCATCTTTGACAAAATCCTGCAATCTCTCATTTTTCAAAGGAGACTTTCGAAATATGAGGCAGATTTTTCTCACCTTATTTATTACTTTTAAGTAATCTTCTCGAAGTTTTGGAAGAACAATTAAATCATCTATGTCGGACTCAAAAATTGTATCAGTGCATAAAATTTCACACTCATCTTCGCTTAACTCATGTGCAGTGTTCATCTTCTTCGATGGCTTCATCTTCAGGGGTAGGGTCACTTTCCCCTTCAACTGAATTTTCGGCAGTTTTTTAATACAAGATATCCGAAACCGTGAGATGTATAGCATGTGCAATGCATTGCTAGTGATGGTACTATTTCTCTTCCAAATTTGACCATTACTGAGGCACCGTCGGTAGTGCAACCCACGATATGCTTATCTAGGTCCAAGCCAAAGTCTTCCAATCTTTTCCTAACGATTGCAATAGTTTTGGTGCTATCGAGAGAACCATTTATTTTCATGAGACCAAGAGACCAATGTTGATTTTCATCATGAACATTAATATTAATATATCTTTGGTTTTGCAAAGATGTATACTCATCCATTGTTAATGAATAGCGGATTCCTTGTCTCACCTGATTCTTGAAGTAGTTGACCAATTCATGTTTCTTTTTCTCATAAAAACTAAGCACCATTTTTCTGACACCATTATGGGAAGTTGGATGAGGCTTGTCGTATTTTATCTTTCTTAGGCTTTCTTGAATGAATTCACTTTTAGCAATTGATTGGAAACTCAGTCCATCTACACACGTAAGTTTCGAAATTTCCTCTTCTATGGACTTTTTTTTTGCACAAACTCTTCCACTGTTCTTTGTTTCTTCAATGGCTGATTAATCTGGTCGATGTTTATGCCATGAATATTTTTCATGTGGGATGATAAACTTGAAGTAAAACCTCCACAACACTAAAACTTTGTGACATATCATACACTCTGCTTCTTCTTTATTCTTACGAGTGAAATAATACCAAGCATTTGATTTCTTTGACATGATGGAGTATTAAATCTTAGAATCTTAACTGATCAATGTGCAATCATCCACATAACATTCAAGACTGAAGCATCAATTATTTACACTTATAAATAAACAAAAAACGATACGAAACGATGCAAAACGTAATTACTATGTTTTTAAACGTTTGGAAACGTTTGTTTCATAGAAAATGGACCAAAGTGATCGGAGACTTGCGCAAAAATGTGAAAACCGTTTTTTATCGTCGGTTTCGGTGATGATTAAAAATTTTCATCACCGGTTAAAAACCGGGTTCCATCTCTAATAGGAATGTAATGATTCCTCTACTGAAAACACTGATCATACCCAAATTGGAATACTGCTCGGTCCTAACATCCCCATATAAAAAAGAAGACATTAGACAGTTGGAAGGGATCCAGAGAAGCTTCACAGCCAAGATCAAGGGGTGCAAAGAACTAAATTACTGGGAAACGTTACGCGAACTAGACCTATATTCACTGGAAAGGAGAAGAGAGAGACACACACACACACCATTATTTACACTTGGAAAATAATGGAGAAACTAGTCCCTAATCTTACTCTGAACCCTATAACTCCCCAAACAACGGTGGAAAGTAGAAACGGTAGACTGTGTCGTATTCCCAAATTGAAGGCGAGACAGGGAACATCCTTAACCCTGAAAGAAAATAGTTTTGCGGTGAGAGGACCAAAACTGTTTAATCAGCTGCCCAAAGACCTAAGAAACACGAATGGAGTTGCAGTGGACATCTTCAAAAGAAGACTAGACGCCTGGCTGAGAACAATCCCCGATGAACCTGGCGTACTTGGCTATGTGAGGTGGAGAGCACAAGAAACCAACTCATTACTTCACCAGGCCAATTCGAGAAGAGGGGCGACAAGCTTGACCTTCGTGAAATGAGGAATCATCGCGCGGAACCTTTGTAGGGTTGTAAGGTAAGGCACATATATATATATATATATATATATATATATATATAAAATTTTATATATATATATATATATATACTGTATATATATATATTATTGGATAACTGAATAAATATAATAATTTCAGAATAAAATGGATCACGGTTGGCATATGTGGGTATGACAGAGTTTAACGATTGGCATAATAATTGTATAAAAACAAATAAACTGCTCATACAATTTACGTAAACAAAAGTGAATCATACACGTTATTAATTCTTTCCGAGTATTTTCGCTAATGAGTGTAGTTCCGTAATCCGTTTTCATTGACGAAAACTACATGAAAGAAGCGTTGATACTCTTCCATTTTGCGTTTGAGATGTGGCATAAACAAGACCTTAAGTATATATATAATAATATATACACCATGACGCATATAAAATATGTATAATATGAATATAAAACGTATAAAAGTATATATACTTCTCAAATTTACTTCCTTTCTCGTTTTCTTTTCATATATATAAAAAGCATTTTAATGGATAACTATAAAATTATTGCGAATACAAATATTTTCATTTGAGTAACGTATTATTATTTATGTATATAAATATTTACTTAAAAGAAAATATTTCTTAAGACATTATTATTACTATTATGTTGAAATTGTGAAGAATTTTTGCGAGTTTTTTTTACCTATGTACCAAATCTTAAATTATTTTCTGCCATTGTAAATATTGTATTCCATTGTGAGCTTTTGAATGAAACGTATATTTGATTTACTGTTCACTATTATATACACAATATATATTCTATTTGTATAGAATGAAAAAGAAAGGAATTCAAGACCTTTTCACTTTTATATATACAGTATTGTATGTGTACATATATATATATATATAAACACACACACGCACCTTGGTTTACTTCCGCCATAATTGTTCACTCTGATGAAGGTCAAGCTTGTCACTCCACCTTAGACCTACAGTTTAACGTGGAATCCGAACCACGCCCCACTACAGCCCAGCGTATATATATATATATATATATCGTTGGCGTTTCCGACTCTTTTAATTAGTGGGACCATATTGTAATACATTAAACATGCTTATATAATTTCGATGTGTAATTATATAGTACATTAACAAATAAAAAAATTAAGGTGGGACCTGGCACCACGAACCCTAATGGACGAAACGTCACTGTTATGTTCTCGTTAGATCCCCTGTACAATATGTGAGCTTTGTATTTTAGGAAATACATCTTTGTAACTTGAAATGCGAGCTTGTTTTCTCAAAACGAAAGATATTTATGTACTGGGCAAGAGGTGTAAAGGACGTATACCCATTTTGTCGACCAGACATTCTTTCCATAATCTAATAAAATAATTTAATTAAGCCTAACCTAACCCGAATAAGCTCAATCTAATCTACGCTAACCTAATTTAATTTATCCCCCCCCCCCCAACAAAAAAAAACTTATCGATGAAATGCCACGTGGAGAAATGTCGTTAGCTCGACTATTGATCGCCTCCTCACCGAAGAACGACTCTCAGCCTTTCTCCGGCACAAATTTTTATTTACGCGAGTTTAGCTACGATCGAAACTCTTATTTGGGGTTCGGAATAAGCGTCATAAGCCTCTTTGAATATAGTTTCTAAGATGAAATAATTATACTTCTCATCTCGCTTAAATGCGGAATAACGAACGTTGACATTTGTATAAAGGTCGTGACCAATCATTGGTAAGGGGTGATAAGGGGAAAAAATCCTTCTTTTCATTATATACTTAGTTAAATAAGCGACGCCGGGATTGATCAGTAGTGGCGATCACCGTTTTCTTCGGCATTCAGATGATGTATCGACCCGGAGATGGTTAGGATTCCACGTAAAGCTGTATAAGTCCTTTCCTTCACGCGCAACCTTCGTCATTAAAGAGGAGGTTTTACCCACCCCAAAACATCATTATTATTATTATTTATTAATTTAAAAGTAGATAATAAAAAAAAGAAAATATAAACTTTTCTCAATAATAAATTACGATTCTGGCAAAATAGATAATTTCTTTACAAAATTAAAAAGTTCAAACAAAAATTGATGATGTTTATTAAAAAAATAAAGGATCACCTGAAGATCAGGGCCCCCAGCCTTCTTTAGTTAGCCTGATAAGACTAACTAACGAAACTATCACGACGTAACCTAACCGATCGTTAGGTCAATTTACGCCCTTGACGATTGGTTAGGTTAAGTCGTGATATTTTCGTTAGTTAGCCTTATAAGGCTAACTAAAGAAGGCTGGGGGCCCTGATCTTCAGGTGATCCAAAATAAAAATTAGATATTCTTTTTAATAATATTAATTTTTTCAACGTTCTTTGAGAAAGTATTTTAGAAATATGTCATTTTGAAAACCTTGAGCCGATACCATCAATTTCACATCAGACACAAATGAGGAAGCGACAGAATAATAATAAATATACGGGCCTACTTAAAAAGAATCACGTACATACCTCGGGTCCACCTGAGGTTAGTACAACGGAAGGTGCGTGGGTGAACTTTTCGGTATCTGCAATATAAAAATTTGCATAAAAAATAGCTGTTGTCTCGAAAATGGTCTTTAATTTCTATTTACTTTTCTTTACATTCTTAATGTTTGGTTTCACTGGCTTTTATATTCTACAAACATAGCGCGGCCACCTCTGAACTGAAACATGAAGCCTGCAGCCGACATTTTTTTTTTGGAACAAAGAGAGGAGAATGGGAGATGACGATGATTATCATTATTTATCGGTTTATTTTAATTAGGACAGTAATAATAATAATAACAAGGGGTAAAGCGGGGGTAAAGCGGGGGTAAATTCATAAATTAACACTGGATCGTAGAGGAAACCTTAAGTTACATAAATTTTAAATCACAAATTACGTTTCTTTAACACCAAACAGCGACTTTGTGTCAAGGACCCCAGAAACGAGACTGGTGAACGAGGGCCTTTTTAAAATCTTGTAGACCTACCTACCCTTGATTGGCCGCCGTCTCCACAAAAGTAACGGTTATGACGTTTGATTCAATTTTAAAATAATTCTATATTAAAATAATTAACAATAATTTATATTAACATTCGGATAATTTTGTTCCCTTTTAAAATAATTAGTAACAATTAATTATCATTATAAATTTCGTAGCGAGTATAGTTTACGTCCTCCTGACGCAAAAGGGGACACAAACTACACTAGGTCAAAGTTGGGGAACGTAAACTACACTAGGATCTTTAGGAGATATTTTTTAAATGAATCCATCAAATAAAACGTTAAAACTAACAGAAAATTACGACTTAACCTAACCAATCGTCAATATATATATATATATATATATATATATATATATATATATACTGTATATATAACGTAAAGAACGACGCTTTGTATAGGAGAATATTCCGCGCAAGATAAGGAGAGAACGCGGAATATTCTCCTATACAAAGCGTCGTTCTTTACGTTAATTATACTGCGTGTTTGCAGTTTAAATAAATATATATATATATATATATATATATATATATTATATATATATATATATATATATATTGACAATTGGTGAGGTTAAGTCGTAATATTTTCGTTAGTTTTTAACGTTTTATTTGATTAGGTATACGCGGACATAGTTCGGGAACCTAACGTAGGCCCATAGGGGGACGTAAACTACACTTGCTCCTAAATTTCATATTCGAATTCAACACACGACACTGCAAAATTAGCTTTAATATTAAATCGTTCATTCCAACGTAAAAAAAAAGGTCAGTTCAAATTAATCGACCCAAAATAATATCCAACTTAACCTTTCAGCATCCAGTGTCACTTCACTGATTATGCTTTGGCTCATGCCAGACAATTTTATCCAGTCTCTGAAAAAGACCTTGGGTCAACATATTCGTAACCATATATTCAATATAATATACCAGTCTCTTCCCAGTACCAGATTCCGATTTAATTCTTCGCCCAAGTGCGAAAAATCCGGGAGTGAGAATGTAAAATGAGGCAATTCTCAAATCGATTCATTCTCACTGTAGGATTTCTCACCTGAAGTCAGAGTTTGCTTAGAAAATACCCCTCGGGCCCGTAATTACCTTCCGGTCTCTTTTCACCCTTTTCCAAATTTGGAGTTCCCAAATGCGGAGCTATTGAAGAATAGGGACTCCAGCCTTCTTTAGTTAGGCTTATAAGGCTAACTAACGAAAATATCACGACCTAACCTAACCAATAGTTAGGTTAACTGTACGCCCTTGACGATTGGTTAGGTTAGGTCATGATATTTTCGTTAGTTAGCCTTATAAAGCTAACTAAAGAAGGCTGGGGTCCCTATTCTTCAATAGCTCCCCAAATGCAGTCCGAGGATGGGAATGGGGAAGACATTGAATGATACTGAGATGCGAGTTACTATAAAACACACAAAACACACACACTATATATATATATAGGGTGTCCATAAAGTCACGCATCATAGGAACATAAACAATGTACAGTATATTTATTTATGTCTCCATCAGGCCAAATATGTTGAGGAACATTCAAAGAAACCTGCTTTTTCGTTTACAAACATGTTTTGAGATTGGTGGGAATTATTTCTAACAAATAAATAAACTAAAATAAATGTATTTTCATATGATGCGGGACTTTATGGACACCCTATATATATATATATATATATATATATATATGCATATAACTGCAATGACCGCGCAGTATATAAATGAATAGAAACGACATAAGTGTTAAGGAACGTTTCTGCACACGAGGAGGAGAGATAACGAATAATGAAAAATGAGGCGAACCGCCCGGGAATCGAACCCAGGGCCTTCCAATTGCCCTCCTCCTCGTGTGCAGAAACGTTCCTTAACACTTATGTCCGTTTCTATTCATATATATATATATATATATGCAGCGTAACAATAACTGAAAAATTTTAATATAAACCTTTTACTACTGTATACTGTAATTCTAAAATTTAAATATATTTTTATTTTATTATTTTTAATAAAAACTAAATCTATAAATATTTAAAATTAGAAAAATCCTTAACTTTAAAAAGAAATAAAATATAATATGACAAAATAGAATAAAAACCACGATAATTACATATTTTTAACGTATATATATATATATATATATATGAAAAATATTCCAACCAGGATTCGGACTCGCTTGAGACCTTTGACTCGTGGAGTCGCGGGCGCTGACAGCTTGGCTACCACAGGATAAACGTTAACACAATCTGACGCATATTTCATCATCATTCGGGTGATAAAATATGCGTCAGATTGTGCTAACTTTTATCCTGTCATAGACTAGTGGTGAGCACTCGCGATTACATCATTTCAGGCTAATGTCATTCTCTTACCATGACATTTAATCGACAAGTTATTGTGGGTTAGATTAAGTGAGATTAAGTTAGATTAGGTTTGGGTAAGTTGCTCGATTAGAGGGTAGTAGTATAGCCGCAAAAGGGGAGAGTGCAAGAATGTTGCAAGTTATTATGTAATGTTGCAAAGGGGGTGGGGTTGTTGCAAAGGGGGGGGGTTGCAAAAAAAGAAGAAAAAAGAAAGAAAAAAGAGTACTGGCCTTTGTTGCCAACCTAGGTTGCAAGGGGCATGCAATGGGGGCCTCCCCCAAGCTATTCCCCCCAAAGGACCAGAGAGAAAGGAGGAGAGAAAGGAGGAGAGGTGTTCACCTGGCAGGAGCCAAGTGCATATTAAGACTTCAGCCGAGTAGGCGTTGTTTTATAGGCTCCTAATCAGCCAGAATCAGCCAGTTGACTGAGCCAAGGGAGGAGGGGTGCACCTGAAGGAGAGAGAGACGCCTGAAGGAGAGAGAGACACCTGTAGGAGAGAGAGACACCTGTAGGAGAGAGAGAGACGCCTGAAGGAGAGAGAGACACTTGAAGGAGAGAGAGAGGAGTTCTCCCCCAAGTTATTTTCGTTTTCCTAACCTAAGAGGCCACTAAGGGGTTTTACCAAAGGGCCTGAAAGAGAAGGACCAGAGGTCCTTGCTCGGCTGGGAGCCGAGCTTGAATGAGTCTTTCACCAACTTCGCGGTCTTTTATAAGCCTCTATTCTGGCTGAGTTGCCAGATAGCGCAATGTGTTCAGTTGCTGAGTTGTCAGATCGCACCATGTATGCAGATGCTGAGTTGCCACATCAAGCCATGTAATCGGGTGCTGATGTGCCAGATCGCACCATCAGATAGCGCCATGTATTCCAGAAATATTAATCATCCATTGTGTAACACAATATGATGGTAGTTATTCCAATTAAATTCTGTATATTAAATAAATACACACTCAATCTTTATTAATTGCGTACCTTTCCAGTTTTTTTGCAATGATCGGATTGCTCTTGCTAGATATATATATATATATATATATATACACACACATTCTTTTAAACCTCTTATGTTAGGTAAATATATATATATATATATATATATATATATATATATATATATATATATATATATATTTATTTTATATCATTAATTTTAGTTAGAAGCAAATTTAACTTGAACTTCATTGAACTTAAACTTTTCGCGACAAATAACAGTTTACCTTCGAAAACTTCATAATAGAAAATAATTAATTTTATGGTTAACTAGTTTATTTCGTTTACTATAATTATATATATCTTTTAAACAGCTTATGATACATATATATATATATATATATATATATATATATATATATATATATATATATATATATATATATAGTGTTTCACTATAGAGGTATAGATGTATATAGGGTTTTACAATAGATGTATATAGTGTTTAACGATTAGAATCAAATATAACATTAACTTGAACTTCGTTAAACTTAGTTAAACTTATCGAATGTTCTGAAAGCACGGCTTATAATTTCCTTCCCCATATCCGTACAAAAATAGCACTTCAAGACATATTGTATAGAAATAAGGTAACACAAGCAGCAACTCATAATGAGAGACCTTCCCCCAATCCCTGATAAGTCTCCCTTCACTTCAAATGAAGAGAAATTATGAAACACACGCTTGTCTGTGCACAAAGCATATAAAAAACCATAATATATTTATATAGTTAATCAATCGAGCCCATCTATATATAGATGTTTATAGTGTTTTACAATAGATGTACATAGTGTTTAACGATTAGGTCCATCAAATAAAGCATTTCAACAATGATTTCACTGTTTCAGAAAGATTTACGTATGACTTAAAATATATTATTGATATGCCTAACTTAAGATCAGGATGCTTTTATAGTTTACAGCATCTTTTAAAAGTTTAACTCCCAAGTTATAAAGTAATTATCAACCGGATTGATTAAAAGTAAAAGCAACTTTCAATATATTTTAGTAATATAGCAGAATTAACAAAGTTGCCCAATAAATAATTCGTTAGACAGAAAATGAATTTTTATAAGGGATACCCAACTAATTATGACGCATATTAAATTAAAAAATAATAACAAACGTAAATAAAGCGTATATTAAAAAAAAATTTCGTTTTATTCTTTCCTTCTTATTGATAACTTATTTAAACTATTCTCTGTATATGTGCTTATTTAATCAATGATTTAAGTTTAAAAGTAAAAACTGTTTTCTGTAAAAACATATGATGATGATTATTTTATTCTGTTCTTCGGAAGAGCTTCAATTCGGTTGTCAGATACCACTTTTTACCATTATTATGGTGAGTTGTCTCCAACTAAAAGATTTCGTTGTGAACAGCAACTCATAATGAGAGACCTTCCCCCAATCCCTGATAAGTCTCCCTTCACTTCAATCCACTTTTTACCATTATTATGGTGAGTTGTCTCCAACTAAAAGATTTCGTTGTGACTCAATTTTCATTATAAACATTCGAATATCAGTGGGGAAAAACGAACGGAAATGAAAATTTATGAAACAATTCGACGATCGTCATTCCCCAATCCCGTGTATATATATATATATATATATATATATATATAATATATATATATATATATAATATCTAAGTTGTATCGAGATGAAAATTTACGAAACACACGAGTCTCATTCCATGCGAAAAAAAATTGAAACAATATGAAAATTTACGAAACAATTCAATTAAAAGTTGAAATTAACCAAAACACAATTCGCTAGAGGAAAGGTATTCCGAGAATCTGCCCAACTCGAATGACCATAATGACCTTTCTCCTAGACAGCTTGAACAAAACCTCTCTCGACTCCATTTCTTAGATATGCCCACAATTATATATATATATATATAATATATATATTATATATATATAGAGAGAGAGAGAGAGAGAGAGAGTTTTGTTCAAATAACGGGATATGCTTGTTTACCATTTGTGTTCGAACACAATTGTTCGAGCACAATTGTTCGAAAAACAGTTGTTCGAATTATTCGACGTTATATTGAATTGGAAAGGTTTTCACCCCCACCTTAGACCCACAGTTTAACATTGGAAAATTCTGAAACCTGACTCAGTGCCAAAAAAGAAACACCAAATAATTGTCCCCTAGCGCAATTGGAAAGGTTTTCACCCCACCTTAGACCCACAGTTAACATTAGAAAATTCTGAAACCTGACTCAGTGCCAAAAAAGAAACACCAAATAATTGTCCCCTAGCGCAATTGGAAAGGTTTTCACCCCACCTTAGACCCACAGTTTAACATTAGAAAATTCTGAAACGACTCAGTGCCAAAAAAGAAACACCAAATAATTGTCCCCTAGCGCAATTGGAAAGGTTTTCACCCTTCCTTAGACTCACAGTTTAACGTTGAAACCGAATGTTCTTTTAAAATATAATTAGGATATATTTCTTTATAACCTCTCGATTACATTAGTGACTAATGATGCGGGAAAATCTGAGTAAATATTTTCTCGAAAACTATGGGTGATAGAAAAATTCTGAAACCATATTTGGAATCAGTATCAAAAGTTCTATACGAATCACCAAAATAATTTTCAAAGGAGAATACGAGCATTAAATCTATTGGTGAAAATATATATATATTACTCGTCCGTCCCGTTATAGCGGATTGGTACACGTCATAGCTCCACCCAGCTACATCGCAGCCAATCACTACGAACATCTGGTTTTGGGCGGAGCTTGGCGATTTGTGCCTATAAAAGGGGATATTTTTCAGTTGGAGTAACAGTAGCTATTTTCGCGTCAGTGAATAATCATTCCCTCCACCATGGACCTGTACGTCTCCCAGACTTGTATGAAGAGAGGATACTGCAGCATTAACGACAATTAGCCTTTTTAAATGCGGTTTGACCGTGATGAATTATTTACAACGCAAACCGTAGAAGATATTTGCAGTGACGCTCCTTACAATCCGACGCAAGGGACTACCATAGAAATGTAAGTGTCTATAATTAGAATTTATATATATATACAGGGTGGGCGGAAAGTAGCTCCCTAATTTAAATTACATATAAATTATTGTATAAATGTGATTTTATTGTTATATTGTTATGGTGTGTTCTCTAAAGTGGTACAATTGTAACGTTCATTTTTTTTTTTCATTTCAGCTTGAAGGGTAACATGGCTGAGCGTTAAACTGCAGGAGCGTGCCCAGTTGGCGGCACGGTACGAAGTTTGGCATCTGTCGTTCGAGTTCAAAAGATGGTGGCGGGCCATTCACGGACCACGTGCCCAAGTGGACCCGAAACAATCAAGAACTGCCACTCTCGAAGCTCATGACCACGGGGTCTGTGGCAGATGTTTCGAAGATGTGGTCGCCCTTCGACATCCAGGGCCCAGGAGACGGTTGCAGCAGTTCAGGAAATGTTCGCAGGAGGTCCACGAAAGTCAACTCGCCAGGCAGCTCGGGAAAGTGGACTCTCCCGCTACTCAGTGCGAACTGTGCTGAAGAGGAGCTGAACTGGCGTGGCGTGAAGCCGCATTACTGCCAATCTCTCTCGGACGAGGACTGCGACATTCGCATGGAGTTCGGGGAAATCATGCTGGCTTGGCATGAAGACTGGCCCATCTCTTCCGCACATCCTCTGGAGCGACGAGGCGGTGTTCCCGTCGGAGGCTTTGTCAACCGCCACAATTGCCACTACTGGGCAGGAGAGATCCCATGGTTACCGCTCGAAAAACGCAGAATCGGTTCAGTGTAACGGTGTGGTGTGGTATGACTTCAGATCGTTGTGGGCCCGTTCCTTCTGCGCAACACCATGAATGCTGAGCGTACCTGCTATGTTGCGAAACGAGGTCTGGCCGGTTGTCAGCAATGGGAGAAACATCGACGATCTGATATTATGCAAGATGGCGCCCTCCGCACTTCGCTCTTGTGTCCGTGAGTGGCTGGATGCCCACTTCCCTGGGCGTTTGGATGGGTCGTCGTGTCCACATCAATGGCCAGCCAGGAGCCCCGACTTGACACCGTGCGACTTCTTTCTTTGGGGGTGGTAAAGGAAGAAGTCTAACCGCACCAAACCGAGGACATTGGAAGAACTGGAGGACCGAATTCGGGAAGTCATGTCCTCCATCCCGCCGGAGTTCCTGCTAAAGTCAGTGGACGCCATTCCTGGGCGGCTCCAGAAGCTGGTGGAAAGAGTTGGAGCCCACATTGAATTTTAGAGAAAACCTACCATGTATGCCTACCTTTTCATATTATTTCTTCTGAAATAAATGGATAATATACGTATTTTTTTACAATCCAAAATAGGGAGCTACTTTCCGCCCCACCCTGTATATATATGGATGGGGTATAGTATCTCGTCAAATAGATACTCGCGAAAAATGTCAATCAATGTTATTTTGTTACCCCATTATGCTAAAATCGAAATTTTATGGCATTCATGTTATTCCTCGAACCAAAGATATCTTCACATAATGGGGATCTGTCTGTATACTCTGTATTTGTTTTAAAAGCATTATTCCTTTAGGTCCGATGAGATTTGACACGTTTATACATTCTTTTGAAGAATCTCGGAATACGGGGGATACACTGAACAGTCAACAATGTCACACATCCTCCCATGGACCTGTACGTCTCCCCGGAATTGTAGATAGAACGTGATACTGCAGCATTAACAGCAATTAGTCTTTTCAATGCGATTGACCGTGGCGAATTATTTCCAACGCAAACCGTTGAAGATATTTGCAGTGACGCTCCTTACAACCCGACGCAGGGGGCTACCATAGAAATGTAAGTGTCTATAATTCGTTTTTATATATGGAGAGTTGTAGTATCTCGTCAAATAGATACTCGCCAAAAATGTCAATCAATGTTATTTGGTTATCCCAGGGTTGAGTACACGAGTGAATCAAAATAGTACAGGCGCTGTCTATTTTAAAATAGACAGCGATCCAGTGAATCCCTTCATTACCGATGATGTCTGTGTTCACAATAAGACTACCGCATTCTCGCGTACTTGGCAAACTCAATGTTTCGCAACCGCCGTAAATTTGGAGCGTGTGACTCGCTCCATTACTTTCTGAAGTGTATTAGCACCCATTTTAAAAGTCAGTGATAACGCTCCTAAATCTATCTACTTCTATTAGGGCTTGCGATTCGAGATATACTAGTACACTAATAGGAGCGTCTATAGGCTTGGCGAATTCCAGCCGCACTGAGATGTTTCCGCTCTGCTGTGGGGTTAAATGGGTATTTACGCTAGCAGATAAGTCAGGTGTAATGTCAAACGGGTAAAGGTTAAATTGATCAATGAATTCTTCCTGCGTTACCCCATTCCCAAGCTCATCACAATCACCTGCAATATGGGTCAGATTACTATAGGCTCTGGCACAAAGAGGTAACACAGCGTCTGATGAATAGTCCGTACCATTGTTCCACCCAAAGCAGTGCCATTAACGTATAGTTATATTTTTAAGTCCGAAATTCTCGAATTTAAAGGCACTCTTTTTATATTTTCCATTCACGAAGCGTGGTCCTGCATGCCGATTAATATCCTTTTAGGAAGATTTCCCATGGCAATGTTTTCTATCTGCTTCGATGCCAACCCTGCAGGAACGTATATAGTTTGATCTGCACTCTGTTAATAGGATATTTCACTGTAGCGTTTAGTAAATTTTTCTCAATTTCTAGTTGTTTTGGTGAACTTAATTTCACTCGCCGTACGCAGAGGTATGTGTCCATAATGTGAACCACAACGGGCTTTGCACCCTCTTCTTGATTCGCATCCAGATTTAAGCAGATCTCAGGACTCGTGCGGGTGAGCTTTATTTTCATATCCACCCCGTTCACAAGCAACTTCTCCTGGAAAGTGAAATCTGTGTGCAACCGTCCAAAACACTCGTATTATTTCATTTTAGAATTTTTAAATTTGTCCTTTATACTATCATCTTTAGTTTGATAATATCCCTCCGCACTTAAAAGGTAGCCTTCGCTTCTTTGGAAAAGTTGAGGACATTTCCAGATAGGCTCGTAGATGATAGTACCCCGTGCCTGCCGATATGTTGGTCTGATTTAAATATACGTCACACTGGTTGAATATGGCGTGCAGAAAGTTTGTTTCAGGGTATACAGCATATTTGTCATCGCAGACCGTTCCATCAGAATGGGCTATACGTAGCTTAGCGTACATGTGCACACAGCTTGGATCAAAAAAGTAAGGACCTGAGCTGGGTATCACGAATTCTATAGGTGCACTCGGGGAACTAATTGTGTTTAAAGGGTTAATTGTAATAAAATCATGTGCTCAATAGAACTTGGGTTGGCGGAGCTCAAAAAGGACAGCTCCGTTTACAGCATTGTGGAACTACATGGGTGGATGAAGCGTGCCATGGCGAAATAGTGACTCCTCTCTCGACAAATGGTAAACAAACTATGATTCATGAGATCAATATCCTTAGCTTATATCAGTCAAAAAAGTGGTCAACCATAGGTTTCATTCGCTTACAGCACTTCTTTTTGATAGCCTTTTACGTTTAATACCACGTGACCCCTTCTTCTTCCGGGGAGCCCTCTTCTTCCCGCCACCACGCATTTTTCTCTTTGCATCTTTGATGATTTCATCCCGTGTACGCTTTAAATGTTTTTTTAGAGCTTCTTTAGGTTTAGCCCCGGCCAATATGTCTTCTGCAGTGTTAAGGCCTGATTGTAGCGCTTTCCTTCCAAGGTATCTGGCACCCCTCTTCAGCAAAGGAACAGCCGTACGTAGTATGGATGAAAAAATGGATCCAAGTCCACTACCGCGCTGGTATCGCATCCCTCGATAGACGGTGAAAGGCTTTCTATCCATTACAACTCAGTGCGTCGAAAGTGTAGCTTCACTGTTAAGGTCCCGTTACCGAATAGGAAGTTTTCGCCCTCAATCGTTCTTATATATATTGTGTATGGTTTATTAAATTAGTTGCGACATCAACATAATGGGGTCTGTCATATGTAATACTCAAACTCCTTCCTCTATGGTTGGGATGTGAGCAATGCGCAGCAGGCGTGCCTGGGTATCCCCAACAAACTGGTGCCACTATATTACTGTAAATATAGCACATGTCTGGGGACCTTCAGCCAATTTCTCCATCTCAATTGATACATTAATCTGGACAAGTTATACTGTGTCTCGTGAAATGTGTCTCTTTGGAAGGCTGCGCTATATCGGCCGTTGGTTAGAATTTTGAACTTTCTATGTTCTTTAAGACGTCTGTTAGTCTTTGATTTTAGGATTAGTGTATGTGCAGGGTGTTTACGATTTCGTATACTAAATCATTCGTAAGGTTTGAGTTTCTTAAACTTACGTTTAAGCCTCTCACAACATCCTCGGCCGAACCATATTGACCCGGCCCTAGTCTTACTTCTGTACTGTAATACCGTGCAATCTTAGTCCGAGCGATGCGCATAGTTTCATCCATAGCTACCCCAGCTTTTTCACACTCGTCAATGTCTCTAAGAATCGTAAAAACGGTTTCTTTATGTTCAATATTTAAAAGACGGTGTCCAGCTGAATTCGCATATCCCCACCTCATACGAATCACGACCCAATTCAATGTGCCCATGGAGTTCTGTTACAAAGTTGGCTAGTGTGTTGTTAGGGTGTACAGACAGGGACGAGGAGGACGGGAGTGTGACGTAGAAATGTTAGGAGCCATGTTGCATACTATTTAAGCTTCATTATTGCATCAGCTTTTATATAGGTGTTGAAGCTTTCTGGGTACCCTAGCCATTTCACCAGGTACATTTTTCTCCTTCCTGAACCTTTGCTTCCTAAAATTTTCTCAATTTTAAACACATTTTTTTCTAAATTAAACGCAACTTTCTGCAATTCCTCGCGGTAAAAGCCTCCTGAGATTTCTTTCCATTCAAATCTTCAATGTAATACATCATTATCTCACCTTTAGTCTCACAGCCCTAACTTTAAAAATCTCGCGTGTCCATCCTTGCTCAAAACCCTTTGCGAATTTATTCCCCGAACGCGACAGCCTTACATAATCATTGATTTTGAAGCGCGCAGAGTGTGGTGGTGGTGGTGATCCATCTCTTCTCGGGAGCGTACCTCTTTCTAAAACTTCGTTAGGTGTTGTCCCAATCGTGCGATGGTGTGAGCGGTGTAGGATGATGCCAATGATTCCAGAATGTCTAGAAATCTGTATGTGTTTTTATGTGTAAAATAACGATGCATGCGTTCCTTTATGGTGCGCTGAACTCTTTCAGCTAAAGAAGCCTTATGTATAGAATTGGTTGTGTAATAGCTGATATTAAACTCTGTCAACATGTTCTGAAAAGCACGGCCTATAAATTCCTTCCCCATATCCGTACAAAAATAGCCAGGAACCCTGTTTTCTTTTAAACATTAGCGTTTTGGTGGCTTTAGCAACTGTTTCAGGTGATTTATTTTTCAGAGGAACTAGCCACAGATATCTAGAGAATACGTCTATTATGAATAGAATGTAGCGGTAACCATCGTTATACACAGAATATCTTTGCATGTTGTTAAATCTGCTTGCCAAATAGAATCAATCGAGGAAGCCGTTGTCTTGGCTGTTTTAAACCTTTTTCTCACAGGCTTATGAAGCGTATAAGCGTCCTGCTCCCTCAAAAATCTTTCAACATCTTTTTTTCCTACTCCGTAAACACTTCTGTACAGTCTATCTACGCCGCCGTAAGAGGATGGGGTAGAAATGTCATAATAGCGTTTAGTTAATACGTTAGCCATTTGCGTATTTAGAGGCACGTGGGTAGGGTGGTTTAACTCTTCTTGCTCCTCTTCAAAGGTGTTACCGCCGGGGGTGACGGCGCCTTCAATTGTGTCACAGGCGTTGCATGTTCCAAGTCTTTTAACCTGTTCAGATTTCCTATCAACGTTTTAGGGACATTTATTTGTTGTAGTCTTGCTTTAATATGCTTCCATCCTGATGGTGATGGCCTATCCACTTTCTCACCAGATCATGGACAATGTCTACGATATTCGATCCCTGTACCTTTGATCCTTCCACAATGATCTCCCCTGTATCGGTCCATTGTACGGCGGGATCCTCATTCAATAGATTATAAAGACTTAAGCCTTTACTCCTCAATGTAAGTGGGAGGGTATTTTTAATACAAGTTCGATATGTTGTGTGGCTAATCTTTTTGGTTGGTCAGCTGTGTCGTCGGGCACAGTCCTATGTCACCATCGTCCCCTGTGCTGTGCCTAATAACCACAGGAATCTCTGTAGGGCTCTTATAATTTCGTACTCGTGAAGAAATTTCTGCAGAGCTTCTTGGTATAAGATTCTTTTCTCATCAGGTGTTTTTTCACTGTTAATAGGGCTAACAATTCGCTTTCCATTCTTTATGTCTGCTTTTACGGGGATCTAGATACGTGTCTGGATTCCTTTGCAGTGAAGCGTACACCTCGTGGGGAATCACTACCACTTTCTTCATTATATTAATCTAGTCAGTAAAGGACCCAAAACTGAAAATAAGATGGGGAGAAATGACCCTCCTGTTTGTACAATAATTCGTTTTTTCTTCGCTACAGTTTGGCTTTACGAGCGAGTGCACGTATTATGTTCTTGTAGCGGCGTAGGCGAGCCTTCTGATGGGTTTTCATTGATACATTGCAATTATGACGTTAAGACAGATTTCACAGATGCATTTTAAAAAGTCGGCGTCGATATTTTAATAAACATCTGCTGCATTGCCCTGGGCAGTCGATGGTAGATTTTTATTAATTCACGGTATTTCTTTAGTCTCTTTGTCATTCTGGAATATACACCGTTTCAGGCTCGTTTGGAAATATATTCGTTCGCAGAAGCACTCTAACGTGTTTCGCGGATGAAGGTCGCAAAGCAAATATCCGTAACGCGTGCTTGTAGCTTCTTTATAAACTTCAAAACTCCTTACGCTGATTCGGGAACATTTGATTGGCTAATACCCCAATTTGTGATACATCTCTACGTTGCGCGAATAAGACTAGATATTGCGTATTTAACGACACATCGCGCATGTATCTATTTTTGAAAAATAGATTCTGATTGATGAAGAACACGCTTATGTTAAGATGGTGGGAGAATACTGTAAATGTCTCGGCAAACGTTTTATCCATCTCCAACATGAGATCGTCGATTACAATGATTGTATGTTCATTTCCCTTTACGAATTAACGTCATATACGCCTTTGTGGAACAAAATATCATCTTGGTACTCGTTGAACACTGATTGATACGTCGAATAGCACCATATAACTTTATGCACAAATTTCGAGAACATCTCTCCCTTTTCTTTAATGATTTTAAGCATAAATACAGTTTTACCACATCCTGTAGGTCCAGATATAATACATGTGGATGGACTCGTGAATCTGAATTTTTCTACAGAGTCCATTTCTAACACGTCACACTCCTAAGTGGGTCATTTACAAAATATTACAAATTTTGAGTGCTGTTCCTTATATTTCTTCTCCCACAGAACGTGAATGACGATGAGGTAGAGAGCCCATCATTACGGATGACCTCGACGACAGTGTAGTTGTGATCTCCTCCCCTGAACCCTCACAGCGATACCAGTAACACGTCCAAAGCGGAGGTATGAGATACCCACGTCAGGTACAAAGCGACCGAAATACGCGCCTGTTGCACCAGTAATAGATCCCCAACCCTCAACCTCTTACGCAACAAACCCCCCAGCCAGCACCTAATATATCCCCTTATTCATCCGCCGCCCCCCGTTCTGTTAAGTCTACAATAATAGAGCCCCAACCATCAACCTCCTACGCAAACAGGCCCCCCATCAGCAGAACACATTCGGCTAATATACCCCCTAATTCATCCGCCGCCCCCCGTTCTGTTGAGGAAGATATAACGCTCGAATTGCGTCGCCTCCGCAGCCCCACCCCAGCCCTGACTAGAAATCGGTATAGAGTCAGGGTCGACCCTAGAGTCATGTATAGCAATGGTATGAGCGCGGACTACGCCGGGTTGTAGAGCTTATTATAGAGTTTGCTCTTCAGAATCGCGACGAGCGTGAAGTCAGGACGAGTCTGTCCTTTGGATTCGGGTCAGATGACGGTGATGTAGACGATTATTGGGTGATAGTGCCATTTAGACGTTTGGCGGCTGAAGATGTAGAATATATATTAGGACGTATAATGCAAGCCGCCCAAAGTAGTATAGCCTTCAATATGGACAACTTCACGGTAAATATTGACCATGTATACCGTGTTGCGGGTCATAGTGCCATACCGTATACTCTTAACCTCAATTCTCAAGCTATTTATAGACAGCATATAAACGTCGATCGTGGTTGCGGCTTTATAGCAGTACTTTAGCACGTATGTTTTACTGTACAAAATACACGAACTCAAAAAATTTGGTTGCCTACAGTCGTGGAGCGTGCCCGTAAACTAGCTGTAGACTGTGAACTTGAATTTGACTGTAATATGGGTCCTGAAGAGCTGAGAAGGTAGAACAGGAAATGAATGTCCGCGTATTTGTGTTTGGGTTGGATGATCGTCGTAGGACTGTGTATGTTTTAAAAGCTGTGTGAGAGATCGTACAAGGCCCCTACTTATTTTAGGATTGTCAGGGACAAACGTATCTCCCATCCGTAATATAAGGTGGCTTTACGCGAGTTATGACAAAAGTCGAAAATATGGGAGACATCAGATTTGTGTAAGGGGTGCCTCGAGTTTGCGGATGATATAGTGAGACATTGTAAAGAATGTCACATGGTATGTGAGCAGTGTAAAAGCACCAAATGTGAAAGCCGTTTAGTTGAAGCTGAGAAGAGAGACTGTGATGTGTGTAGACGCACATTTTTCAATAATAGCTGTTTTGATTTCCATAAATCAATTGGACACGTGCAGGAAAATGAGAATCTGTGAATGTGGTATGTTTCACACAATGGATAATTGGGGAAAATTTAAGCACAAGTGTGACGTAATTCACTGTCCTACATGCCAGGAGGAATATAAGGCGGATGGAGTAAAGCATGTATGTTATATGAAAGATGCTAAGCCTAAAAATAACCCTTGTATAACTGTATACTACGATATAGAAACATATACGAACGCTGAAACCAAAGAGGTAATTCCACATTTACTGCAAGTCGCAACCACCATCGCATCATTATGTTTTACGGTGTTCAAGAATAACTTCATGCCGAAAGACGCCTTAGCCATTATTCACCGAAACAATCCCCGCAGTTACGGGCACAAGGCTATTTACTGGCTCATACACCTACAGCAACAGACAGGTGTATACATAAAGCACGCCCGCAACACGGGTGAAGTACCCATTAAGATTAATGGACGTGTTTTTTGGGTTGATGGGTTAAGTGAAAACCGTGTCACTGGTGTGAAGACTGTGTACTCCTTTAACGGTTGCTGGTGGCATGGATGCCCCCGTCCTGAGTGCGGAATCACCGGAGATATCCACGGTAGGTCTCCTGCCGACTGTCTTGCATCGACCCGCACCCGCGATCAACTTATAGGATCACAGTTCACTCACAAAGTCTTGTGGGAGCATGAATATGATGCACGGATGGAGACAGACGAGGTGTACCGTGAGGAAATAAAACGATCAAGCGTTCAATGGTGCTGGATCCTCTCAAATGTGGTGATAGCTTGTTTGGAGGACGTACAAATCCTTTCAGACTATACTTCCACCTACGGAGGGCGTGAAGCTCCATTACTACGATTTCTGTTCTTTATACCCATACGTGATGAAGAGCAATCCGTACCCCGTGGGCGCTCCTGAGAAACTGGTGGGACCTAGCCTACCCTCCATCAATGAATTTTCAAAAAATTTGAATGATCGTTACTTTGGGCTCTCTTTCGTAGACGTACTCCCCCCACGCAATTTATGGATGCCGATCTTACCTGTCGTTATCGACGACAAGCTCATGTTTCCCCTGTGCGTGAAGTGCGCGGAAGAGGATAACGGCGAATGTAACCATATACCCCACAGCGTAAGATCAGAGGCGTATATACAAGTCCTGAGTTGGCCCTAGCCGTGCGCCATGGTTATAGAATACTGAAGATACATGAGGTGTGGAGGTTTCAGAAGCTACCCAACCTTTTCACACCATATATAAACACCTTTTTGAAGGATAAGGTTGAGGCATCAGGGTATCCGCGAGGAGTTGATACCGAAGATGAAAAGTCTGCCTATATTCAACGTTACCGCGACCGCGAAGGTATACAACTTGATCGTGTCCAAATTGTAAAGAATCCTGGCAAGCGCTTTAGTGCAAAGTTGTGTCTAAACAGTCTATGGGGAAAATTTGCGCAGAATACCGGCAGAGGGAGCATTCATTTGGCACAAAGTTATAGCGATGTCTGGGATTATGCCAATGCCCCCGATAAAGAGGTCATGGAGATCGTAATGTAGGTAATACTTACGTAATAAAGTACAACAACACTGAATTTGCCACAGATACCTCAAGGGTTACAAACATACCTGTGGCCAGCTTCACAACAGCCTACGCCCGTATAAAACTTTGGGGTCTATTGCATTCTCTTGGGCGGAGAGTATTGTATGCCGATACAGATAGCGTGATATTCACAGAGAGGGAGGGTGAATACATGCCCACTATTGGGGAGTTCCTCGGCGAGCTCACTGATGAGATCAAGGATGAGTATGGGGACAACGCATACGCCGACTCTTTTGCCTCAACAGGACCTAAGACTTATGGGGTACGGGTCAGGGTGGGGGAGGAAATGAAATATATCGTGAAGGCAAAGGGTATTACGCTCAACCATGCGAATCGGGAGGTTGTTAACTTTGAGTCGTTGAAGGATCTAGTATGTTTGGACGATGATGACAACCTCCCCAACTAATTGTAGGCACCCACAATTTTCGGGCGCAGAAGCTGGGGGGCGTGAAGGAACTTAGGGGTACGATGGTGTGCCGTAACACCTATAGGAAACGTTACCAGTTACCTGGTACCTATGATACCGTACCCTTTGGATACCAATGATGCTTCTAACTCACACGTCTTGTATATAATCGTATCTATTGTAATTATATATTATATATATATAACTTGAATATCTCGTTTATTAAATCGTATTTGTAAATATATATAACTTGAATATCTCGTTTGTTAAATAAATCATGTTTCAAATAGCGTTTCACTTTCTCCTTTGTGTGTGTGTGTGTGTGTGTGTGTAGGTGAAAGTTCTAAGCTCCGCCCACTGTAAGACCGTGAGTCATGCTACTATCTGGGAGTCCCTGCGTGGTCAGTCGACCGCAGTAAGCCCGAGAGATCAGACGTGTATTCAGAATGTCTACCTACCTTTAATATTGCTTGTACAACGTTTACGAAATGGTATTCAGTAAAGTGCCAGGATGTGGTGGATACCGAAAAACTTCCTATTCCTCCCTCCTATGCCTCTTTTAAAAACACATTGGATTGTGCGAAGTTCCAAGATGTACAAATACTCTACGGATGTTCTGGTGAGACCGTTGAAGGCTTTCGTTGCACAGACGATGTGCTGAAGTATACTGCAGAGCTAAACTTTATAAAGTCTCACATACACCGTGAAGTAAAAGAAACAACGCGTGCAGAAGAGAAGCAGCAGGTATGGATAATGAGTCTTGCTGATGGGTGGTGTGACAAGCGGTATTACGTCATGCTACACCATGTCGATTACTCATACCCTACGACTGAAAATGTGAATCTCGTGATCATGGACAATCTTAAGTATTTTTATCACTATATTAACGTATATCATGATGAGGTTCGTAGTGAGGTTGTGGCTAGTGCCCTGCGTGAATTTTTAACAGAGTTTAGAGACGAGTATCGTTTGATGGGCAGAAAGGAAAAATATGAACATATGTTCCTCTCAAATAGTGCGCCGGAGTGTGGAGATGTTTAGTAAAACATAAAATGTTCCTAGTTCTTATCCAAACTGTCTGGTGCGTAGGCTGGTAGTGATATTCTTGTACCGAAATATGTACAACAATTCGACTCGCGGTCATACGAACAAGCCCATTCACGTATCATCGAGTCAGCCGCCCGTCGAACCATTCCTGCCTACCTGCGTGCCTCACACGGCTCATAGTTATCTCAGAGCTTGAGCCGAGTGGACGTGCGCTCCTCGAATACGATGGAACTTCCTTTGAGCAGCATTCTCAACGCCTCGTACGATGTGTCCGTGACGAAATCGTTGCGCGTGTTCAGGCGTAATTCCGGTACCATTAGCTATGTACTGGAAACGGAATGTAGACCGACAAACAAACGGGTTTATTTAAGTATCGAGGAGATGAATAGAATCTTTGTGATAGTTGAGAAGTGGAGTGAAGATCGTTATAAAATACCTGCTAACGTAGGTACAAGAAGAGAGCAGATTAGTGACGCACCCTCATACGCCGTTGTATGTACGTTGTGTATAAATAACGATCGGCCGTGCATTGATATACGGCTGATGTGGAAGAATGCTTCTGATAATAACGCTCTTGTTCCTACGCGAAACCGTTTCATCCTCGACAGAATGTTTGAAATCGTCGGATTCCGTAAGCTGAAACCTATATTAGACGCGCGTGTTACGGACATGCTTTATTTTGATACAGTACTTGAATACGCCTACACCGCTCTGCTCGATGGGTTTACCGAGTGTAGGGCTGGTGAGAATGGTCTAGAGCTGGACGTTTATTTAAAAAGTTTAGACTCTTTGAAATACCATGAACTTTGGTACAAAGCAATTGATCGGTACAAGGCTGAGCTCACCTACACCGTTCACCCTGAAGAACTATTTCTTTATATAACGCGCAGTTGTCGTAACGATTTAGAAGATTATTTCAATTGCCGCTATGTTGAGTGAGTTCACGATTGAAAAGCTCGAGTCGGTAGAAATAAACCCTCGATTGGAAAAGCGTGTTTATAAACTTGTTTTAATAATGTAGCTAACGATGAACTCTTTGTGCGTGCTTTTGATTGTATTCTAGACGTGTTTAAAGATGACTTACCAACCGGTTGTAAAGTGAGAACAAAAATAGTACTGAACGATATGAAAGCCCTTCATATCGAATACAGGTTTCCCTATACTTTAAGCGGTGAAATATTATTAAGCCGCATATACTGCGTAATGCAGAGCAATAATGATGTAATTGTAAACTCGATTAAGACCGAGTTTAGTATTTTGAAAAAAAAGTGAATTGTATTTATATATATTTTGCGTGATATTTCCCCTGTACTGATTATAAGCATATTTCTATTGAAATGTATATTTATTTCTATTTGAAATGTATATTTATTTTATATATATCCATAATTGTGTGTATATATTTCCTGTACTGTTATATGCATATTCCTCAATTGAAATGTATATTTATTTTCTATATATTTATAATAAAAGAATGATGCAATGTTGTTTTACTTAATTGTTACGCCTTCTAAACCTACTACCGGTATTCTTTTAAGAAATATAATAATGTATACAATGGTATCTGATGGAACGAAATCTTTTAATTGGAGACAACTCACCATAATAATGGGTAAAAGTGGTATCTGGCAACTCAAGCCATTTACAGCCAACTGGCTGATTAGGCGTATATAATAATGTATACAATAATACTGCTAAAAAGAGGTATCTGGCAACTCAAGCCATTTACAGCCAACTGGCTGATTAGGAGTCTATAATAATGTATACAATGGTATCGCTAAAAAGAGGTATCTGGCAACTCAAGCCATTTACAGCCAACTGGCTGATTAGGAGTCTATAATAATGTATACAAGGTATCGCTAAAAAGAGGTATCTGGCAACTCAAGCCATTTACAGCCAACTGGCTGATTAGGAGCCTATAAAACAACGCCTACTCGGCTGAAGTCTTAATATGCACTTGGCTCCTGCCAGGTGAACACCTCTCCTCCTCCTTTCTCTTGGGGGATAACGCCGCCTCCAAGTTTTCCTTGTTGCACCTGCAGCATCCCCCCTTTGGGGTATTTTTTTTCTTTTTTTTTTCTTTTTTTTTTTCTTTTTTTTCTTTTTTCCCTTTTTTTTGCAACCCCCCTTTGCAACAACCCCACTCCCCTTTGCAACATTACATAATAACTTGCAACATTCTTGCACTCTCCCCTTTTGCGGCTATACTACTGAGAGTCGAGGGAATGTCCGAATGGGCATAGGTCCATGTACTTTATAAGGAAACATTAGACAGGGTGTCCATAAAGTCAAGTATCATAGAAATAAACAAATTGTTGTCGATAAATTTTGCCTATGGTCCTGCTGAACTTTATGGAGACCCTGTAGAGACTAAAATACATGCCATTAAAATTAGAATAAAACATTTCTATACATTATAGGAGTCCATACGAGATATTTATAATTTTAAATATAATTTAATAATAAATTATAAATATTAATTACATTTTTATTAAATAGTTACATTTGAAACTAAATTTTTTTTAACTGAATTATCAATTATATTTATTATATTATTGATTTTTAAATTATAATATTACAATATAATAATTTCAATAAATTTAAATTATAATTGCATTTTTAATTGTTCATAAATTATAAATATTAAGTATCTTAACAAAGAATTATAAATCACAATTATAGTTATGATAAATCACAAATAGCAGCTATAAATTTAATAAATTATAATTACATTT
This sequence comes from Bathynomus jamesi, assembly GCA_023014485.1. NCBI lineage: Eukaryota > Metazoa > Arthropoda > Malacostraca > Isopoda > Cirolanidae > Bathynomus > Bathynomus jamesi. Next base: position 1,182,937 of record JAJOZX010000577.1, on the reverse strand, counting down.
TTAATTTAATACATACAAAATTACAATTAAATTATAATTATAATTATATTTTAAAAAAAAATTAAAATGATTATATTTCAATATTTTCACTGCATATTTAATAAACGTTAAAAGTATTATATTAATTAATGATAAATGTAATTTTAATGAATATTATAATTATTTTTTTAATGTACGTAAATTAAAATTACATTTACAATAAATATGATATAATAATTATAGTAATGGACTGCAAATTATTACATTTAAATTAAAACCAGAACTACATTTTTTAATAAATATTATAAATTGTAATTAGACTTTTAATAAATATTTTAAAATTAGAATTGCTTTTTTTAATAAATATAATTACATTAATAAATCATACAAATTACAATTTTATTTATAATAAAAACTATAATTATATTTTCAATAGATACTATAAATTTCGATGTATTAAAAACATTATAATTATATTTTTAATAAGTACCATAAATTATAAATTCTAAGTGGATTTTTAATAAATATTTCCGTTATAATTACATTTCCACCACGGCCCACGGGTAAATACTAAAAGCACCCCCGCCCCAAAACGTGACATTACCTTTCATGGATTTCATTCACTCTCATTTATAATGTACTCGATCGCCCCGTACACTAAAAGATCCTATCCTGTCCTATACCAAGAGTTTAGGACGCCCTTTGACCCCGTGGAGGTCAGGGTATAAGGTCATACGAAGACCCAAGCCCTTTGTTGGCATGATTTAGTTTTATTTTATTTTTATTTTCATTTTTACTCGATTTCGATCGAGAACTTTTTTTTTGAGGAGAGGGTATAAGAGGGTATAAGATTTTTACTTGGGTATTATAACGTTTTTATTATTTTTTAATCTTGGAAATAGCAGTTAACAGTGTTTCTCCCATTTTCCAAACGTCCTTTTTATTATGAACGTTTTGCGCATGCGTTGGATAGAAGGAGTCACGTAACATCGGATTTCAAGATAATTTCGTCACTCATCATGTACTTAGGTTTTAGTATCAGAGAGAGAGAGAGAGAGAGAGAGAGAGAGAGAGAGAGAGAGAGAGAGAGACTTTGAAACAAAGAGAAAGCGATAAGGCAGAGATAAAAAAGAGATCCCGTGAGAGTCGACTGTTAAAGACAAAACAGAGACAAAGAGATAAAAAGAATAAAGAGATAAAAAATGAATAACGTGACACAAGAGAGAGAGAGAGAGAGAGAGAGAGAGAGAGAGAGAGAACCATTAAATCGAGAAGTGCATGAAAAAATAATTTTCGTCCGCATATCAACTGTGCATGACATATTTTTCCAACCAACTTCACTTTGGAATTTTTTTCTTTTAAGCCTCGAAACGTATTTGAACGAAAATATATATTTAACATTAACATTCTTATCTAGTTTTCCCCTCCCACCCCCAAATAAATATATACAACCAACATCTCCAATTCTTGAAATTCTAAACCTACTTTTCATTTTTTTTGTAATTTATTTTTTAAATTTTTTTTTAAGGGATGCAAATTTTTCGCATTTTGTGAACCAAATTTCGAAGTCACAAATTGATTTTCGCACAAAGAAAATCGTGATTTGCTTTTTAAACAAATTTTCGAAAAGAAAAGATCATAATTAAGGAAAACTCTCTCTCTCTCTCTCTCTCTCTCTCTCTCTCTCTCTCTCTCTCTCTCTCTAGTTTTACATTAGAATCGAAATCCAATGCTAATTTAATGTCTAAACTTGAAAATAACCTATTCCAACAATTATACAAACATTTAAACGGATGAATCCAATTGGCTCATCACCTTTTCAATCAAATTACCTGTCTGTTTTCCCCTAAGGAAGAGTCAATTCATCGGTCCCCGGAAATGTTTAAGGGAGATGAATTAATACAACAGAGAATCAGCCAATAATTATTGTGTATCATCGTCCATGCCCTAAATAATTGGAAACTTTGCCTACTGTAACGTCAGCCATTTTTTTTCTTTAAATTTTAGACTACAAAAGGAGTCACTCACATCTGCTATACTGTACATTCCCACATCCACACACACACACACACACACACACACACACATATATATATATATATAAATAATGAAATGTATTATATTACTTGACATATATGATTATTCACTCCTCCCAATATAAATTTTATAGCAAATGCTAATTTTGAAATTTCTAAAAGTTATAAATATTTGTGTTATAATGTAACATAATGTGGAAGATACTAAAGCCATATAGAATGTTGATTAAATGCTATTTTTATGCTCAACTGCGCCCCCTTCAACGTAATTTTTTGGAGAATAATGAAGGCGACATTCCTTTGGGTTAAATTGTGTCGTTAGGATTTGTCGTTGGGGAACCAACCAAAAACAATTTTTTTTTTTTCCAACTTTTGAGATTGCACCAGCAAATTCCATAAAGGCTATTTTTGGATTTCACAAATATGTCAGAAATTTTTAATGTCAATTTATTTTTATTTATCAATTATTACGTTGTTCAAACGCGAGGCATTTAATATTTCAAAAGAGTTTTCAAGATGAGAAATACTTTTATGGTTCTATGTAGCAAGTACATTTTAAAGTCAGTGTTTTTTAGTATCTAAACCTTTTTACCAAAGTCAATGTTTTAACATCAAACAAATAAAAAAAATTCCGTAATGTCTTACGTATATACAATATATATATATATATATATATATATATATATATATATACATATACACACAGTGTGTGTGTGTGTATGTATATATATATATATATATATATATATATATATGTGTGTGTGTGTGTGTGTGTGTCAAGAATGAAATGTGAAGTCAATATAGATATATGTTACAGGGAATCTGTGTAACTAGGGATTTCATGAAATCACGAAAATGTTCAGAGATTTCATGTAAGATTAAGTCGTGATATTTCCGTTATTTAAACTAACGAAAATATCACGACTTAACCTCGCATGAAATCCCTAAACATTTTGGGGATTTCATGAAATCTCTAGTTACATAGATTCCCTGTAACATATATATATATATATATATATATATATATATATATATATATATATATATATATATATGCAGTAAAATCACAGAATAACACGTGATCTTATTAATAAGCAAACAACCACAGCGAAAAAGGAAAAAGAAACACGAAATCCGAGCGCTTTCGTGATATATTCACATCTTCAGAAACAAGAAAGAAATATATATATATATATATATGTTTCTTTCTTGTCCCTGAAGATGTGAATATATCACGAAAGCGCTCGGATTTCGTGTTTCTTTTTCCTTTTTCCCTGTGGTTGTTTGCTTATATACATATATATATCAACTCACTTGATATGGAAATAGAAAATATGCAATGAGTTTATCATTTTCTGTTTTATTCTTATTCCAATGTTATTTTTGTAAAGGTTGCGTGCACAGATGCACTCAAATTCCTTGTCCATGCGCCCGAGAAAGGTGAACGCTACATCTGTGATTTGAGATGTAAACATTAAAAGCTCTTATCAGAGAAAGGTGAACGCTACACCCGTGTTTTGAGCTGGCGAACATTAAAAACTCGTATCAAAAACCTTAATCTAAAGTGAATAATTGTGGGTCATGACCCAAGATAAGTTTACTTAACTCGTGATTGATTCACGTTATAACCCAATTCTATAAATCAGATATCTTAAATAGGATTTCCCCACCCTCGATATGATCTGATTGGGTTTTAATAGAATTAGGCAGTGTGTAACTATAAAATCCCATCCATTCTTTTCGAGAATATAAAACTGAGAACCAACTAAAACGCCGTTTTATTTTGCCTTGAATTTGGTAGACTTACGTTCCTTCCGTAAATATTGTGCTGTTCAAATCTGACAAATTTCTGTGACTTTTTTTTTAAAGAAATCTACGTTTCTATATGGAATAATAACTGAAACAGCGATACACCTTCGTTCGACTAATTTTGAGTTGAAACTGGTTAGATAATCATTACGGTTGTTTTGCTGTCGTTTATTATAATTAAGAGTCTACAAATTATCTTTATTTGCTAACTCCTTCATTTAAATTTTGCGTAAATGATTACAAAACTTTGAATGGATTTAGTCGTAATTTTATCCGTGAATTGTGAAACATTAAAAAAAAACTTATTAAAGGAAGATTTTTTGGGGAGTATTTTTATTTTACAACTTTTATAAGAACATAAACAAAAATTACAAAAGGGAATCTATTGAATGACAAGTCTGAACAAATGTCAATAATAAGAAGCGGTTTAAACGGCAGAAAACCACCCCCAGACTCGTTCTGTTGTGCATCGCGGGTCTACCACCAAAAATAGTCCCCGAAGTACCTGGGTCCCCCCTTGCCGCGCGACATATATATATATATATATATATATATATATATATATATATATATATACAATCCAAACCAACATGGTTTCAGGACTGAAAGATCATGCCTATGATCAATCTAGGGTTGCCAACTCCATGAAGTTTGAAAAAAAGGACAAGAACATCAATTCCAATATACTGTCTACAAGGTTAGGGAAAGAAGTAAAATTTTATTTATAATTTATTACAATTTATACTGCATGCTTTTTTATTGCATATTTTCTTAAAGTAAATATTTTTATTGATATTCAGATATTGACCCATTGAGTCATGCATTGACAAAATTTATGGTAACACTATTTATTTTTAAATTTATACTTTTCCGCTACACGGAACGTTAACATTTAAGTGAAGAAATGAATTTATAAAATGTTACTCGACTTAAGACTTTATAATTATTTCCTTTTAAACAAAAGTTTTGTTATAAAACAACTGTTGTTTGGAACAAGATTGTTATCAGAAAAGGACAAATGGCGTCCTTTCCGAACTCAGGAAAGGACAAGGACAAACATCTACAAAAAAGGACTGTCCTTTTCAAAAAAGGACGGTTGGCAACCCTATGCCTATCACAGCTATTACACCACCAGACGAAACTATTTGTAACATTGTGTCGAGGACAAAACATAGATGTAATATTTAATTTTAAACAGAGCTGGGCACTTGCGTTTTTTTTTGCGGTACTGCGGTACTGCGGTACTACCGTGTTGGTCGGTACCGCGGAAAGTACCGCGGGAAATTTGAATGCGGTAGCGGTACTGCTGTACTTTCAGCGATCCTTTGCGGTACTGCCTTATGCGGTACCGGTTTGGTAGTGCGGTAGTAGTACCGCAGTACCGCAGTACCGCAAAAAAACGCGCAAAAAAACGCAAGTGCCCAGCTCTGTGACACTAATATATACTGACTTTGCTAAAGCTCTCGATAAATGTGACCATGGAATTATAGCGCACAAACTTAAGAATAGAGGAATTACTGGAAAGCTAGGAAGATGGTTATTTAATTTTCTGACTCAAAGAACGCAAAGAGTGGTTGTAAATGGAGTTAAATTGGAAGTCTCAGAAGTCGTGAGCTCTGTCCCACGAGGTACACAGTATTAGCTCACTTGCCGTTCATAATAATGATTGCGGATATTGAGGCAGATATTAATGACAGTATTGTATCATGTTTCGCGGATGATACAAAGATATAGGAGGAAATATTGAACGAAGATGACGTAGGAAAATTACAGAACGACATTGAAATATTATTCAAGTGGGCAGAAAACGACAATATGAAGTTCAACGAAGAAAAATTCCAACTTCTAAGGTGTGGTAATAACAAGGTGCTACGGAATAAAGGGTACAAAAAGGGTACAAAACTACGCGAGCCAAACGGATATCAAACCCACAAATCAGGGATCTTGGAGTAATAATGTCGTCGGATGCAGAATTCAGAGAGCATTATCACATCAAAATTACGGCGGTACACAATAATATACATCTGGAAAATACTCGAGGGTTTTGTCCCTGACCTTAGAAATGAAATAGAAACAAAATGGAATGAGAGCAGATGCAGATTTTGTACTGTCCCAGCTGCGGTGGGACAGGGAGCCATGAAAACGAGAATAGAAAATACCTTCGGAATACGAGGGCCAAAACTTTTTAATGTCCCGCCCAAAGAACTGAGGAACCTCCAGCACACCAACCTGAATAATTTCAAGAACCAGCTGGACAGGTTCCTGTGAAAAATCCCTCACTAGCTATGCCCCTACGAGGGCAGGAGAAGATCGGAAAGTAATTCCCTCCTCAACTAAATGCCGCAAATGAGGCGAGATGTTGTAGAGAGGTCGACTACAGGTTGATCTTGAATCGTCGTTGAAACCCCCCTAAAGAAAAAAAAACTATATATATATATATATATATATATGCGTCTCGGTGGTGTAGTGGTTAGCGTAGCTGACTACGAATCCATCGGCCTCGGGATCGAGACTAGGTGACGGCAGGCGGCGACCAGCAAAACCCAGCTGTTAATCCTTCCAAACAAAAAAAAATTGGTTGGTAGATAAATGGGTACCCTGGGTAGCCTAGTGGTTAAGACGCTGGGCTGCTGGTGGAGCGTGGTTCGTATTCCACGTTAAACTGTAGGTCTAAGGTGGAGTAACAAACTTGACCTTCGTCAGAATAAGCAATTCAGGGGGAAGCTAAACCAAAGTTAACCAAGGTTATATAATATATGTATGTCTCTATGTATGGAAAAGAGACGCACTAACACTTATAATCGGTTTTATATATATATATATATATATATATATATATATATTACATCACCAAATAAAAACTGTAGGCCGTATGAGGATGATTTCCTTTATACACACACACACACACACACACGTATATATATATATATACACACATCCGTTTTTTACTCTATCTATACCAGATATTTTGAACCTGTGCCCATTGGATCAACAAGACCAGAACATCAACATCAATACTAAAAAAACTAACTTAACCTAACCTAACCTAATTCATCCCACGATATACTTGTCGACAGAATGTCAACTCGATCAGATGTCGTAACTTCAAATATTTTTTGTCTGAAATCGGCGGTAGTTAATATTTATCCGTAATTGTTCGTTTCCTTTTTAATTAACTGCAACTCGCTAATTCCAACTTGCAATAAAACTTTAAAGAAAAGGTCCCTAGGATATATATATATATATATATATATATATATATAATATATATATATATATATATATATGTAACGGTAGGAAGTGCAGCGAATTTAACGTGGTGTAATCATGCAAAGTTTTCGTTATCTTGAATTTTTCTCTCTGTTTTGGAAACAAATTTGGTGAAATGTTGTTGAGAAACAATTTTTGAACAATTTCGGGGCAATGAGTGTATTTAATAGTGATTTCCACCACAATTTATTCGTATAATTACGGTGAGAGAATTTTAGATTTGGATTTAGATTGTGAGAAGACAATATTTTTCTTTCAAATCAGAACCTGATATTAAGAACAAACTCGGAGTCGAAAGAACGAGATATGACGGACGCGGGAACGGAACAGTAGCCTCAAAAATAATCGAACGGAACAGTAGCCTCAAAAAAAATAATCGATATAATCGCACGAACATTCACGAAACATGTTTTGAAACGATAACGTGCGTGTATGAATTTCCTTCCAGAGTACTTCAAGTAATTAGGAACGGCGTTCCAGTTCATTTGAGGTGTCTCTGAATATCCTAACCTATTCACACCCGGGATGAACGAGGACCTGGGGAGTCATCACCGCAAATCAAATGACGCCACCAGCTGCACGTTGCCCTCATCTGCCTGTCATCAAAATGACGTGTCTGTGTCATCACTGAAGACACATCGTCGTCAGCGGGCACAGGTCAATTTGATGTAAAAATGTGTGTGTGTGTGTGTGTGTGTGTGCGTGTGTGTGTGTGTGTGTGCACGCGTAGGCAACTGAATATAAGTAAGGCGGAGTGTGTGATAAATGATAATTCACAGACGTAGTGGGGTAATTTTTTGTGAAGTAACACTTTTGATACCTCGGAACATTAAAAAAGCTATATAAAAATCTAAAAACATTTTTTTCTGACGGAAAAAAGATACGTTGGTCCTGAGAAAGTTAGGTTACGCTCGATTAGATTAGTTAAAGTTTGGTTAGGTTAGGTTAAGACAGATTAGTGAGTACCTCGCTATTTAATGACAACAGAAAACAACCCTCGAGCCCTCAATTGCATCCGAAATACTTATCATGCCCTTCACGGTTCAATGTCACTAAGGTTAGGGTAGGTTAAATTAGGTTTGGATAATTAGTTTTTAGATAGATGAATGCGCACATGTGTGTTGTGTGTGTGTGTGTGTGTGTGTGGTAAAAGTCTTATCACTTGGAGGAAAGATTTATTTGACGACGTATTAATGGGTTTAAGGAATGCTAAATGAGTCGAAATGAACCGAGTCAAAAGTGAATTTAGTTCGAAAAACAGCCTCCAACATTGGACCAATCAGATATCGAACATTTCGAGACAAATAAAAGTAGTCGTCAGTCAAATATAAAACGAGATAACCTTTGTTTTAACTTAAATCTTTCTGCTTAATTCTTTTATTTAAGTTATAAACATAAGTCCTTACGTGGAATGGACTCAAAGATTCCTATATACGTATTATGAAAATATGTATACATAAATTAAATTAAATTAAAATATAAACATACAGTGCATATACTGTATATATAATATATATATATATATTATGTGTGTGTGTGTGTGTGTGTGTGTAGAATGATGTCATAATTAAAAACGTAAAGTATATAAATTTCAAAAATATCTTTTAAAATTTTAAATTATATTTTATTTAATAATTATATAAAAATCCTTCAACATTTATTTTTTTTTTAAACTCTGAATCATGCAAAATATTTTCTTAATGACAGGAAGCGAAAATAGAGTTTTTTACAATATGAAAGAGAACAATAGAAATATTTTATGAGAGACACACACACACACCACACACATCTAGACCCTACCTAATTAATTCGAACAACTTCTACAGAAGTGTATAGTATACCTCGTCTGAAGCTTGCATCTCGCGAAAGGAAGTAATTTAGTAGCGTTACAGGAGAAGGGCTTTGGTATATATAGAGTGCAAAAGGGGAAACCTTACCAAGAATGCCATGAAACACGGCACCGAGGCACTGGTCACAGGCGCTGTTAGGCACGCGTTGAGTGATGCCAAATCTGGTAGCAGCGTCAGAAAAAGAAATTTTGAGGGCAGACAGGGTGCCAAAGTAAACAGGGAATTGCCGTTAGGCCTAAAAGGCATCGAAGTGTGTATCCGATGGCACATGTATTTACTTCTCGGCTGGGTAAGAAGTGTGTAACCGTGTGTATATACAGATTATAGGCCTATGGGGATAGGCCTATGCCCAAGTCTCGTTGGATAAATAGAGAGAAAAAGCTGAAAAATAATTTAGATTTTTGAAAATAGAAAAAAACAGTGAGCATAAATCAGTTTTTATATATATATATATATATATATATATATATATATATATATATATATATTACTTTGTTTGAGTTCGAACGACGGTTCAGGATCGACCTGTGGTCGACCCCTCTGCAGCATCCCGCCTCATTTGCGGGACTTGGTGAAGGAGGGAATTGCTGTCTGATCTCTTCCTGCCCTCGTAGACAGCCACGCATGGCTGGTCAGGGACTTTGCACAGGAATCTGTCCAGCTGGTTCTTGAAATTATTCAGGTCGGTGTGCTGGAGATTCCTTACTTCTTTCGGTAGGGCATTGAAAAGCTTTGGGCCTCGTATTCTGAGGGTATTTTACATCCACGTTTTCATGGCCCCCTGTTCCACAGCAGCTGGGACTGCACAAAATCTGCCTCTTCTCTCATTCCAGTTATATATATATATATATATATATATATATATATATATATACAGAGTGCTTCAAAAATGTTACCACTTAGTATCAGGTGCTTCAAGAAATATATTTCAATACTGTGTATTTATTGTCCATATATTTATCCATGGATTTCAACATGCTCGCCATGAGTATCAACACAAGTTCTGAATTGTCGAAATGCCTCGTTAAATGCTTTGAGACACATTTTCCTCGGAAATACTCGTCATATAATTATATAATTGGTAAAAAAAAAAAAATTTGAAGTACCCTATATATATATATATATATATATATATATATATATATATATATATATTGGCCACATCTATAGCGATGAAACAGTGGAAAAGGAGCTTACGTGGAATGGAGAAAATGGTTATTAAAATTGATGGTTAACGTATGTTCCATAAAATAAAAATAAATAAATAAAAAGAAAAATTTGTTAACGCAAAGGTTGTCATTAACAAATGGCTTCTCTCTCTCTCTCTCTCTCTCTCTCTCTCTCTCTCTCTCTCTCTCTCTCTCTCTCTCTGTATGCATATTTGTGTTGTGGTTTTCTCCTTATATATACAGTATATATACAGCATATATATATATATATATATGGTGGGACAAAAGTCAGGGGTCAAAGGAGCCAGAGAGAATGGATCTTTTCCGTTCTATGGCCGCCACTACTTTTAAATAAAAATTCATTTTTACTGGTGATGTACCGATTCTAAAATTTATCCGATGCCGATGCCGATTCTTTGCCTATATTTTAAAAAATCAATTCCCTTCATAAATGTTACTAATCTAATGCGAAAACTTTCAATTTTCATATCTTTAAATTTCAAATTTGTTTAAATGCTTTTCCTTAGCTCATTCCACAATATACATCACCAGAATTTGTTACTCATATACCGTACCTAAAATAATGTTAAATAGTTTTATTACTCAGTAAAATGATAAATAGCATTTTTTCGTATGTACAATTTTTCTACAAATATAGATTTTGTTTTGCAATGAAACTTTTAAAATTTAAAAAAAATTGGTTTAAAAATCGGGCAAATTTGGCCGATGCCGATGCACAAAAAATGACCGATTCTGCCGATGCCGATTAATCGGTACACCACTAATTTTTAGTTAAAACATTTATAAAATATATATACGAGGGCCACTCAATATATTTTGCCCCACCTTTTTTTTTCTTTCCAAGTTTCCTTGTAAGTTCCAGAAATTTTGTACACCTTTTTTACAAGTTTTTATTTTTCTACATAGTCTCCATCCTTTTCTACGGCTTTCCTCCACCTCGAAACAAGAGCCTTTATTCCTTGCTGGTGAAAGTCCGCTGGGTTCCGCTGGAGCCACCTCTTAACCTCCTTAACCTCATCGTCACTCTGAAACGTTCTTCCACGAATAGCATCCTTCATTGGCCCAAACAAATGGAAGTCTGAAGGTGCCAGATCCGGGCTGTATGGAGGGTGGGGTAACACAGTCAAGCGCATTTTTGTGATGGCCTCTCTTGTTTGCAAACTGTTGTGTGGTCTTGCGTTATGGTGCAAAAGAAGGACGTCTTCCATTTTTGTCTCCGGTCGAACTCGCTTCATACGTCTCTGGAGTCTCTGTTGGGTAGCAATATATGCCTCTGAGTTAATTGGTTGTCCTTTCTTCATAATGTCCACCAGAATCACCCCTTTCATGTCTCAGAAGATGGTGGCTATAACCTTTCGTGCAGAGGGAGCCATTTTGAACTTTTTCTTGCGTGGGGAGTCTGCGTGATGCCACTCCATGGATTGGCGTTTTGTTTCAGGTTCAAAGTGATGTACCCAAGTCTCATCCCCACTCACAGTTCGTGAAAGGAAGTCATCCCTTTCTGTCTCGTATCGAACCAACGACTCAGAAGCAATTTCTTTTCTTTGGGCTTTGTGATCTTCAGTCAGTATCCCAGTTGTTGAATTATCGTATTCACACTTCCTTCACTAATTCCTAGCTCCAGTGATAGCTTCTTGTATGTGACGCGCCGATTTGATCGAATGATGCTGTTAGCACGTTGCACAGTGTGAGATGTCACAGCCGATGCCGGGAGATCGCTGCGTGGCTCATCATCGAGGCTGGCTCTCCCTCTCTCCGATGATCTCACACGTTTAGACCAGCGTCCAACTGTGCTTCGATCAACAACAGCATCTCCGTAAACGTTTTGTAGACGTTTGTGAATATTTTTAACTGTTTCCTTCTCTGCGGTTAAGAACTCGATAACAGCTCTCTGTTTACGACGCACATCACTGTCAGACGCCATTTTCGAAACTGCGTTAAACATCGGTTTTATATAAAGGCGTTTAAAAGCGGTTTTATACAAGGAGGAGAGGTTCAAACTGGAAAACTCCGGTTATGTGAAGCGCAGAAAGTTCAAACTTACGGCCCAAAAGACATTTCAGCCGCATGGCCTATTATTTAGCTAAAAAAAAAAGGGTGAGGCAAAATATATTGAGTGCCCCTAGTATATATATATATATATACGCCCTAACGGACACAAACAAAATATACAAATGGTCAGAAGACAACAATATGACATTTAACAGCGAGAAATTTCAGCTCTTCAGATATGGTAGAAATGAGAAAATTAAACAGACAGCATATTATGCTCCAGATAGACAGGTAATTCAGAGTAGCAGGGGTCGACTTGGGGGTAATAATGACCGATGATGCCAAATTCGAGACACAAAATCAGATAGCAATAAATAAAGCAAAAAGAGTCGCAGGACAGGTACTAAGAACGTTCATAAGGATGGACAAGACAGTAATGATTCCCTTGCTGAAAACACTGATCATACCAAAACTTGAATACTGCTCAGTTTTGACGTCCTCATATAAAAAGGAAGAAATTAATAAACTAGAAGAAACACAGAGACATTTCACAGCCAAAATTGATGGCTGCAAAGAACTCAACTACTGGGAAAAATAGCTTGGTTGTCAGGGGGCCAAGACATTTTAAACAGCTTCCTAAGGACCTCAGAAACGTTACGGGGGTCAAAGTTGAAGTCGTCAAGCAAAGACTAGAGGCCTGGCTCAGGACAGTACCAGATGAGCCGGGTGTACCTGGCTATGCGCGGTGGAGAGCGCAAGAGAGCAACTCGCTTCTCCACCAAGCCAGGCCTAGAGGCGGGGCCACCAGCTTGACCTTCATGTGAAGATAGACCGACGCACGGAACCGCAATGAGGTTAACGAGGAACGAGGTATATATATATATATATACTGCCCAATTATGGGTGCACCGGCCTGCTGCTAGCGAAACCTATAACCTGGAGAGGGGACATCACCCTTATAGGCCTAAATACATTAAACAATTATTCAAAGAGTGAAATTAATGAAAAACTTGGTCATTATGTTGAAAGTTGGAAAAGGTCTAAACGTGACAAGTGATAAATGATAATTTGGTCAAATAATTCACTTATGTAAGACATGAACTTGGTGATTAATTATGAACTGGAAAGACATTTGTTGTTTGTGACAAACCCAATTATTAATTATAACTGAATAATTAATAATAAAATAAAACTGCTTTTTAACTCTGAATCAATTTCAGGATATATGTAGCTCCTCTTACACACACACACACACAAACATATATATATATATATATATATATATATATATATATATATAAATAATGCAGAGGGGTCTAGATGAGGAAATGAGGGTTTGAGCCATTAACCCTATAGGGTTGCAGCCCCACTGCTCCTGCAGTGGCTGGGTACGTCAGGCTCTTTAACAGCCCCAAAAATCTGGTTTTAGAGATGTCTTTTAAATGAGGCAAAAGTGCCACGTCGGGTTATTTAAGAGTTTATCGTGTCCCATTTAAACCTCGCTAATGAGACCAAAAAGGTATTACTGATCGGGGTCAAATGCTCAATTAGTGCTGTCTGCATTATTGCACCCTATCGCTTCGCGGTCTTATTTGCGAGATTATTCCCATCTTTGTACGCGTAATAATAATAATAATTAATAATTGAATTTCTGGAAATTAATTACTTTTGTAATAATTAATGAATAATTTCTCCAAAAATGTGGTGGACCAAATTGTACAAGTAATTTAATTACAATTTCAAGGTAATTGTGATTAAAAATGAAATTACTTTTTAAATTACTTTCTTATATTATGTCATTATATTTCTGTGCAGTAATTCATAACAATTTTATATTTAAAAAAATGGGTACACTTTTTCATTTGCAGCCTCATGTTGCTGACTACATTTTTCAATCCATTCATTCATTCGCATCTAAGTTGTAATAATGAAAGGGTGAATTTGCTTATACACATCGTGTGTGTATATATATATATATATATATATATATATATATATGATACACACACAGACTGTGCATGGAACAAGGCACTCTTCCGGGAAAATTAAATCGACTAGTCCGAATAAGTAATGGTAAATGACAAACACTGTAGACACACCCTTAGATCCTGTCCCAAAACTGGATCCTAACTGCTTTGCAGATAGCTGGTGAGGGAAACTATATTTTTGGGGTCTCTTTGCGAGTGACCCGTTGCCCGCGTCGGGCTAACATCATGAAAAAGAAAAACTATAGTGTTTGTCATTTACTATTACTTATTCGGACTACAGGGTGTCCCAAAAAAACTATATACTCTTTATAGCATCATATATTTTATAATTTAAAAAAAACAAAACAATATATTGTTATAGCAATTGCCAATGAAAGGTAAATTAGTAATCTAAGTGATCAAAATGTTATAGCGAGTTGTTTGCATATAAAATTTAATTAACTACGCCAAGTGCTCAAAATGTTCTCCGGCGGCATGAATGCACTTTTCAATGCGTCGACTAACTGATTCGCAGACATGGACTAATGTGGATGCTGTGATGGTCCCGCACTTTTCCCTAATTGCATCCTTAAGGTGTTCGAGTGTTGCGGGTCTTGTACCATAAACTGCATCCTTCAGGTAGCCCCACAAGTAAAAATCAAGTGGAGTCAAGTCCGGTGAACGTGGAGGATACTCAACGCTTCCTCTTCGTCCTATCCAACGGTTAGGCAACGTTTCATCGAGGTACCTTCTGACATCACAATGATAATGAGGGGAGGCTCCATCTTGTTGAAAGTAAAAGTCGTCGTTTCCAAACAACTTCCGAACTGCAGGTATAATTTTTGTCCGCAGCATGTCGAGATATGCGGCACCGGTAACTGTCCCATTAAAGAAAAATGGTCCAACCAAACCCCTGGATGATAAACCACACCATGCTGTTAATCCTGGTAAATTAACATGTTTATCCACATAAACGTGTGGATTATCAAGTGACCAGTACCTGCAGTTGTGTCGATTTACTGTACCATTCAGCTTGAAGGTAGCTTCATCGGACCACACGATTTTGTTGGCAAACTGTACGTCTTCGGCTTCCATTGACTGAAACCATTCACAAAATTCGAGTCTGCGATCAGGGTCATCTTCAGTCATGGCGTGTAACAGACTTGGAATGTAGCTTTTCCATTTTGCCGACTTTAAAATCCGGTGAACACCAGATTTGCTGATTCCGGTCTCACGGGCGCATTGCCTAACTGATTTCTGTGGTGATCGATTAAATTTTTGCAACACTAAAACGGAGTTTTCATCACTCGCACTTGATTTGCGTCGTCCAGATCTTCGCTTGTGCATATCTTGAGCAGATCCCTCTGCCTCAAACTTGTCACGGATGCTTGTAATGGCGAGACGTGTCGGTGGCTTTGTACCAAATTCCCGGATCCATTGCCGCTGGACTTCGGACACATTCTCAAATTTCCAATACCATTTCAGAACACTTTTTCGTTGCTCCAGTGTCAAACGTTTACGCAACATGGGTTCTTTTGCTGAACTGAATAAAGTTGAATGCTGTAGAGTTTGTATCGTGGAATGAGTGCGTAGGCTAAGTCCGAAGCAAGCTAGTGAGTGACTAGACTACGTTCGGTCCATAGGCTTCGCCATTACAGGCCTTTGATAAAACAAGGCCAAGCTTAGTCGACGCATTCAAAAGTGCATTCATGCCGCAGGAGAACATTTTGAGCACTTGGCGTAGTTAATTAAATTTTATATGCAAACAACTCGCTATAACATTTTGATCACTTAGATTACTAATTTACCTTTCATTGGCAATTGCTATAACAATATATTGTTTGGGTTTTTTTTAAATTATAAAATATATGATGCTATAAAGAGTATATAGTTTTTTTTGGGACACCCTGTATATATAGTGGATTTAATTTTCCCAGAAGAGTTCCTTGTTCCATGCACAGTCTGTGTGTATCACGAAAGAGCCTCAGGGGGCCATTCTGAGTTCGATCCCATATATATATATATACACACACACACACGAGTATATACACACACACACACACACACACTGTATATACTAAAAAAAAGTGTATAGTTCTTCACACACCGAATGATTTCACCTTAATTTTCAAACTTTTAAAACTCTTAAATAAGTAACTGGAAAATAATTAAAATACTTAGAAAGTAATTTTAATTTATTTGAATTACTTCAGAAGCAAAGTAGAAAGTGGTGTTAGTTAGTTTCTAATTTTTTTATAACATGATATATATATATACCGTATTTCCCGGCGTATAACGCGCACCGGCGTATAACGCGCACCGGCGCATAACGCGCACCCTAATTTTGAAGAGAAAATTTAGGAAACTAAAAATTTAGGAAAAAATATACCTCCTACCTCGCTTCACATGTACAATTTTAACGAGTTAATTTTAACATGTACAATTAATTTTACATGTACAATTACCGGTAATTTTACGTGTACAATTAATTTTAACATGTACAATTTTAACGAGTCGGCCCCA
This sequence comes from Bathynomus jamesi, assembly GCA_023014485.1. NCBI lineage: Eukaryota > Metazoa > Arthropoda > Malacostraca > Isopoda > Cirolanidae > Bathynomus > Bathynomus jamesi. Next base: position 1,166,321 of record JAJOZX010000577.1, on the reverse strand, counting down.
ACTCACGAATTGACACCTACAGGACGGATTAAGCGGCCCACTATTTCACAGGTGTGTCAGTGGGTCAAGACATCATGGGATGCAGTTAGAAAAGCGATAATAATAAAATCTTTTAAGAAATGTGGCATAAGTAATGCCCTGGATGGTGCCGAGGATGACTTATTATACAAAGACAGTGAGAGTTCCAACACGGAGAGCAGCAGTGATGAAGAAGTTTCGGGTTTCGAAGACAGCGCTGAGGATCATGAGGATAGCAGCAGTGATGATGAATAAACCCCACCTGCAATGAGCAGCTCAGGAGGTTTTCTTCTCATAGCCGTGCGGAGTCGCTGTAAAGTTCCACAGTAAGAAGTGGCATTTATTGTTGTCCCTTTTTGCATGAATTCAACACGCAAAACGCCTTGATGATACCAAAAAATCGTTACCATCACCTTACCAGCTGATGGTGCAATCTTAAACTTTTTGGTTCATGGTAACCCCGGATGTTTTCATTCCATGGGTGTCCGTTTAGGCTCCGGTGTGTGATGGTGTACCCAGGTCTCATCACCAGTCACAATGCGTTCAAGGAAATGCGAACCTTCGGCCGAATACCGCTGAAGAAAGGAAAGACTGCATGCTGGATATGGTTCCGAGTGAGAGATGGAATGTTGCTTGAAGTTCACAAATTGTTACGCTTCTGTTTTCCCGAATAGCGTTCTTGACTCGTTCAGTGTTTTTATCAGTTGTTGCATTTGCTGGTCTTTCACTTCGCGCAGCATCAGTGGTGCTCTACCTTCCTTCCCGAAACTTTGCACACCACTTTGATACACTTTATCAACTTAAAACATTCTCTCCATACACTTCAACAAGTTGGCGATGAAACATTTTTCGCGTTTAAGAATCGAATCACAGCACGTACCTCGTCTGGGGGCCACGTGTCTTGGAGAGCAGCCATTTTTAACTACGGGTAAACCACATCACAAACAGCGTTGCCACACATGCCTAACAAAATATTGTACTACCAACAACGTTATTGTACCATGCATAATGCACCGGTAATTAACCTTGTAAACTTACTTTTTGAACAACCCTCGTGTGTGTGTGTATATATATATATATATATATATATATATATATATATATATATATATATATATATATAGTATCCTTTTATATGCATTTATGTATAAAGAGTCAACCATGAAAAATAATTACTATAGAAAAGTGACCCTAAAATGAGAACTATATAACCGGTCTGAACTCATTACATTGTGAATGTAGATTAAAGAGGCGATAAAAGGTGTTGTGGCAGGGTGTTGGTCACCCCCACCGTGCACCCCCGACTGATGCTAGATTAATTGCTGTTGACAGTGAGACTAAATCAATTCGGAAGCCTCTTTGGTTACCTCTGTCAACATCACCTGTCCAGGTAAAGGTAATTAGTTTACCTTTGCCCAGGTGAGCCCGTCACCTTTAAACACAGACGTTGTTGGGAATTAAGACTACTGCACGGAGGAATATTTATTTACGCGATTTACGCGGCGCTAAAACTCGATTCCGGAATGGAGGAGGAGTCTTCCGAAAATGAAAAACAATGCCAGTGCCTCCTTTTATGGCTCTCTTTCGGACTTCGTTCATTATCGCCTTTGTCTTAACAACAGCCTCATTTGGGACATTATTCTCCGTTTCACTTATCGTTTATAAAGGAAAATATTTATTCTATTTCTTCATAATTCCATAATAGGATTACCATTTCTACTACTACTACTACTACTACTAATAATAATAATAATAATAATAAAAAATCTTTAGTGTTCAAAAGATAAGTACTGAGAATATACATTATAGAAGTATCACCAGTTCTAATAGGTGGGATACATTTGGTCGTAAGGTTGGTGTAGCCCAGTGTAGGCCAGCTATTGGAACTGATAGTACAATTAGTGCAGTAAAGACAGAATATTTTGTACCACTATACAGGGTGTACATAAAGTATCTTTACAAATTTAATTCCGTTTTAATTGGATTTGTAAGGATAATTTATGGACACTTTGTATATATAAACCACTACCTGATTTCTCACAATAAGAATAATGACTATAGAAAAGTTATGAATTACTTTTCATGAAAAATATTACCAACATACCAGTGATGTAATCGAGACCACCATGGCTGAGACCGAGACCTAAGCACCCGAGACCGAGACCAGAAAAAAAGATATCGAGATCGGTCTCGAGTCCTACATCACTGCACCATAACATTACACACAATTTATGTACGTTGTTACATTTTCGAAAAGAAGTTCGCCTAGAAACAAAAAATTTGTATAAAACAAAAAATATAATAATTGGTACCGTTTTGCGCGTCTTTGAATATTTTTTTTTCTTTTGGAGCGACAGTAATAAAGTTTCAAAAACAAAACCCAGTCATTATCCTGACTAGTAATTTTTTGTTTTAAAAGTTCAAGATTTCTAGGCAAACTTATTTCCGGTACTGAGCACGTAACGTTACGGCATTTATACAAACTAATTCGAATTCGTTTTTAAAAAAAAATTAAAAATATTTTAATTTAAATACAGCAAGAAAGCAGTAATTCCCGTACAACCTAACGAGGTTTTTTTTTAACGTATTTTTAAGTTAATGAAAACAGTAATTTAGGCCTTAAACTTGTTTTCCTTAATTAAAAGGTTTTAAGAGAGACTGGAATGCGGCATTTTTTGTTTCTAAATGAATATGAAAATTTCCATATGAAGAATTCGCTTATAAATTTGTTTCCAGATTATTTCAAATATCAACTCCTTTTTACGAGAACGATTTCCTTCGTGTAAGTTAGAGTAAAGTTAGGTGTTTGGAAGTGATAGTAAACGCGTCTTAGATTCATTGAACGATTTACTTTGTTGTTTCGTATGATTTACTCAATTAACGGAGAACTTCATTACAGAATATTTTATGAATGTAAGAGCGCATATTCAGCTTGCGCGAATCATTAAGCTTAAGAAGTTTATAGGAATATGAATATACTACGATGTTGACAATTTTTTTAGATCACCCGAAGATCAGGGCCCCCAGCCTTCTTTAGTTAGCCTTATAAGGCTAACTAACGAAAATATCACGACCTAACCTAACCAATCGTTAGGTCATCTGTACGCCCTTGACAACTGGTTTGGTTAAGTCGTGATATTTTCGTTAGTTAGCCTTATAAAGCTGATCTTCCGGTGATCCTTTTTTTTACGCAATACGTTTAACGGATAGATAATATTAGGAGTTTGTATTTACTTAAACTACAGATCTACAGATCTACAGAAGCTAAGGCTAACAAAGACCCTAAGATCCACTCTAAGGTTAGCCCGAGAGAAAGAAGAAAGTAAGGGGTTAAAAGAAGAGAATAAGGGGTTAAGTAAGTAAAGAGAATAAAGGGTTAAGTAAGTAAAAGAGAATAAGGGGTTAAGTATTATGTTATATAGGATGTAAATATGCGTAATATAGATTCAGCACGATATATATATATATATATATATATAGAAACGACGTAAGTATAGAGGAGTGTTCTGCACACGAGGAAGAGAAATAACAAACAAATGAAAAATAAGGCACCCGCCCGGGAATCGAACCCAGGATCTTCCGAAGATCCTGGGTTCGATTCCCGGGCGGGTGCCTTATTTTTCATTTGTTTGTTATTTCTCTTCCTCGTGTGCAGAACACTCCTCTATACTTACGTCGTTTCTATACGTTAATATACTGCGCGGTCATTGCAGTTATATATATTATATATATATATTGGAATGTGGTATCTCAATTTATGCAATTTATACAATGTGTGTTCCAAGAAGTCTTTCAAGGTTAATTTTTCACCTAAAATTAAACCTAATACCTCCTTCTCTGACCCTCTCCTCATCAATGTATTATCTTTATGTATATTTATATTTATATAGTTTTTTTTAATTGTTAGAATCATAATAAGGTTTCTGACAGATTTAAATATAATTTAAATATAATTATAATTTAATATAATTTAAATATAATTTAAATATAATTTAAATATAATTTTAAAGTTATAAATAAGGATGAGCTTCGTGTTTATTCTTTCTTGTAGTAGCTAACTAGTTATCAGATATAGGGAATGCTGTATCATCCGCATACTAAATACTGGTTTTGTTGTGACAGTTATGAAAATCATTGACATAACATATAGTCTAGGATCTGGTCCAGAGTTCGTATAAATTTCTGGATGCAGAGGTTTCGACGATTGATCTAGACTAATTTTGGGGCGGAGAATCCGAATTTTTCTATGCCATCGCACCAAATTGGTGCGAAAGTGGTCAAAATGGCAAAAAATTAGCAAAAATGGCAAAATTTTATGAGTTTTTCGTATTTTTGTCATATTCTTGAGTTGAAAAAATTTTTAAGGGCAATTTTTGTTCGAGAATCTGTTTTTGTAACATACTGCTGCCTGAACCAAGAAAACTGACAAAAATAGTAAAAAATTAAGTAAATATTGTCAAAAAATCGCAAAAATGAAATTTTTGGCTATTTTGGTGCATAAACTAGCTCTAACCAATCATATCGAACTAAATAGTTAAGAAATTAGATATTAATAGCTCTGCAAGAATTTATTAAAACAAAGTATGCACAAATGTCTAAATTTCGGGTATAAATCGATAAAAATGGTTATAAAATACTTGAAAAAATAGCCAAAATATAAAAAAATATTACTAATTTTATGTTATTCTTAGGCTTGCTTGTTGTAAAATGCTTGAACTTCTTATAGAATCGATCTATTTGATTTCTTTAGAGTAACTAAGTCATATTTATTGTGTTCAGGTTTAGTATTGGTAGTAGCTACAAATTGAGGATCCCTGTATTCATTATGAGTTTCAACAGATGATAGATCATGGTAAGTAATAATCGAATTGAATATTTAAAACATAAATATAAAGACCAATGTGTTACAAATTAATTTTTATATGTATAGAATAGAACCAGTTTATTATAATTGCAATTGCAAGAAGTCTTAGTATATTTTATTTTTTCAGGATGTATGTCAACTTGTGCCAGAAAAGAAGCATAGCTCAAACCTTGGTAAATGTATATTGTGCCAGAAGAACAAAAGCTCAAATAGAGAGAAATATTTAAGCAGCGGAGAACATGGAATAAAAAATTTGCTTCAGTTGGCTTCTGCGTACCCAAATGATGACAGAAGCAAGCGTTTGAAAGCTCTTACTGAGAGTCAGACTCCTTATATCCAGTATCACAGCACTTCGTGCTATGCAACATATAAAAAGTTCGTTGAACGTAGTCAGAAGTCTAAAAATGCTGAATCTGAACCCTCCGATTCCTCCTTAGGGGAAGCATTAACTCCTCCAGAAAATAGTTCAAGCAAAAGGATTAAAACACAGCATATCAAGGATATGAAAGTGTGTGTATTTTGTGGTTCAGCTCGAGTCAAATTGAAAGGTGGAAACATTAACCATGATTTGTTTCGGATATGTACTCCAGGTCGTGCCCAAAAGTTATTGAGTTATACTCACTTGTTCCAAGACGATGTTTTTACCAGAGTATGGGATCTAAGTCAACCACAATTCATATCTTATTTGAAAATTACAAGGCTTCAAGCATCAAGACTGGAGAACGGATGAGACGATCAATTGCGCATTCGAAAATACAAATTTCCATAACATCACCTGAGCAGAGGCTTCCAATTGACTTCAACAAGTATTGGAGTTCCACAGATAACAAGGCAAACTTCAAAATATTTTTTGTCGGCTTTTTCATGGAAAACTACCATGGAGATAAAGTAATTGTACTGGGAGGTGGTACTCTTGAAAAACCAGAAGTTTCTGTCAAATTCCAAAATGGGAAGGTCTGCGAAATTCCTGAGCTTTGTTCTTCACAAGAAGAAGCAGATGACAAAGTGATGTTACATGTAAACTATGTGGTGGATAAAGCAATGCCTGCTGGTGGAGCTACAGTTTCAGTAGCTACCAGTGATACTGATATCTTTGTGTGCCTCATCTACCATTTAACAAAATGGATTGAGCATGGCCTGAAGGAATTATGGTTTGTTAAAGGCTCTGGAACAAGTCGCAAAATCATTCCTCTGCATGGCTTGCATCAAAAGCTTGAAAACGATTTGATCCAAGTTTTACCTGCCTTGCATGCTTTAACTGGCTGTGACAGTGTCAGTAAAGTAGGCACAAAATCTAGTGCACTGAAGCAGTCAAACTACTTTGATGAAATTAAGGACTTTGGCAAGGAACCACTTACAGAGGAAATAATCGAAGGTGCCGAAAACTTTCTGGTTCATTGCATCAAACCCAAGTCAAAATCCATATCATTTGATCAACTAAGATCTGAGCAATACTACAAAACTGGGGACAAAATCGATTTTACTCAGCTTCCTTGCTCTTCAAAAAGTATTAGACTGCATATTAAACGGGCATGTCTTCAGTGCAAACTTTGGCTTGACTCTCCATATGGCTCCATATCTGAAAATTTAAATCCACTTGACTATGGTTACGTAAAGTCTGATGAGGGACTTTTGGAACCTCAACTAACAGATTACCCAGATAAAACTCAGGATTTGATTGAACCTTACAGCTGCAAAACCTGTATCAAGAGGTCAAAATGCCCTTGCACTGCGTCATCCATACCATACTGCTCATTCTGCAAGTGCAATCAAAGAACATGCCAAAATCCTAACGCCTGAATTTTAGCAGGTAACTGAATAAAATTACAGATGAACAAATCTGTACATTGTACTTCTGTTTCATTTTCATGGTGTCGGAAGATGATACCACAAAAGCCATAGTGCTTTTATTTGTAAATAATGTTTCAATAAAAGTTTCAAATAAACAAAAAAAAGAACAGAAAAAAAATGGGGCCTCATCATTAAAAGAGGTCGTTCCCACTAAGTTAGCTATAACTTAGCCCATTGCCTTGGTGTTGCACTGGGAAGATGCACCTGAGTGACGGTAACACTCTTTCTCAATCACATAAGCGGCCTTGACAGTTTTTGTCATTTTTGCCACACTCTTTGCCACTTTTGCAAGATTTTCAGTCAACTTCATCATCAGAAATAATACATGATCTTATCTCACAGTCTTTTACAACATGCAAACCTAAGAGTTTTATAAAATTAGCACTATTTTTTATATTTTGTCTATTTTTTCAAATATTCTACAACCATTTTTAATCATTGTAACCCAAAATTTAGACATTTGTACATGTTTTTGTGTTAGGAAATTTTAGTAGAGCTACTAATATCTAATTTCTTGACTATTTAGTTCGATAAGATTGGTTAGAGCTAGTTTATGCATCAAAATAGCCAAAAATTTCATTTTGGCGATTTTTTGACAATATTTACTTAATTTTTTACTATTTTTGCTGTTATTTTTTGACATTTTTGTCAGTTTTCTTGGTTCAGGCAGCAGTATGTTACAAACACAGATTCTCAAACAAACAATTGCCCTTAAAATTTTTTTTAGCTCAAGACTATAACAAAAATACAAAAAACTGATAAAATTTTGCCATTTTTGCCAATTTTTTGCCATTTTGACCACTTTCGCACCAATTTGGGGCGATGGCATAGAAAAATTCGGATTCTCCGCCCCAAAATTAGTCTAGATCAGTCGTCAAAACCTCTGCACCCAGAAATTTATACGAACACTAGGCTAGATCCTGTACTAATAGGAATAGGAGGGATCCCAATGTCGAGCCTAGTGGTATTCGACGAGTGAATGACTGCGGGTCGGCATTTATTCATATTCGTTTGATTTAACTAATTGAACGTATTGTTTTCTACTATCTAAACAGAACTTGAGCCAGTCTAGAAATTAAAAGATATATTGATCAGACTGATATTCCATACCATTAGGAACACATATATAGAGAGTGGCGCAAAAGTCGCGCATCATAGGAATTTTTCAATGTTGACTATAATATATTATTTTTTTTCTTTTAGGTAGAATATATATTTTTTTCTTTTAGGTAGGGGATGGTTGCGAAATTAACAATAGACGAGAGGGTGAGCTTGGTTTTAATGTATGGAATACCAGGTACAACAAATCGATGAATCGGTACAGAATTTAAATTCTCTACCGATTCATCGATTTGTTAAAACCATTAAAACCAATCTCATCCTTTAGTCTATTGTTAATTCCGTAGCCATCCCCTACCTAAAAGAAAAAAAAATATATCCTACCTAAAAGAAAAAATAATACTGTACATTATAGTCAACACTGAAAATTCGTATGATGCGCGACTTTTGCGCCATCCTGTATATAATAATACCAATAGATCCTTAATAATGGTTTACACGCAAAAACAAATTAGTACAAAATTCGTTGAAGATAAAATTCTTTTTAAAAATCCTTATTTTAAAGCTTTAATTACAAGAATATTCAATATATATATATATATATATATATATATGAAAATTATTTCACGAAAGTAACACGTGAAAAATATTTATGATGAATAAAACCACGAAGGAAAGGAAACACAAAATGGTGCTCAAGCGCTTTCGTCTAATGACATCCTCAGGAACACTGAAGTACATAAAAAGGTTAAGCCTATATATAGGTTACAGAAAGAAAAAAAGAAAAAATAAATAACATACATACACACACACATATATATATACACATATATACATACATATCTATATATACAAATACATACATACATACATACATACATATATATACAATAAACAGAGAAATAAAAATAAAAAATAAAAAATTAAAACCTTAAAGGATTACCAGTGAGGCGTACAGATTTGTAAGGAAAAATATCGATTTTTAGCACAAGATCAAATGGATTATAAAAATACAAATTTATACTGGAACTCTGCCCGGGTTTTAACACACTGCTGCCTATGGTCAGGTTTCGATATATATAAAAAAATAAAATGCAAATTAAAAGTTAATCGATTTTTAGCACAAGATCAAATGGATTATAAAAATATACAAATTTATACTGGAACTCTGCCCGGGTTTTAACACACTGCTGCCTATGGTCAGGTTTCGATATATATAAAAAAATAAAATGCAAATTAAAAGTTAATAAAGTAGAAGACAAGTTTACCAAAGATTTAATGTTTTACCCTTCTTATCTAAATCTGTTTTAAAGGAATTCAGAATAACAGGATCGAGTTGAAAAAGACCTTTGCTTATGTTGAAGTTATTTGAAAGTTGGATAATGGCAGACTCAAGAATATTTCTATTAACAATGTTGCTTGAATGGAATAAAACTGAAGCATTATTCCAATCAATACAGTGGGCTAACTCTGACAAATGGACAAAAAGGGCACTGGACAACTGTCCTGTTCTAACGGAATATTGATGCTGTTTTATACGTGTGTGCAAATCCTTTCCCGTCTGACCTATGTAAAAGGAATCACATTGTTTACAACCAATTTTATAGATAATGCCTGAATTATTGGTAGGGCTATTTTTTACTATGATATTTTTCACAATATTGTTATATGAAAATACTACATTAATATCCAAAAGTTTAAGTACATTAGCAATGCCTAAAAAGCCCGGGAAAAATGGAAGTACTAAAATATTTTTTGACAAAGTACGAGTGTTAATATTGACACGATAGAAAGTTCGTTTTGCCTTGTTGAGACAAGATTCCATAAACGCAGATGGATAACACAAATCACTTCCAATACCGTTGATTTTTTCCAATTCGGCATCGATGTATTCCGGACTGGCGATCCTAAGGGCGCGGAGAAACATTGATGAAAATATGGCCTTCTTAGTGGGGGTATCATGTCCCGAGTAAAAGTGTACATATTGTATATATATGTATGTATGTATGTATGTATTTGTATATATAGATATGTATGTATATATGTGTATATATATATGTGTGTGTGTATGTATGTTATTTATTTTTTCTTTTTTTCTTTCTGTAACCTATATATAGGCTTAACCTTTTTATGTACTTCAGTGTTCCTGAGGATGTCATTAGACGAAAGCGCTTGAGCACCATTTTGTGTTTCCTTTCCTTCGTGGTTTTATTCATCATATATATATATATATACAGGGTGGGTAAAAAAGGTGAACCCTTAGAGGTAAACTGTTATATTAAAAAAGTAAAGGGACTAGAGCTCCCAAACTTCATAGATGCTTACCTTAGCATGTTGTTCGTCTTAATTGAGAAATTGCTCGATGTGTCCCCCTTCCTGCTCAACGCAGGCCTCCAAACGTGGACGTCACTGATCAATACACCTGTTTACATATCGTTGAGACACCTTCTCCCAGCCGAGCAGAATTCTTTCGCGTAGTTCATCTGTATCTCTTATATTGGTACCAGGAATATAAACTTTGGACTTCAGGGCTTCCCAAACACCATAATCTAGTGGTGAAAGATCGGGGCTACTAGCCGGCCACATACTGGGTTCGATAAAATCCGTTGTTTCGTTCTCAAGGAATGTGACAGTTTGGCGTGCTCTGTGAGGAGGGTCTCCATCTTGTTGGAAAGTATATCTTTCGCCACTAATTCGTTGAATACCAGTTAGAGAGAGTGGTAAAACATTTGAATATACTTTCCAAGATGGAGTACCCCTCCTCACAGAGCACGCCAAACTGTCACATTCCTTGAGAACGAAACACCGGATTTTATCGAACCCAATATGTGGCCGGCTAAAGCCCTGATCTTTCACCACTAGATTATGGTGTATTATGGGAAGCCCTGAAGTCCAAAGTTTACATCCCTGGTACGAATATAAGAGACATAGATGAACTACACGAAAGAATTCTGCTCGGCTGGGAGAAGGTGTCTCAACGATATGTAAACAGGTGTATTGATCAGTAGCGTCCACGTTTGGAGGCCTGCTTTGAGCAGGAAGGGGGACACATCGAGCAATTTCCCAATTAAGACGAACAACATGCTAAGGTAAGCATCTATGAAGTTTGGGAGCTTTAGTCCCCTTACTTTTTTTAATATGACAGTTTACCTCTAAGGGGTCACTTTTTTTACCCACCCTGTATATATATATATATATATATATATATATATATATATATATATATATATATATATATATATATTAATACTCGGGGCACAGACTTTCTCAAATTAGCTTTTAGATAGAAAGTAAAGGTTTAACTAATTTTACAAAGCACCGCTCCCTCATATATCTATTAAGAGTATGAGCAACTTGCAAGTATATCAAATGCAATGAAAATTAAAAGTTTTTCTGGCAGAAAGATAATTTGCTAAATATAGATATTACTGATAATAACTAAAAACCCCTAAAAAATATGAATAAAAATTATCAGTATTGATAAGTGCAGCTGCAAACGTTTCCATACCATGAAGCCCATATATAAAGACATATGGTAGGACTGGTGTATAGCTCGGATTAAGGGGGATTATCTATGTTTTACATTTTTTGCATTAGACAGCACTGAGCACGTCTAATTTGCTCGTAGTCTCTCGAGACATTGATTAGCAAAAATTTGTTATGTTGAGCATCTTGACAGGGACTTATACGACATTCTAAAGGATCTGTTGTAGAGCAAATTCAAGGTCATGTCAGAATTATTTTTTTTATAATTAGCCCAAAGGTGATATCCATATGAAAAAGTACCTAAGAAACTTAGATGTTTGAATTATCTCTGAATTGGCTGAGAAATTGCTGAAAAAATATATAGTATGTCCGAGAAAGGTATAAAATTAAGTAAAAATTCATATACCTAAACCGAGTGACTTAGGCATAAATGCTTCGCGACAGTTACTAGCCAGATTCGCCAAGTTTATGAAGTCGTATTCACACTATCGTAAACACCGTAACAACAACAGTACAAACTTTGATTCTCATTATCAGCAAATACTTAGACGAAAATTTTGAAGAATGATTCTCAAACCGTTTCAATGGAAGAGATGGACCCAAAAGTCACCTGACTTATCTTTACTGGATTTCTTCCTATGGGACTTATGAGACACTGTTTACCCTTCGTTCCTGCGAATGTGTTCCCTATCACCAAATACGGCCATCAACAGATTCAAACTCAAAACAAATATATTCGATTAAAAGCGATATACTCAAAAATGGGTATGAATTCACAAAAATTAGAGCTTAAGTGCGCATCACGATCGTCACAACTTCCAGCTGGGGTAACTGTGCGTATGACGACACACCCTTCGTTCCTGCTGCGAAAACATTCCTTATCTTATACCCTATATACCGGTTCTTTTCCCTGGGTTTCTTGCTCCGACATCATTTTTGGGAAATAACCCGGTTTATGTCGCTGTGGTTGCGAGAAGAACAATTTAAATTTTTGTTTAAAGGCATTCACAGAACTAATCATTTGGACAATATTTTTATCTTTTCCTCGAAGCTCTAAATTGAGTTCGTTCAAGTTAGCAGTGACATCAGTCAAAAAAGCTAAATTTAATAACCACACTTCATCTTCCAACTGCTTATATTCATCACCTCTTGAGGCAAGAAACTTCTTCATTTCGGTTAACAAATCCCTAAATCTCTGGAGAAATATTCGCATAATAAATTATCGTGGTGTAGTGGTTAGCGTCGCTGACTACGAATCCATCGGCCCCGGGATCGAGGCCCGGTGACGGCAGCCGGCGCGCGGCAAAACCCAACTATTCATCCTTCCACACAATAAAGAAAGTGGTTGGTAGACAAATGGGTACCCTGGGTGGCCTAGTGCTTAAGACGCTGGGCTGCTGCTGCTGCTGGTGGGGCGTGGTTCGGATTCCACGTTAAACTGTAGGTCTAAGGTGGAGTGAAAAGCTTGACCTTCGTCAGAATTAACAATTCGGGCGGAAGCAAACCAAAGGTTACCAAAAGTTACCAAAGGTCAATGTGTCATTGTGCCAAAGATTCGGCTTTACTTTCTTCCAATTGAGACTTAAAGAGGCGCCTCTGCAGAATTCTTGCCGAGTAGAACATACGATCTTGAGCTCAATATTCATGACTTCTTTCATCTTCAGCACTTTACTGCACAGAAACTGTTGATGAATTATGCAATGATAACTATGGAAGTTAGGAAAATCACTATAATTTTTTGCAGAGAGCAACGAAACCACAGGTATGGCCAGTCATGGCTGAAGCTCCATCGGTAGTAATGGATACAAGTTTGTTAATGGGTAAATGAGTGTTATTAACAAAGTCTTTGATGCCTGGAAAAGGTTCTCTTCTCGAGAGTAAATTTCAGTAAATTTCAACTCCTTTTACGCTCTCAGCCCACAAAAAACGAACGACAGCACGCTGCTCTTCTTTGGTGCGAGTCGAAAGTGGTGCGGCCACGTTTACAGCGCGATTACAACTGAACAAATGAGTGTCAAGGTCTTAGTTCCACGAAGCAGCGATCTGTACGCTCAGTGACTGCAGCGCCGCTAACAGTCAGCAGTGTAGACAATTCTGGAAAAAAAGACAGACAAATTGCGGGTACTTTCTGACTTACCCTCGTATAGAAGTTACACTCACCAAGTTACTACAGGTCAAGGGTGCTCAGGACGTCGATCGTGGTCGACCGGTGGACCGTTCACTCGTTTCGAGTAGATTGCGGAAATTTTTAAAACTTATACAGTTAAACTACGGCTGTTAAAAATGTTATTAAAATTTTCCAAACGAACGGTAAACTTTTCAAATTATCCTATGCATGGTACAAAAGATAAGGACGAATATAACTTAAATATTTATCTGTACGGATACTTATAGGCGCCACTGTATGTAAGGGGTTCCAAAAAACCTTAGCCCCCCCCCCCCCCCCCCATTTGCAGTTTACATGTTTACTTATATCGAAATAGTTTTTAGTGATTATAAAAATATATAAAATTCTTTATTTATTGCAGGTATTAAAATTACTGTGGCCCCCATAAGCATTATTTTCAGTAGGTAATATGCAGATTTAACTCTATTTTACAAAATAACATTTTCCTGTGGCCCCCTTCAAATGTGACATGGCCCCCAGGGAGCCATATGGCCCCCGGTTGGGAAACACTGCCGGGCGGCGGCGGCCTGAGTCTAGCTGATAAAGTGATAATATAATGGTTTCTCAATTAATTGGTGATTCGGAGAGGCAACGTGTGATAGATCGCATACGAGCAATAACATTTCGGGAAGCTCGTGATGCTGGAGCCACATCTATAACACGTTCATGGGTTGCCAAAAAGTTGCGAAGAAGTAAGGACTTCGTCAAAAGAAATTGGAATAAAACTTTGGATGAATGTGAAATGGATACAACCAAATCTGGGCGCCCAAATTTGCCACTCTCAGGAAACAAAGGACATTGAAAGCGGTACGCGTAAGCGGAAAGACAGCTGTGCTAAACTTTCTAGAGAGATCGAAGTGTTGAGAGGAAAGATCGTTAGTGGTGAGATCATTCGACTGTACTGTCATAGGCAAGGTTTAAAGCCTTGGCATGAACTTCCAAAAGAAAAACTCAACTTAACATCGATGACAGAATGTGGTTTGCCCATTATCTTGAAGATTGGGATGTGGATGATTTCATGCATTTAGCTGTTTCCGATGAATTTTTTGTTTACGTAACACGTCGGCCTAACTACCAAAATGATCGAGTGTGGGCCACAACACCAGATGAAATCGATGACAATGAACATTATCGCGAATTATTAAAAAGTCCAGACTGTGTTGGTGTGTTTGTTTTGTTCACTGCAAAGAAGCTCATGTGGGTGCTGAAGCCAAATGGTCAGAGTTGGGATGGACAGTATTTTCGTGATATTCTTCTATCCCAGCATGTCATTCCTTTTCTAAGAAACCCAAACAATGCTTTAAGGCATTAGCCACTCAACAGTTGTTGCGGAACCATGAGATCGATTTCTTTGGAAATGAAGAATGGCCAGGAAATTCTCCTGACCTGAACGTCTGTGAACACATTGGATCAGTTATAAAGGACAAGGTTGAATGTCTCTCGTTTCAAGAACCTGCAGCAAATCGATTTTCGAAGGATACAATGACGCAACACATTGAAACTGTTTTAGCAAATTTGCGTAACGATCAAGATCTATTCACGTCACTTTTGGCAAGCTACCCAAAGCGAATTCAGGCTGTCTTGGAAGCCAATGGCGGGAACACCAACTTTTAATTGTTTCTCATTAAATGCAGGATTAAATTCTCTTTTGTAAGGTATGTTTAGTTTTACTGTACCTCTAATGGTTTAGGCCATGGGCGGGGGGGCTAAGGTTTATTGAAGCCCCGTATGTATGTATGTATGTATATTTCACCATATATATATATATTTCACCACATGGAATAAAGTGGAACTGGAATTAAATCAAATGGAACTAAGTCGATTTCGATGTTATTTCAGTTCGATCCGTAATGGTCGTAAAATTAATTATAAATAATTAATTCGTAAATGAAAACCGATAAAATATGTGCGAAGGAACTTCATAATTTATGGGCCACAAGAACTTCATTAAGCGTGATCCAGAAGAGCTTCATGTAGGTTGGTCAGAGGAAAGTTCAGCAGCGTAATATAGCTGTATTATATATATATATATAGTATTTTCACTATTCTACGCCATTTAAAAAATGTAAAAACTCTAAATTAATAAAATAATATTAAATGCCAAAACTAAAATAGATGATGTAAAATAACAAAATTTACTTAATTAACCCATTAGTACCCATTGGTAGAATTTCCTACCACCAAAATTGTTCGTCATTATTACCACTTTTTCTCGTATTCACGCGATCTTCGGTATGAGTCATATCAATGACGCGATCCTTTAGACTGCGTCATATCAATGCTCATACCGAAGATCACGTGAATAGGAGAAAAAGTGACGCAATAATGACGAACAATTTTGGCGGTAGTAAATTCTACCAATGGACACTAATGGGTTAAACGTGAATTCGGTATCAGAAATCACGTATTTTTATCTAGTTTACAATTTTAACTCCGAGTTTTGTGACGTTAAAGACCATTTTAATTCTTTACTATTTATCCTTATCCGTTATCGTAATGAGGAGCAATTAGCTCCTTTACGCGTTAGAAAAGATCGCCTCAGTTAATAATACGTCAAACACCAATTTATTGTCCGATGGGATCGAGGCTGCGCCAACATTAAATGATATGTTGGTACGCCTGTTTTATGTTACACTATTTGAAAGAGATTTATTGAATAACAATCGCTCATATATTTAATAATATTATTCTATTTTTAAATTGCAGGAATATATACAAAACTTCCTATTATATCTATATAAACCAGACGGTATATAAAATTAAATAAATGGGAATAAATAAGTTAAGTATATGACCCTAAACTGGTATTACTTACTGAATATCGCTAACTATAATAAAATTTCATGCCGTGAAATAATATTTCATCCGAGTCTTCG